>CM070688.1:12688012-13048813 GCA_036346265.1 Melocanna baccifera | reverse complement strand
TAAAAGGGTTTTTCTTTTGAAAATTAATTTAATTTAAAAATATTAAATAAAGGATAATATGAATTTTTGTAAAAATCTTACTTCAAATTAATTATTTGAAAGTATTTGCCTTTTATTAGGTTTTCCTAGATTTTAAAATTCAATTTCAAAGTTAAAAAGTATTTTATGTATAAAATAAAGACCAACGTTAAGTTGGAAATAATTTTTCTAAGTCCAAAATTTCCCCAGGAATTTTTCTAAATTACTTTGGAATTTATGGGCTTTATTTGCCATTTTCTAGGCCCTTATTGAGTTTCTTGGCTATTTTGAAAATCAAAAAGGCATCAAAACCCTAAAAAAATCCTTGGGACGACAACTGGTTGGCCCAGATTTTCTCCCTCACCATGCGTCAGCCATCCTACCCACTCTGTCTCCTTCTCTCTCTCTCTCTCTCTCTCTGTGTGCGTGTGTGCATGTGAGCCCCACCTGTTAGCCCTCCTCGCTCTCTCTTCTCTACCCCGTGAGCCCGCTCTTTAGTGTCCGCCTCTCCCTCCCACTAACACTGGGGCCTACCTATCATCTCCTTCCTCATGCCTTCTTCTTCCTTCCATCCTCGCCTCCCTCTGCCATTTCTGGCCAACTCCCTACACCTTCCTTTCTCATCGCACATGGCCACCTCCTCCTTCCTTCTCCCGCACCTACTTTGGTCTCTTTTCTTCCACCCCTCTACGCTCGCACCATTTCCTTTTCCCTCTCCATAGTCGCCGCCACAATCACAGCGCCGAGATCCCGTCGTGTGCCCCCTCTCGCTCTCTTATATAAACCCCTCCCGATGCCACCCTTCACGCACCACCTCTCTTTCCCTCTCCCGAGCCCTCAGAGATTCCGCATCATGCCCCTTCTCTCCAAGGGCCGGTGAGGACTCCGATGAGCAATTAGCGCTGCTCTAGCCACCCTCAAAGCTCTTATTCACCACCTTGGCTTCACGCACCTCGATGATTACTATCCACCTCTCTGTTGTCCACCCTCACCGTTGGAGGCTCGACTTCACCGAAGACTCAAGCGCACGCAGCCTCTCCCATGCTTCTGGCCACCTCTCAGTCATATACAAGTCCCGCTAAGGTGAGATAAACCACCCTTCATGCCCTCTTACTTTTGCACACCTTCCATCCACCATCACTCACTAGACCACCGAGAGCCTTGGCTGCAGTGCGCCGCCATCGACCACGTGGCGCCACTTGTGCACCACATCATCACACAGATAGCCTCATGGTGCCATGCATCATGCCACATTAGTGCGGGCCCACCTGTCAGCTCTCCCATGCCATACCAGTGCTCAGGCCACATGCCCGCCACCTATCTACCACGTGGTTGCCACCTCAACAAACTGAGCCCAATTAGCAGCTTGTGTGTCTTGCTACGTTAGCATATAAGCCCGGTCTACCGTGGACCTTTCCCCCTGTTCCATGGACTCAGTTCTCAAGATTGGGCCCACTTGTCAGTCTTTTGGGTCTATTTTCTTTTAAGAAAATATTTTTGCCAAAATTTAAAACCTTTGCTGACATTATCATGGCGCAATAATTCTAATTTTCCTTTAGAAAAATAATTCATCCTAGTAATGGCTCCTGAAAAGAGCTCCTGAAATTTTCATTCTTTACACTCAATTGTTGTATCCATGATGTTAATAATTACATTAAATCCTAGTAATAATTAGAATTAGAAATCAATAGAACAACTCTAATTAGCTAGTTGCAGAATCCACGATAGTAATAAATAAAGAAGTAAATAATGTTAAGATATATATTATCCTCTTTATCTAAAGAAAATGTCTCTCTAAACAAATATTATCAATATGCTAAATCTTACTAAATGCAAAAATAACAATTTTATCTTTGTTTTACTCTCGAATGGTTGTCTCTGTCATTAATACTCTTAATAATTATATTCAAGTTTGTTATTTACTTTATTAACTTAAATGTTACGTTCTTCTTTTCTTTGGTGTAGTTATATTGATTATTATGGGGGAGTAGCTGCAAACAGATTATATGATCAAAGACTTTATACTTCAAATTTCTGCAAGCATGATGTTGGAATAGCAGATTATTACATTTGAATACTATTTTATCCACCTTTCTTTCACAAAAACAACACTCTTTATTTGGGGCTACCTGCTTATCTTTACCTTTTGTCTTTTCATATGGCCACCTAATATCTTCTCATGGCTTCTCTAGGACTTCATGCCACTCGTAATGGTTTATGCAACTAGGATAAGGCACACCCAATTATATGTTACATGGCATTTGGATTGATGCCATTTGACAACATCCTATCCCTTTAATCTTCTAGAGACTTCATCTAAAATATCTAGTGCTAGGTGAAACTCTAAGTTCTTACTGCCAATTATTCTATAAACTTCTTCCGAATTGTGCATTGCTCTTTTATTAACATAACACATGTGTTTATATGAGAATTCATTTCACATTATAATTGAACCCGTGGATTGCTATGGTAATTTTATTTACTATTTTGCACTATAGGGGAGTGTTATATAGGGCTTTAAAAATTGTAAGTGCTTCATCGCCAACAATTAGCTAAATAAAATTGTATTATTATAGACATGACATAAAGCAAATCAAAATATGAATTTTAAAATTTGGTGGAGGAAGAAAGTTTATTTTTAAAGAAAAGAAAATAGGGAAAAAATCTTATGCGCATTGCTCTTGCTGCAAATATAAATTATGATGATATATTTTTAATTCATAAACTGTTTATATATATGTATGTGGAAGATTCTAGAAGCTATACATTGTGAACAACAGCACTATGTGTTTGGGATATGTGACCATTGGGTGACCAATCCGACAGTAGGAGAACTTGTGATTTGATGCAATCTTATAGCTTATTTTATGCACTCAGCTTTATAAAAGAGTAGAGTTGGAGTGGCAATTCGTGTGGTAGCTCTTGCACTCCACTGATGATGGAGTGGCAGTATTAATTTGCCACACCACCAATGGTGTAGTGGTAGGACATAGGTCGTTTTTGAAAATAAGTTAGGAAAATATTTATATTTAAAATATTGTAAAGAAAGGGTTAAATAATAAAAAAAGTTCAAGAGTTGCAATGGTACAAAATAGAATTTGTGATACATACATTTACAAATTCTAGTAAATGTTGCATAAAACGATATTTGTCGAATAAGAAGGGTAAAAGGAATTAGATTGTATGATGTGGAAAATATAGTTTAAGCCCAACTTAATATGGCCTAAGCCCATCATAGCCCAAGCCCACTCAAGCCCAAGCTCTATCCAAACCCAAGCCCAACCTAGGCCCTATCCAAGCCTAACCCAAATCCAGCCTAAGCCCAACTTGGTATCAAGCTTAACCACCTTAGGAAATGTTTAATGGTTGGATGGGCATCCTTGGGTCCATCAAAGGGTCATCGTTAATTTGATGATGTGGCGTAACATGGGAGCTCGGTTTGTACTCAGCTTTATATAAGAGACAAAAAAGGATATATGTCCCTAAAAAAAGATATATGTTAACTTTGATAGGTATTTACCTTTCTTCCTATCGGACTCTTGTTAAATGATGTTCATATTGTAGCTCTTCATCAATCCTTCTCGTTCCCACACATATTTGAGAGGAAAGTTGGCTAAGTTTAGGCATAAAGAAGGGAGCAACTAGCTAACGCTATACCATTGGAAGCACTTCTAACGGTATAGCAAAGTTTTATGGAATTTCAACACACTACAGTAAATTTCAATGATACAACAAGTTTTGTAGAAGTTTCAGATTGAAAAGAAGTTTCAAGAAGGTTTCAGCAAATGTTTCAAGTAGATTTCGACTTCACAATTTGAACAAGATTCAAAACTATTTTGGGGAAGTTCCAAAAATTCAAGCAAAATTTCCATCCTTGTTTCATCGAGTTTCACTAGGTTTTAGAGAGTTTCAAATAGGTTTTCAAGACTTTCAGTGCATTATGATAGTGTTTCAGCATGTTTCAATGAGTATCAAATATGAAACTTGATTGAAAAATAAGTTTCAAAATAGTTTCAAAAAAGATTCAACAAACAAACTTCAAAGTTTCAGAGAGTCGACAAAAAATCCAAGAAAATTTTACAAAATTTAGGCAAATTCTATATTGAAACTACAAGATTCAAGCAGATTTCAAACATAAAAGTCACAAAGTTCATGTTTTCATTGTAGTTTCAAAGTAGCATCTTCACTAGAGCATATTAGATATGAAGAGATAGCGATTTTTTAGCATGCCCCAAGCCACTATCCTCACCTTTGGCTACTCAACTCCCATCACCATGTTCACCAACAGCCACTGTATGACCCACCACTGGTCACCATGTGTAACATCCTGAATTTTTGAATAAGCAAAATTTCCAATAATTTAAAACTTTTTATTTTGCATCCACTGGTGTTCAAAATTTCCTAGCAGTTTTAATTGAGTTCTCCAAAATTCGTGCTATGAAAGTTAATATTGGAACAAGACTCCCAAATTTTAAAAAATAATAATAAATAATATAAACCAGATACAAAATAAATAAAAGTACAATTAGCAAGTATAAACCCATTTTAGAATTACCATTAAGAAAATTCTAATTCAGCCATTAAAACTCAAGTCGAGGGCTGAATTTTAATATGATCTGGAATCCAAATGATGCCCAAAAAGTATATTAAGCATAGAATAAAATAAAGCGTAGTTAAATTTAGGAGTAACTCGGTAACTCAAGTCTTGTCAAATTTTCCCATGAGGCAACCTTACTTCTTTATTCCCTTACCATTTTCTTCTCTCAATTTCCCTTCACTGCTCATGGGCCCCACACCCTCTTTCCTTCTCTCCATTCTCCTCTTTCCCGTGCGCAGTCGCTGCATTGCCTACTCTCTCTGCGCCTCACCTCCCTTCCCTACTACCCAGCAGGCCCTACGCCCCACCTCCCTTCCCTACTACCCAGCAGGCCCTACGCCCCACCTTTTTCCTTGCGCAAGCACCAGGCCCACACCGTGGTCTCTTCTTCCCCCTCTCTTTTTCCTTCCTCACGTGCTACTTGATATGTTCTTTGATGTTCAGTAATATATCTATGAGCACTATCTACTAATCTAGGAAATAGTGCGGTGAAATCATAGAGGATTCTGGATTGAAAATCCGGATCCGAGCAGAGTGATGTATCGAATATATCATTGCAGTTGTGACCTAGTTAGCATGGCCGTTAGTTGACAACTAGAATTATTTCGTAAAAATCTAATTACAAAATGTAGATACCTTTTCTTATTCTCATCTCCTTTAGATGATTCCCTCTCATCTATATGCTGCCCCGTTCATTTTTAGTTCTAAAAAGCTTCTCACCTTGAATTTAAAATGGCGAAAGTCGGGACTCCTCTTGTCCTTTTGAAAACCCTACCCTTGGACCTAAAACCCAAGGCTTAAGCTTGAAATTCATTTTGAAAAAAAAAATTGTTTACCAAAGAAGGTCTGATTTTCAGTTGGTTTGCAAAAATTCATTCAAACCTATCTTAACGAATATGTTCGTCCAAGAAAAATTTCTAAAAGCTTAAATTCTTACAAGGACTATTCCCAAAATTTTCTTTGGCCCCTCAAAGTACATGTGTAAAATGACAAAAGTTGGTGGATCCCTGTCGATCATTGGAGAGAAATACCAATGTGAGATTCTAGATGGATTAATGGAGTTAGTGAGAAATCAAAAGGATTTAAATGATTGGATTGACCACATAGGTGGACAAATTGAATTTCAAAGAAATAGAAAATATGACGACACTTGTTGGTTATAGCCGAATAAATATTATAATTCTGGTGGATGTTCCCACGATAGGATAATAAGGATATAATCGATTATGAGAAGGATTGATTAAATCTTTGAGAATGTGGAAGAAGTAATAATAACCCTTGAATGATATACCTGATTAATAACATTATTCCTGGTGGATAGTTATGATGACGAGTTAGCTGAAGTAGATAGTGAAAAGCAAAACTAATTACTAATTGAGCACATTATAATCTGAGGTCCATGATAAAGGATTGAATTATTAGAAAATCTTGATGAAATGGATGTTGGTGGACTTGAGAAAGTAAAGATATTGGATTCTTCTTCAAGTGTACAGTTAAATAATTGACGAAAAATGGATCTAGAGTTCGTTTACGTCGCTTTTGGTGGAAATTAAGATTTTAGTAAGAAATTAGGTAACCCTGATTCGATTATTGAAATCATGGATGACCTAGGTGGAGTGATATGAACATAGAATGTAGAATGGATCAAATTGGTAAATAATCAATATGAAAATGGATTTATAGATTCAAAATGGTTACCGCGATTCATGGGAGATTTAAATAATCGAGTGAATTAAAGTATACGATCAGTGGATTAGATAAATGTTGACACTCGCTATTTGGAGTTTTAGATAGAAATAATACCATGACCAAGTGATGAAGGAAAATAACAAAAGTTTAATTAGCAAGGTGTGGGAGTGAAAAGTTTTAAGGCCATTGGATTCTAAGTCTGTGAGTAGACGCAGTCTGGAAGTGAATTAGTCCATCAAGTAATGTTCAAATATTGCAAAAGATTACAATATTTTGACCAAAAATAGAATAAAATAAAATTTTCCTTTTCAAAAGCAAGTATCTCAAATATCAATATTTCAAAACAACTACTGAAAAAAAATCCATTTTCAACACCAAGTTTCATTTGCAAAGAAAATGGTAATACAAGAGTGAGTATTGACATCGATCAAATTTCCTCTAAATACTTATCTCTTCCTTCTATGCTTTCAAAAGGAAATTAATTATCTCTCTGCTTACACTACTCTAAAGTTTAAAGATAGGAACATTGAAGATAATTTCGAAGGCAAAATAGTCTCATTTTAAAAGGACAATATACGTCGAACCTTGTGCCCTTTTCTGTAACCTCTCGTCTAGATGTTGTATTATTACAAAATTTTATTTGGCCCACGTGCACTTTGCCTTCTTACTCTTAGGCATTGCATTTCGTGATCACGAGACAAACTTACTTTCAAAAGTTTGTTTATGAAAATTTGGATGTTTTGTGTGGCTAGTGTGCTGCCCGGTTCTCTGGTGCGCTCTCCTTAATTTGGTTAGAGTATCTTATCTTTGCGAATCTCCCCGTATCTCATGTTGATTCCCTCTTACCCATATTGTTGAAAACTTCACGGGCCTTCAAGCAAGAAATGGCCGATAGCCAAGTCAAGACATTTAAAGCTCGAAAATTCGAAGGAAATAGTACCCAAGTAAAAGACAACGGTTCGGAAGAATTGACCTGCAAAAAGATCAAGACTCATTTCCCATATCATAGTGGGTCTGCCAATCAAGTCATCGTCAAGCAGGCAACACCCAAGCACAAGGCAACTATCCTAGCCACACCCAAGCACAAGGCAACTATCCTAGCCAAAGTGAGAGAAAGAGACAAATAATTGATGCTCGCCAAGGATACGACCGACCATACAAGCTGTCATCCAACCCTACTCTACAAGGAAAGTCAAAGGAAAGCTATCACGATGGGAGTACTAGTAACCTCGTAACCAATGAATCTCGATGAGACATCAATTGGTGCGAAGATATCGAACATTATGCCAGTGAGTACCCCAACAAGAGTCAGCACCGAGGAGCCATTTGTATTAAATGCGGCTACTTGGGACATCTAGTAAGAGACTGTCCCCAATAGAAATTGGACAAACAGAAAAATAAGGTTGTCATTACCAACCCCAGTCTCCACAAGAAAGAGAACCAGAACCTCAACAAGGGACAAGTTATGCCTTACCAAAACTCATTATCGGGCCCAAAAACTCTGCCAAATACTGACTGATGTGAATGTGGCAAGACAGGATACCTGTGAATAGGTTAGTATTTGGTCAGAGCCTGCACTAATGGTATTATTTTGTTAAATTACTATTTCTCTCTATTGTATCAAATTCAACTTTTGAATCTATTCATTGTATTTACCTTAATTCTGCTTTTACGCACAAATAATATATTATGCCTTCCATTGTCAATCCTTATGTATATATTAACTCTGTTAAACCTCCTGGTGTAGCTTGTGAAGTACTTTATGTACTTATGTTGCTTCATTCACTATTTTCAAAGAATGATTTCATCAACTTCGGTGAGAATAACGATGAGTAGGCACGTCTTACAGTCATTCATTAACTTCGATGAGAATAACGACGAGTAGACACATCTTACAGTCATTCGCTTGTGGGCAGGCAGGATGAGCTGCTGCTTTATTGTTTTTCTTCTGCTGCTTATATTTAATTTTGGTTTATGAACCATTGCTGTAAACTTTGGCCATCAAGCCCATATTTAGTTAATGAATAACTGTCATTGTGCATGATATGAATTTTTATTATCTACTGTGTGCACTAGCTTGATCCTAGACTAGTGCGATTTACACAGAGGATCCTGGAGTCGTAGCTCCGAGGTCTGACACTTAAACTTATAATGCATTGAAAAACTTTTGAGAGATAATGTTGTTCCTAAATATGATGCTAATTAGTTATTAGCTAGATTGCAATGTTTAAAACAATGAAGTAAAACTATAAGGAATACTATCATAAATTAAAGACCCGTTTGTTGCGTTGTGGCTTAAAGGAACATCTCAAGTTCTGAGAATAGGTTCTTAAGTAGGCTTAATAAAGAAATTCAGTATATTCTTATTCACAAAGAATATGATTCTCTCTCTAATTTGTTTATACATGCTTATAAGATTGAAAGTCAGATTAAGGAGAAATTGAGAGTGCTTAATGATAACAAACATGAGAACAAATCTGTGTTTGTGTTTTTCTACGCCTAACAACTTGCAAAAAGTTAAAAACCATGCTGAAGATGAGATTGAGCTGATTGAACCACCGACTCTATTGTTTGAGAAGGAAGATGAGGTGATGAATGCACCTACATCATCTGAGGAGAGCCTAAAAGGTAAAGATAATGATGCTATCATCACTTAAGGTGAGTCTGCTTATGAAGAACTACAATTATCCACTATTCATGCTACTTTAGAGCAAAACTTTGTGAAAAATAATTCTGATATGCACATGTTTCAAATAGAGAATTTAGACTACGTTGATTTGAGTATTGAGAATGAGTTGTGTGCTAATTCTTTGCATAAATCTTTGACACAACTAGGAATTAAACCTGATTCTCTTGTTTTAATTCTAAATCCATATGGTTTTGATTCTATCAATATGCAATTGATCCATACTATAGATGAGCCAAATGAGATTTCTTTTTCGAACACTTTGGATTATATTGAGGTTGATCATAATTTTGAACTGATTTGTGTAGAGAAGAAATTATTTGAGATTCCCAATTCGCTTTCATTGCTTCATTATAAATTTCACATAAAAGGCGAGTATGATGAAAAGAAAAATTACATGGTTCATAGAATGTAGATAATTTCAGAATTGAAAGGTTCAACTTTCGAGAAGGAACACTATCATGTAAAAAATAACTAATGACACTAACCTTAATATTTCTAGTTTATAGAGTTGTTTGTGAGCTATAGAAAACCTTTCAAGAAAGGGACCGTTGTGGGATGCTTCCATACACCCCCAACAATTTTTCCATTTGCACTGGAAAAGAATTTGCCTTTCATTGAGATTATTAATATCAGATCACAATCCAATACCCCTTTTCTAAAGAATGAGAGCCATATGAGACACATGCATACATAGTTCTAACAACATCTAGTGATAATACTACCAGCCAGACACAATCATTTTAAAGAGATTTTACTTTGTTTGACAAAGAACTCATAATATTACATAATAAGAGTTCATTATGTCTTTTGTTATGTAAGAAGATTTATGATTAAGATCATGTAATACGTGAACCTATACATCTGTTAAAACCGAGAACAGTTTTTGTCAAGAAGGGAGGATGATATGATCATGCCACAAACGCATATGACCATAGCACCCAATATCAAGATTGAACAAAAGGTGAATTCATTTTTTCAGTTTCATTATATTTTAAATGAGAATATGATGCTATCTAATGATGAAAAATATATATTTATGTAGCTATATAAGGGGAATTGTATCAACACTATGATCTCATAGTTGTGGTCAACCTAAAAGGAAATCAACCAAAATATTAAGACTAAATCGACGTCTTACCCAACTCTTCCTCAAGATTACCACATCACTTTTAGACCAATTTAAACAAGAGTACAAGTGGGACACATTTTGAAATCCAATTCGGCCTCCAAATCAATTCAGATTCAACCTGATAGGCCCGACTTTAAACATGCATAACTCTCACATACGGAATCTGTTTAAGGTGTATGAGTACAATATGGAAAGCATAAATCGTCATCTTTCCAACATATCTGACCCCATCTAAAAATTCCTTCTAAGCATGTTGCAATCGCCAAAAACAAGTCAGTATTGATTCTGAATCTGAGTCAAAAAAGTGTTGCGCTATCTCCACTTGGGCCCATGGGCCTTGTACCACCTTGGGTTGCGTGCCCACCCCCCTGGCCACCACCCCTTGTCGTCTCTCTTATAAATAGCCCTAGACACCTTCTTCCTCAAGTTTTGTTTAGATCAGTTTAGCCAGTGTGCAAACTTTCACATTGTCTCTTGTGTCGATTAGACCAACATATCCGTGTTACGGAATCTCAAGTATCATTGTGCGACTTTTATATCTAGCAATTTTTTGATTGCTCTTTTATCCTTGTTGTTGCATGTTTTCGATTGCTTGCAGAAATTGATCTTCGTGATCAGGTTAACCGTATTCTTAGTATGGTTGATAACAATTAAAAGCATGGTGTAACGATTATTGAACATTTTGATTGTGTCTTGGTCAAGTAGCCTCATCATCGTCATTCTCTACTATCATATCGGAAGATCGGGATCTACCCTCTCATCAGTGCTCATGAGCACAAATGATAGCAGTTTTGAAAAGGGGAGGATATTTATGTAGGGCTCTGACTGTGAGTGGCGAGAGAGGGAAGAGGAGGAGGGAGGGAGAGGCGGTGCCGTGCAGTCCAGGGAGAGTGAGAAGCATGGCCCTGGGAGTGTCCGTCAGATGTGTGAGGTAATATCTCTTTAGCATTATCTTAGGTGTTGATTACGATGGACTTAGATTGAGGTGCTTAGAGTATTCGAGATAGTTAGCGCGGAGTTGGTTAAATAGAAGCAGCCAGAAGTGATGGGCTGTAGCGAAGAAATATTGACGCATAGTGGAATACGTGGACGAAGAAAGACGTAGTTAGTGTGGAGTTGGTTAAATAGGAGTAGCTAGAAGTGATCGGCTGTAGCGAAGAAATATTGACGCATAGTGACGTTACCCAATTCTCGCCTATCAAGAAACATCACCGATGGTTTCCTGCAATGCCCAAACAGGGCCCACCTTTGCAGGCTTGTGGGCCCACGCCACCGATATACCAAACTTGCGTGGTCCAATCCGACGCGTCTTTGCTCCCTCCGTCGCTATAAATTCCGCACCATTCCTCCCGTCGCCGTGACGCCGTCCATCGCCTCCTCCTCTGCAGCCGGCACAGCCACAGCAGAACGCACCTACCCCCAATGGACCTCATCCTCGTGGAGAAGGCCCTCCTGGGCCTCTTTATGGCGGCCGTGCTGGCCATCGCCGTCGCGAAGCTGACCGGCAAGCGGTTCCGGCTCCCCCCCGGCCCCTCCGGCGCCCCAATCGTGGGCAACTGGCTCCAGGTCGGCGACGACCTGAACCACCGCAACCTGATGGCCATGGCGAAGCGGTTCGGCGACATCTTCCTCCTCCGCATGGGCGTCCGCAACCTGGTCGTCGTCTCCAACCCCGAGCTCGCCAAGGAGGTCCTCCACACCCAAGGCGTCGAGTTCGGCTCCCGCACCCGCAACGTCGTCTTCGACATCTTCACCGGCAAAGGCCAGGTAAAAATCATCGGCGATCAAAATCATTTTCCTTCTCGCACGCTTGATACGTGCTCGAACCTGTCTCTAATGGCGGGATACGCAAATCACAATGCGACGCAACAGGACATGGTATTCACGGTGTACGGCGACCACTGGCGCAAGATGCGTCGGATCATGACGGTGCCCTTCTTCACGGGCAAGGTGGTGGCGCAGAACCGCGCCGGGTGGGAGGAGGAGGCCCGTCTGGTCGTTGAGGACGTGCGGCGCAACCCGGCGGCGGCGACGGAGGGCGTGGTGATCCGGCGCCGGCTGCAGCTGATGATGTACAACGACATGTTCCGGATCATGTTCGACCGGCGGTTCGAGAGCGAGGACGACCCGCTCTTCAACAAGCTCAAGGCGCTCAACGCCGAGCGCAGCCGCCTCTCGCAGAGCTTCGAGTACAACTACGGCGACTTCATCCCCGTCCTCCGCCCCTTCCTCCGCCGCTACCTCAACCGCTGCCACGAGCTCAAGACACGGAGGATGAAGGTCTTCGAGGACCACTTCGTCCAGGAGCGCAGGTAAGCACAATTACTACTCGTTTAGCTCGTTAATGCTAATGTTAATGTCACCAACTTGCGGAGTTCGTGGACTTCATTAACAAAATCGAGGGGATTTGGAAGATCGATTGCTTCTCGATTTGACACGTCAGCTTCGATTTCATTACTCATGTTGCATTAGTTGCGCATTGGCGGTAGCTGGCTAGTTGCATTTCATCGGTGAGCTGGATGCCTCGAGAAAGTTTGGTACGTGCACATGGTATCCGCGTAGTTGCGTCCGGATTCGGGATAGAATACGGGGCAATAATATCCGGCGGATCCGGGACGATATCTTCGCCGGATATCCGGCAACTACAATTCCTCGGTCCTCGCCGCCGGCACCGCCTTAGAACCCTTGAAGAACCTGCTCCAGGTTTTGAAGACATGGTAGGCGAGTTCGATCAGTTTCCTCTAAAGAGGTGGCAGATGTGATTCAGATCTGCTCGCTTCAGAAATCAATGCCAGAGATGTTGATGGCATCGACGAATGGCAAAAAGTCAAATTTCTTGAAAGATGTTGAGCACCTAGACTTGACTTTTTACTGGTTTCCAGGCAGTTGTCTAAGTACGTACGTCACTGTCGTTTAAACAAGTGTGCGTAGGAATTGGATACTCGTCTAATCCAGGCATCCAGCTTATAAGAAATCGGCACGGGTGGGTTCAGAATTAATGGGTCATAATAAAGTACAATAATGAAAAGATTGTACAATACTAGTTTGTAGGATTGGATGAAAGGAACAAAAGGTTTGTCCCATTTGTCCGTTGCGTAATTCATTTATCCATACCGCTCGTCTCTCTTTGGAAATTATGGATGATACGATAGACTAACCTTTTCCAAAGATGGGTCTTTAATCCGCTTTCCTCGTCGGCCGAAAGCTTAAGTTTTGGGCAAAGTCCTACTTTATCACGGATGCACTGACAGCGACAGAAACTGCAATAATAGTCTTAACTTTTCTTCTCAACAGATCGAACAGGCAGCTCTACCAGATCCCCATCAGCCTAATAAGTGATGAAACAAAGCACAGAACCTCTCAGGCTTAGAGGAGTTGGTAACCTGAAAAAAGATTGTTTCTTTGCGAGGCTGAAAAACGAATTAGAAAAGTTAATAAGAGCCGCTAATCGAAGCATTTCATTTGTCTTGCACACGGCCCCCATGATGGGTCGTCGGGGCAAAGGAAGGCGATAGTGGACTCGTTAATCTAATCCCCTGATGGAATTGGGTCGATCGACCATGCCAACCACCAACACGGCTGGACTTTGGGTGCATCAATCCAACAGTTGCGATGGTAGACTGAGCTTGTTGGCTTGGTAACTGTGCGGGAAGCTTCTGATCAATTCAGGTCATTCAATTGACAAATTTAGTATGGATGTGAATGTGTGTGCAGGACGGTGATGGCGCAGACTGGTGAGATCAGGTGCGCCATGGACCACATCCTCGAGGCCGAGAGGAAGGGCGAGATCAACCACGACAACGTCCTCTACATCGTCGAGAACATCAACGTCGCAGGTAAAATTCATCAAGTAAATCAACAGAACTGCCTTTCTTTCCTCGCAATTCTAAATTTTGTACTACTCGTACTTCATTCAATCTGGTGTTTAGAAAACAAGTTTCACTTGATAAGAGGAAACAGGGTACGCTGTTTCACTTGTTGAAAAAGTAGGTTTCAGAAATCAGAAGATTCAGAACAAACTATGTATTGTACCCGTGTTATTTGTTGGATCTGGAAGAAACAAAACCTTTTCGAGTTTACATGTAGAAGCAAATAATCAAGTAGTAGAAAAGCCATGAAACAAGCTAGCACAAATGCTAAAGAGAATTTGTGTTAATTCTCTGCAGCCATCGAGACGACGCTGTGGTCGATCGAGTGGGGCATCGCGGAGCTGGTGAACCACCCGGCCATCCAGTCGAAGCTCCGCGACGAGCTCACCGCGGTGCTGGGCCCCGGCGCGGCGGTGACGGAGCCGGACCTGGAGCGCCTCCCCTACCTGCAGGCGGTGGTGAAGGAGACGCTCCGCCTCCGCATGGCGATCCCGCTCCTCGTCCCGCACATGAACCTCAAAGAGGCCAAGCTCACCGGCTACGACATCCCCGCCGAGTCCAAGATCCTCGTCAACGCCTGGTTCCTCGCCAACGACCCCAAGCGGTGGGTGCGGCCCGACGAGTTCCGGCCGGAGCGGTTCCTGGAGGAGGAGAAGGCCGTCGAGGCCCACGGCAACGACTTCCGGTTCGTGCCGTTCGGCGTCGGCCGGCGGAGCTGCCCCGGGATCATCCTGGCGCTGCCCATCATCGGCATCACTCTCGGCACCCTGGTGCAGAGCTTGCAGCTGCTGCCGCCGCCGGGGCAGGACAGGATCGACACCACCGAGAAGCCCGGACAGTTCAGCAACCAGATCCTCAAGCACGCCACCGTCGTCTGCAAGCCGCTCGAGGCGTAGAAGTTTACCTAACGAGAGGTTGCCTGCATGCGTGCTTGCAAACGCCGAGATCGATCTATGTACCGTGTATTTTTCATTTTTGTTGGTGTCTAGTATTGTGTATTTTTGCTTTGGTTATGTTGGTGAAAACTTGTTTGTAATATCTAGTTTGGTTGCATTACATATCGACATTGTTGTTGCCATATTTCGTTGACATCGAGTTCCGATTCTATAGACTATTGGCGCGCAGGATACTTGTCCTGTCTACCGTCTTATGGGAGGCGGTGGCGCGGGGAAAATGCGAAGCTGATGGTGTTGACTAGCAGATCAAAGCTTACCTTGCTGAAACTAATCGTAAAACACTAGCCAGCTTAGCTTACAAGCTACACATCAATTAACGAGTGCTGGGTTCAGGCATTCCCATATGTACAGTGAGGTTTTTTTTCGTTTCAGAACTAAGAAGGATCTCTGCAATTCACGTTCACCAAACAGGGGAGTAGAGACTCGGAACATGAGTGGGTAAGTTCGTACCACTTCACGCACACCGCTACACATTGTGAGAGTTCTTAGTGATAATTTTTCTTTCCAATGGTTTATCCTGATAAAAAATTCCTCTTCCATCTCCATCTTACCAATGCCACGCTCAACTCACATGATCATCTCCCATAAAGATTTGGTAGTACAGCCAGCTTGAGTCATCCAATTTCCTACGGTGAAAACGAATTTTTGCATTCCATCACCCGCAAATTAAGGCTTGTCCGAAGGTTCTAAGGATCCAGGGCGTGCGTTTTAGCGATGGCTTCTGGCTTTTGGCTGAAATTTCACTGTAACTGGCTTTTTTTTACTGTAGCTGAGTTGCCTTATTAGGTATAATTAAATTTAAAAAATATAAAAATAAAAAAAATATGTTAACCCATCACGGATAATACAAAAATATACAAAAAAAAAATACAAAAAAGTCCAAAATATCTAAAAAAATCAGAAAAAAACGAATTACTGAATAGTGAAAAAAAAACTGAAGTTGAAAAAAAGCTGAAACGAGAGAGAGATTTGCATTACTCATTTATAAGTTGTTGTAGCTCGCTGCTTGGTTGACTTCACATTAAAATATTTGTAAAAAATTTGAAGAGTACCATTACGCAGGGACCAAATACGTGGATATGTGACAAAAGGAGGTAGGGTCATAATTATGATCCCAAAACATCATCGAATTATGAGTGTGATCGCACTATACAATAGCTGCAACATGAGTGGCACATACATTTTATTTTTTCAATATTTTCTTATGCCTCTATGGTCATTCATGGCAGGCCACTGGATTTTCACGGGCCTAAGATGCCTTTGTGCCAGGCGACAGAGGGTACAACTTTTTTCCCTTGTATTTTAGGGCCTGTTTTGATGTGGTCAAGAGTATGAATGCTACATTGATTTGTGCTTTATCTATGCATTCCGAAATTACAAGACTTAATGCTGAATTGAGCAAGGAGAAAGAAGCAACCGATTATGAGAGAGATAAGAAAATCCTAGTTCATACATATACTTATGTGATTCCTCCTTTACATGATGCAAACAAGATAGCAACACATGGAACTGGAGGTGTGGGTGGTGAAGAAAGAAAGCTAGTTGGCTCAAGCGGAAGACACAAGAACAATCAAATCTTCGTGCTTGCAGTTATGTGCACAAGGTTCATGAAGCTTTCAACACCAATTCTGAGGTTTCTAATGCACATAAAACACTTATTTCGAAAAGTAATGAAGTCTATTTTCCAACCAATCAAATGGCACTTGATTTGGAGTATCCTACACAAAGATATGGCAATTTCATTGGACACTGCACAAGCTGTCCAGAGAGACGTGCGAGAGATGCCAAACATAATGAGTCTGTGCATTGCAAGGCAACTGCGGATAATATTGGGCTACAACATGACTTTCCTAAGGTTGAGAAGGTTTCCTTTCCACCTACAAATCGGATTTAGAAGCCTCCTAAACAGAGAAAGGAAAGATATGAAAATTTGAATCCAACTCGGACTCGGTTTGGAACAACCAGCAGGGCTAACCTTAAAACGCCCATAATTTTCACAAATGGAGTTCGATTTGGGTGTTCTTAGACTCATTGGAAAGATAATTTAAAACTCTATACATTTCGTAAGGTTCCAGCCATAGAAGCCTCATGGGCATAGCACAAATTGATAGAGAAACCGATGAGTCTATTTTAGGTATTTCCTTTTTAGTTCGTATTGGCGTAGACTTTTTGTATTCGTGTTATATTCAAGTTGGCCGCACCTTTGGTGCCAATATAAGGCCAGGGCCTTAGCCCCATTGTAACTTAGGCTATGATATGATAAGTTTTTACACTTATAAAATAAGGAGAAAATTACCATGATGGTTGTTGGCGACAAGATTGCGTGATTTCAAGGGCTTCTCGTTTGGAGTTTGTTAAGTTGGTGCATGACAAGAACAGAAGGTTCTTGCAATTGCCCATCGAAACTACAAGTTTCATCTCATCGAAATTGTGTCTTCGTTACTGAATTCACGGTTTAGAGAGTCGGTAGATTGCTTCTAGTGTGCACATTGCATACTAGTGCAAATCACCATTATCAAGGTTATTGACGACGTCAAGACAAGGAGAAAACTCCATCCACAAGAACCAAAGGAGAAGAAACCTAAATGTAACAGGAAAGATCGGGCCATCCCTACGCATCAACTAATCTTTAGTTGGTCCGTATCATCTTGGTATCAGAGCGTGGTTGATCGCGGTACATGCTTGTGTTTCTTGCTAATTTCAGGATATCGGGAGCAAGTAGAATTGGGTGAACCACTCGGTGATGATGTACCACCTGCTATACGGACCCGAGTCAAGGCGCTTGCCGACCACATCAAACGCCGGGAGGATGTCATGCGTACTGATTTCGACCAAAGCATCAATGGCGTGTATACAAGAGTCACCGAGGTGCAAGATACGTTGAATGCTCACCTCACGGAAAGCTTCAACAATCTGGAGGTGACACTTCGTCACTTGGAGGGACAACTATCGCCGATGGGAGGAGCCGGCGCACAGCCCCATGGAGCCAACTTTGTGCAACGTGCGCGGTCGCATAAGGACACATACTACTATGAAGACAATGATGACATATTTGATGGCCGTGGAGGCAATCCACGACCACCACAGCGTGATTTTGTTAACCGCCAGGCTGCTACACATGGAGGGTACCACAGAGGTGGTGTACAATGCGTGGATGGCAATATTAGTCGCATCAAAATAGCCATATCGGAGTTTAAGGGCAGAGCTGATCCGGAGGCTTATTTGGAGTGGGAGATGCGTGTAAATCAGATTTTCGATAACCACAACTACTCTAAATAAAAGAAGGTTCGTGTTGCTTCGATTGAGTTCATAGAATACGCTATTATTTGGTGGGATCAATTGAACCGTGCAGGTGAACATCCACACACTTGGGAGGCAATGAAGCTAGTCAGGAGAAACCATTTCGTACTAGCATACTACACACGCATGCTTCATACAAAGCTACGACGGTTGAATCAAGGCTCCAAGTCCGTGGATGAATTCTATCAAGAGATGTAAGTGCTCATGATCCATACCGAAGTTTGTGAGTCTGAGGAGGCTATTATAATAAGATTTTTTGTAGGGTTAAATGACGATGTGCGAAATCGTGTTGATTTAATACAATACGACACCGTACAAGAGCTACTTCACTAAGCGGAACGTGCTGAACAATGGGTAAAAGACAACTATCCCAAGATTGCCCAAATTCAAACATCCACTTGGAGGCGCCCACATTAGCAAGAAGGTGAAGGAGGTTCAAGTTCTAAGCTGGTTGCATCCACTAAATAAGTTGGAACTCCATTTAAAAAAGCATCAAAGGTGATAAGTTCAGCAAGCAAAGAGGTATCCAAATCTGATTCTAGCGCCTTCTCTACCATTAGAACAAGACAAGTTTAGTGTTTCAAGTGTAAGGGCAGGGGGCACATGATGCAGGATTGCCTAAATGTAAGGAAGGTGTTGCTCACACACGAAGGATATGTCATGGAGGGCGAAAGCAATGAATCTGAAGATGATGATGACAAATCCAATGATTTTCTATGAGAATGTGTGTATTGTGATCCTGATAATGGTCCAACTTTGATGACTCAAAAGGTGGATGGTGATAATAAACTGATTGTTGAGAAAGGGCAGCGATGTGGTATTTTTCAAACCCAATGCATGATCAAAAGCAAACGATATAAGTTTATGGTAGATGGAAGAAGCTACAACAATGTGATCAGCAAGGATGTGGTTGATATACTCTCATTGATCACATGGCGTCATCCTAAGCCATACTATATGCAATGGCTTTACAGTGTTGGTAAGCTGAAAGTTACTCATAGAGTTCGTGTGCCTTTTTCAATTGATGATTATGAAGACAAGGTAGATTGCGGTGTTGTGACCATGCACATATGTCACATCATGTTGGGACGTCTATGGCAATTTGATCGCAATGTTACACACCAAGAAAGCAAGAAGCTTATGAAGAATATCACGAAACCGAGGACGGTTTCGCTTGAAGGGGGAGGGGATGATGTGGCCAAGAGTGTGAATGTTACATTGATTTGTGCTTCATCCATGCATTCCGAAGTTATAAGACTTAGTGCTGAATTGAGCAAGGAGAAAGAGGTAACTGGTTATGAGAGAGATAAGAAAATCCTAGTTCATGCAGATGCTTATATGATTCCTTATTTAGGTAATACAAACAAGATAGCAACACATGAAATTGGAGGTGGGGGTGGTGAAGAAAGAAAGTTAGTTTCGCTCAAGCGGAAGGCACAAGAATAATCAAATCTTCGTGCTTGCAGTTCTTTGCACAAGATTCATGAAGCTTTCAACACCAATTCTGAGGTTTTCAATGCACATAAAACACATATTTGGAAAAGTAATGAAGTCTATTTTCCAACGAATCAAACGGCACTTGATTTGGAGTATTCTATACAAAGATATGACAATTTTATTGGACGCTGCACAAGCTGTTCGGAGAGACGAGCGAGAGATGTCAAACATAATGAGTCCGTGCATTACAAAGCAAGTGTGGATAATATTGAGCTACAACATGACTTTTGTAAAGTTGAGAAGGTTTCCATTCTACCTACAAATCAGATTTGGAAGCCTCTTAAACCGAGAAAGGAAAGATATGAAGATTTGAATCCAACTCGGACTCGGTTCAGAACAGCCAGCAGGGCTAACCTTAAATTGCCCATAATTTTCACAAACGGAGTCCGATTTGAGTGTTCTGAGACTCGTTGAAAAGATAATTTAAAGCTCTATACAATTCATAGGATGATGGCCATAGAAGCCTCCTGGTCATAGCACCAATTGACAGAGAAACTGACAGGTCTATTTTAGGTATTTCCTTCTTAGTTCGTATTGGTGTAGGTTTTTTGTGTTCGTGTTATATTCAAGTTGGCCGCACCTTTAGTGCAAATATAAGACCAGTGCCTTAGCCCTATTGTAACTTAGGCTATGATATAATAAGTTTTTACACTTATGAAATAAAGGAGAAAATCGCCATGATGGTTGTTGACGGCAAGATTGCGTGATTGCAAGGTCTTCTCATTTGGAGTTTGCTAAGTTAGTGCAAGGAAAGAACAGGAGATTTTTGAGATTGCCCATCGAATCTACAAGGTTCATCTCATCTAATTCGTGTCTTCGTTGCTGAATTCACGGTTTGGAGAGTCGGTAGATTGCTTCTAGTGTATACATTGCATACTAGTACAAATCACCATTATCAAGGTTATTGACGACGTCAAGACAAGGAGAAGACTCCATCCGCAAGAACCAATGGAGAAGGAACCTAAATGTACTGGAAAAGATCGGATCATTCCTATGCATCAACTAATCCTTCGTTGGTCCGTATCATGTTTGGCTTAGCTCCAGCTCCCGGATTCTCAAATGGAGCTAAGCAAAACAGTCTGACTCCAGCAAAAAGTGGACCCAAAGTTACCCGAATCTGGAGCGGGCCACAATGCATTTTGGCGGAGCGGGTGGAGGGTCGCTCCCATGCGGAGCCACGACCATGCATACGAACATGCCCATTGTCGCCCTTGTCCTCATCCCCTCCACGACGGCTTGAGGAAGGCAGCGGTGACACTAGCTTCCCCTAGTGGCGACAGCACTAGCTTTCCCCCGGTGGCAGTGGTAGCATCCTCTCCCCCAGTCGTAGCGGTGGTATCCTCTCCCCAGTGCACATGTCCTCCTCCCCTCGACGACGTCCTCCCACAGCGACTTCCTCCCCTACACGACCTCCTCTCCTAAGACAAGGGTTTGTGTTGGGCTGGACTCCCTCCACATAGAGAAGAAGCTCAAAACTTAGACCATAAACTTTAAAGCCTGTGAACCGTTGATTGCTCTCGTGACTAACAATTGAGATGCCTCCTTCTTAGTGAGGGGAAGAAAACCCTAGCCCCTTCCTTTAGCTGCTGGACAGAGGGGGGCTGGTGAAGGAGGAATAACATACACACTAACACAACAAAAGAAAGAGAGGAGAGGGAAAAACAAGAAGAGGTGATTTGTTCCAGCTCGGGTGATCCTATGCAGTATTTATCAAGACGTTGATCGGAGTATCAAACTTTATTGGATCAAGCTCAAATCAGGTCAATGTGTTATTGAATTGATGCTCTTTGATTTGTATGGTTGGATTGAAGATTGGAATAGAGGAACATCAGATTTTAGAGCAGTATTTTTAGTTCGAGTTACAATAGATTTAGCACTTTGCAGTTTTGGTAGATGATTTATTTGGGGTACAAATGATGTACGATTTGGCTGAAATTTTGACATCTTTGTTAGGGACTTGTGTATCCACATTCTTGCAAAACATTATATGATTTGGATAATTGGTTTTCAAGATATGAACTAATAACTAAATGAGACCGAAACTATGTCTTCTCTGCTTGACTGTTAGTGTGCCCGTCATTAATTGTGTTGCACTTGATGATAATGCTAAGATTATACCTTGATGATGCTATTGTTTCTGTGATATACCTCTAGATATTCTAAAAAAGACTCTTTATACCCATTGTTAATTATAATGAAAGATTTGGGAGTGGGCTGTATAAGCCCTGTGGTTTTTACTCCTCACATCAAGGAGCTTTTCTACGTAAATCGTTGTATCACTTTGTGCATATTCTTATTATTAATTCCACTACTTATCTGTTTGGTTGAAGTTATCCTCATTGGTTCACTATAAGTAGAGGTGCTAAACTTTTATTAATTACAGTATTTAGCCCCCAACAAGTGGTATCAAAGCTCGTGTTTGTTTTGGTGATTATCTTGTAGTGAAAGATGATGGTGAATACTAATAAGAAAATATTTTTGAATGGTACAAATTACCAAGCATGGAAGGGTAAGATGGAGGAATTGCTCTATGTAAAAGAATACTACAAGCCAATATTTGCCACTGAGAAACCGGATGACAAAACTGATGATGAGTAGAAGGTACTTCATCATCAAGCTTGTGGATTCATTTGATAGTAGGTCGATGATAATGTGTTGAACCATATCAATGATGAGACACATGCACGCACCTAATGACAGATTTTGGAAGAATTGTATGCAAGGAAGGAAGGCACCAATAAGATGTTCTTGATTAAGCAATTGATGCATCTAAGGTACCGAGATGACACCTTTGTGGCTGATCATGTTAATGCATTTCAAGGCATTATAAATCAGATACTTCTGTGGGCATCTCATTTGATGATGTGGTCAGGGTTTTGCTACTACTTGGTTCTTTGTCGAATACTTGGGAGACTCTCAAAGTCACTTTGTGCAATTCATCTCCAAATAGTACAGTCTCTTGGAATATTGTGAAGACCAAAGTGATAAATGAAGAGTCAAGAAGACTTGTTGAAAGGGAGAGTTCCTCCTCGCAACATAAGGTGTTGTTCACTGAGTCACGGGGAGAACCAAGAACCAAGGTCTGAAGAATTCAGCTGAAAGTAGAAGCAAGTTAAGAGGAAAGTTTTTAAAAGTTGAGTCCATCATTGCCATAAGAAGGAGCACATTAAAAGGTTATGCTGGAAGCTCAAGCGGGAGAATAAGAAGCAAAAGAAGGCACGAAACAAGACACTGACAATGATATTGGTCGCATTACTTCAGCGGTTGAGGATATGATGGTAGTCATTGCTGAAAATAATGATGGCAAGATTGGTTCCACTATTGAAGAAAGGATCGATATTATTTATGATGATGCAACCATCAACGTTGTGGGTGATGATGACATGACTTGGATACCTAATAGTGGTGCTACCATACATGATACATCTCATAGAAGGCTCTTCATAAATTATGTTACTGGTGACTTTGGCATTGTGAAGATGGGAAATAATGATCGTGCTCAAATCATTGGGAAGGGATATGTGCATTTGGAAACAGCTAATGATACACTACTAATTCTTAAGTCTGTGAAATATGTTGAAGCATTGCAGCTCAACATAATTTTAGTGGGATTGTTTGATAATGAGAAGTACTCTAGCAGATTTGAAAATGGGCAGTACAAGCTCACCAAGAGTAGCATGGTATTTGCAAGAAGTAAAATGATTTCTCTCTAGTACCATATTCATGGTAAACTCTCTAGTGTTCCTATCAATACATTAGAGCAGAATAATCCTTGTGTTCTATAGCACAAGAGGCTTGGACACATGGGTGAGAAGAGTACGACTATGCTAGTGAAAACAAATATCCTATTAGGGATTTTAAGTGTAAAATTGAAGAATTATACAAATTGCCTAGTGGGGAAGCAGCACCGGTTTGCTTTTAAAAGTCAGCATCCTCACAAGAAACCAGAGTTACTGGATTTGGTGCATTCTGATGTGTGCAAGATGTCGGTTATATCAATTAGTGGTACTAAGAACTTTGTCACTTTCATTGATGATTTTTTAGAAAAGTTTGGGCTTATTACTTGAAGTCCAAAAATCAAGTGCTGAATATATTCAAGCAATTTCAAGCCTCAGTTGAGGGAAAAACTGAGAAGAAGATAAGTGCATTCAAACTGACAATGGAGGAGAATACATTAGGACATTTGATGTATATTCCGAAGGACAAGGGATTAAGCATCAATTCACACCTCCAAAGACACCACAATTGAATGGCGTTGCTGAGAGGATGAATAGGATATTGATGGAGATAGTTCAATTCTTGTTATCACATGCAAGGCTGTGAAAGTTTGATTGGGGTGGGACTTTGATGACTACAGTTTATCTTGTTAATGTCTCACCATGTTATCCTTTGTAGAGAGATGTTCCTAACATGGTGTGGTACAACAAGGTCTCTTGTGATCACCTGAATGAGTTTGGGTGGAAAGCATTTGTTCATATTCCTCAAGATGAAAGGTCTAAACTTGATACAAAGACACGACAATGCATATTCCTTGGCTATAGTTTGGATGAGTTTGGCTACAAGTTGTTTGATTCTATAGCAAAGAAAATTATTAGAAGCCGTAATATTGTGTTTGTTGAAGACCAGATAATTGAGGATATTACGAAGGCAAAGGTGTAAGTTCCTTAACAACAAGGTATAATTGATTTAAACGTAGTTCTTGTAGCTCCAACTCCCCAACAGGCTGAAGGCCATGTTACAGATGATGCACAAGAAGATGTGCATGGTACAGGTGGTGAGAATGCTCCCCAGCAGTATGAGTTTGATGCTGAATTTGATGATCATGATCAACAACCACAGTACTAGAAGTTTCACTCAGACGATCTACCAGAGTTTGTAGACTTTCTAGTAGGTATTCATCAGATAATTATGTTGTATTATTGTCTGATGGTTTCGAATTTAAAGATGAGCACAAGGAGTGGATGAATGCTATGGAAGAGGAGATCGATTCCTTACATGAGAATCATACATTCGACTTGGTGAAGTTGCCAAAACGTAAGAAGGAATTGAAAAACAAGTGGGTCTTTGGAATCAAGCAAGAAGAGCATATATCACATCTAAGATACAAGGCAAAGCTAGTTGTGCAAGGGTTTAGCCAGAGAAAAGGAATTGACTTTGATGAGATCTTTTCTTTGATAGTGAAGATGACATCTATTCGGATGGTTCTTGGTATTGCAACTAGTCACAACTTAGATGTTGAACAAATGGATATGAAAATAACTTTTCTTCATGGAGACTTGGAGGAAGAGATATACATGTAGCAGCCTGAAGGGTTTATTAAGAAGGGCAAAGAAGACTATGTGTGCAAGCTAAAGAAAAATCTTTATGGCCAGAAACAACCACCGAGACAATGGTACATGAACTTTGAATCTGTTATGGGGGAGCAAGGCTACAAGAGGTGTAGTACAGACCATTGTGTGTTTTTTCAGAGATTCTTAGGTGATGATTTTATCATCTTATTGCTCTATGTTGATGATATCTTGATTGTTGGCAAGAATGTCTATAGGATTGCAAAGCTGAATAAAGAATTGAGCAAGTCCTTTGCTATGAAGGACTTGGGACAAGCAAAGCAAATTCTTGGTATTAGAATTGAGAGGGACAGAAACTCCAACAAGTTGTACCTGTCACAAGAGAAGTACATAGAGAAGGTACTTAAGAAGTTTTGGTTAGACAATGCAAAAGTTGTTGTGAAATATACACTTGCAGCTCACTTCAATCTATGCACCAAGCAATGTCCTTCTACTAATGAGATGAAGAAGAAAATGCAGAATATTCTATATGCCTTAGCAGTTAGAAGTTTGATGTATGCTATGATGTGTACAAGGCCAGACATTACTTATGCAGTTAGTACAGTGAGTAGATTTATATCAAATCCTGAAAAGCCGCATTGGGAAGCTATGAAGTGGATCATGAGGTATCTCCGGGGTAGCGTAAAGATGAAGCTTTGCTTTGGAAAAGGAGAGCCTGTGTTAGTTGCATACATGGATGCAGATATGGCTAGAGATGTTGATAGCAGAAAATTTACTTCAGGGTACCTAATTACATATTCAGGGGGAGCTGTGTCATAGAGAAGTAAGTTATAGAAATGTGTGGCATTGTCTACAACTGAAGCTAAACTCACTGCTGCAACAGAGGCAAGCAAGGAGCTATTATGGTTGAAAAGGTTGGTTGGTTAGCTTGGTTTTGATCAAGACGTGTATGTACTATTTTGTGATAACCAAAGTGCCATCCATTTGAGTAAGAATTCAAGCTTACACTCAAGATCAAAGCATATTGATGTTCGTTACCATTGGATCCAAGATGTATTGAATTCTAAGCAAATGCAGCTTGAGAAAGTCCACACTGATGATAATGGTGCTGATATGTTGACCAAGGTAGTGACGAGGGAGAAGCTCAAGCCATACCACCAGTTTGCTGGTATGATTGAAGCAAGGTGGTAAGAACCTCCATGATGTTGCACAGGGGAGTTTGTTGGGCTAGACTCCCTCTACATGGAGAAGAAGCCCAAAAGTCAGCCCATAAACTTAGAAGCCTATGAACCGTTGATTGCTCTCATGACCAACGATTGAGATGCCTCCTTCTGTAATAACTTGAACGTCGTTTCAGCGTCGGTTTTTAAATTAATCCAGAGTCGCCCAGATTTTCGGTAAATCATGGGAAGGAAAAATAAACTTGTGGAATAGCTTAAAATGAAAAAGTGAATGAAATAAGTAAGTAAATAAATAAAAACTTCTAAGTGGGTTGCCTGGAGAGTGCGCCTGCCACCTTGGGCCAATAGGCCCAAGGGGTGGCCGCACCCCCTCCCTAACCCTAACCACCCCACCCCCTATTTAATCCCCTTGCCGCAGCCCCCTCCCCCTTTTCCCACCCCCCCGCCTCCCTCTCTTCCCCAAAGAGCTGCTATCCATTGATGCAAGGAGAAGGCAAGGAGAAGAAGAAGAGGAAGAGGAAGAGGAGAAGAGAAGAAGGGAGATCCCAAGTGATCCCCTAGGTATTTTTTCCCTATCTCAAACATTTTTGTTTTTTGCTGTAATTAGGGTTCTTAGCACGAGAATTGATGGAGATTAGCAAATTGATTTACTGATTAGAGAATTCCTGCTGTCTGCGCGTAGTCTAATTTGTGCAGCGCGACTGTTTGCGTAGATTAGGCCCACGAAACGATTTTTTCTACGGGTCTGGCCAGAAGGAAAATTGTATAGGACATCGAGATCTATCTCCTGTATGTTTTTTAGATTTTTTAGCTGCAGGGTTTGGGCGCAACAGGGTCGGGAAGACTGCTGTCTGGCAGAGGTGGAATCTAAGATAGATTGCTGTTCGAATGTAGATTCGAAGTAGAAGATGATTTTTATATTTTTCCTACCAATAATGAAAGTTGTATGGAATCTGAAGATCTAGTTGCTGTAAAAAAATCATAATTTTTAGGGCTTTATACTGTGGTTGGGGTGTGTTAGAAGCTGGCTATCCAGATTGCTAGAACAGAGTACGTTCTCTATTTTTGCGCGTTAAATTACACTATGTTAGTAGCAAAATAAAATAAGAGATCTACTTGAAAAGTGAAGATATTTAATTGTAGATCCCAGAAATATATCATTGGTTGTAAATGGCTTAATAGTTTTAAACAAGTAGCGCCGCTGTAGTAGGCTAGGCATAGAATCATCGGGCGGAGTAGGGTTTGTCGTGTCTGGGGTTTTAGCGGCGTATTTATTTTTTAAGTCGCAATTACCTTGCTGTAGTCGTGTTCTGAGAGGTATCTTTGGACAGGTGGCTTCACTCGATCAAGTGTGATCGCCGCTTCAACGGTAGAGGCAAGTAAACGTAGCGGATGTGCTACTGTTTAACTCGTTAATCATTCTACATTCACACTAGTTAGTTCTTTTAATATGAGATGTTATGGCATAGTTACATGCTTTCTTAATGTGGTATATGTGGTAGCAGTTTAGCAATCATTTGGTTATGCTTTGATGAAATGTTTGTGGTTATGTGGTATAGTTCTTAATTAAACAAAAGTGGTTGTGGGGTTGTATTCCTTACGAGGATATTGAGATCTTGGTAGTAGTACTCTTAATGATCATATTGTGGGCTAGTTGGCGGTATTATTAACGAATAAATTGTGGCCTATGTGGTAGTATTACCTTTGCATAGAATGATTTTGGTCTTGGTAAACCGAATGCGAATTATGTGATAATGTCCTTATTGAATCATATGTGGATTATGAGGTGGTATTCATGTTGAATATGTTGTTGTTCTTTGTGGTTAAATTCCTGATGAATATGATGTTGTTCTTTGATGTTAAATTCTTATAGATTATGATTATCATATCATTCATAACATGTTATGACATTTGCATTGTGGATGTCGCCGCTTGTAGCCACGATCGTACCGATACAGCATCGTACATTGCCGTAGTATGATGCACATTCTTACCTTATTGGGTAAGGGTGCAGTGGATCATATGCATTCATATATATTTACATTGTGGATAGATCATTTGCATACTTATGCAATGTATTGTGGTTGAATTATTTGCAAACAAACATAACTTCTTAGATTTTTTGTGAGATTGGCTCATGAGAGTCACTTGTGGTATGAGGAATGTGGATGTGGTCGTGGAATGGGGTTCACCCACCCCTTGTGATGTGGTATGAGTTGTGGTAGTAGCATGAGGGGTTCTTTTGTGGTAACTGTAGTTAGCGGTTGTGGGTGTGAGAATTAATAAAGTTAGTGAAAAAATTATGTTAATGCTAAACATGTATTGGTAGTATTAGTGATTGAGGATTTGAAGTAGTCAAACGAGATTTATTTGCCAAAGTTTTACCGTTGTTGGCAGTGATTTGGGTTGAGGTTATAAATGTAGTAATTGTGAAAAATAATTGTTGATGCTTAAACCATTTTAGTTTAATTAGCTTGTTAAACAGTTTGCTTGCTGAGTTTTTTTTATCTCACTCTTGTTGTTCCGCCCCTTCCAGGTGATTCTCGAGCATGCATGGGAGTGTAGAGCGAAATATCACTGTCACACATTATATCATGTTTCATACTGTAATAAATAAGTGCAGTCTCTAGTTATTCATTTTTATCTCTCATTGTTGATCATTTTTAATTAATAATGTTAGGTTGTGGTTCGCTTTAATTGGTTAAAATTATTAGCGGTTGTTTTTTAATTAATAGTGTTACATTACCTTTGTTTTAGTATGCTTCCGTTTAGTTTATCATGATTTAGAAATTGTTGCCAGTTTATGTTATCTTGTAATTTGCTAGCTTGTAGAGTGGTTTAGTGGCATCCCAGGGTAATATGGGTCCTGCAGTGTTACAGTTGGTATCAGAGCGGGCTTTAGGTCCGTGGTAATTAAATTATCAAATTGACACACTGATGCATAGTAGGATGGGATGGATCAAGCATTGCATTCATGCTTTGACATGTTGTATTGATGATTTATGTTATGAGGTAATCTTGTATGATTAAGATTTGCTGTTATGACTGTCATGAGTGAAGATAGTCAATGATAAGATATAGAGGTCGTAGTTGTTACCTTAGGCATTGCCAAGTTATGCCACCGATCGTGGTAAAGGGATAGTAATGCAGTTACCTAGGATAACTTAGTTGCGATGTCGTGGGTGAGTTTCTTAGAAAAGTTATTATCTTCTTTGAGTTGATTTTGGCCAATTCTTGGCCTATTACGGTTAATGAATTTTCTCTTGGGTTAGTGATTCATGGATGTTGTTGGGTGCCAATAGGTCTCTAATTGTTTTTGAGACAATTATTGTTTCTTTCTAATTGATGGGTTGCTTTTGCTGCTCGTGAGCGATGTTAATTAGCGAGATGGATATTTTTTTATGGTTCTACCATCTTTCTTACTGGAAAACATGTGCTGGGGACGGGGTCCCGATCTTCCAACAGGTTATGGATATGTTTGATTTGGTGGAGGCGCGACACAAATCGATCCGGCTTCTGAACAACACGTTCCGAACCCCGCAATCGCAGCACCACGTCTCCTCAGGTTATCAACCGTGCACTGCCCGGTTGACCTCGCCAAGAAGGCTAATCCTCGCCTGCAAATCGAAGAACACAAGCAAGAACAAGGAAGAACACAACGAAATTGCAGATGTATTGGTTTAGCACTCAAAAGTTGGGGTCTCACAAACCGATGAACGGCGAAACTGTTCAAGATAGAATTAATCTAAGCAAAACCCAACCCTAATGGTGGGGGTGGCGGCTGTATATAAAGGAGTGAGGGGCATGCAAAACCCCTGGACGCGCCCTAATGGGCTCCAACACGATACAAAGCCGAACGGCCCAAAATACGGTGGCGCAGCACCCTGACAGATTCTGAACATCCACTTGTTTCGATGATTCCCGTTGATTCAGAAGGAATTTTGATATGGGACCAGAGCCATTGGAAAGGTCTCCTTCTCAACTTTCCATACATATGTGGAACGTCCAAAACGGAGTCCGTATGCGTCCTGGGCGTCCGTTTTACTGCAGGCTGGTCCTGAAGGCTGAGGCAGACGCGAACTCGAGTTGGACTGGGCCTCCGGCTTGACTTGGACGTCCTTGCTGGTCTTCCCCGCCTCCACACCTCTCTCCATGTACTTCATGACCCTCTCCAATGTTCCTAAGCAAGATAACATCATTAGGTAGCAATCTATTCTCAAAACTATAAAAATGATCGCTTAAGAACGAGCTCACCTCTAGATTTAATTGTCGCATGCGAGCTCGGGTCATTGGACCTTGCATAACGGTTGGAGGATCAGCGGTTGCATCCGAAGGAGTGATGTCCTCATCAACATGACTCATTAATTCGTTGATATTTTGAAAAGGAATCAAAGCTTTGTGTTGGAAGTTCGTTAACTTGTGGAAGCGTTGGCTCTATACATTTCTTTTGAGTTATTTCGACTATTGAAGTTTGATTCCTCTCTTTTCTAAAAGGAAGTGTTAAAACCCTTTGTGATGTTTTGCTTTGTCTAAGTAGGAGGTGACAATTTTGTAAATAATTGGTAAGTTGTAAATTATCAAGTTGAGATGCTAGCGTGGTGCATAATTAATTTCTGCCAACATTCTTAGAAGTGAGGTTGATTAATATGATGTTGTCCTATTGTAGTTTCTTGAATAATTGTGGTTAAGAATTTATGGATACATTAAAACTCATGCAGTTATTGAGGAATATGAAGAAAAAAAAAGTGGTTTGATTATTGTGATTGTTTAAATTTCCAACTTGTTGGGTAGATTGGATTATTTGGTCTTAAGTAATTAGTCTAACCATTTGGGATTGTTAAGTAAGTAGGTGTTGGAATATTTCCTTAGTAATATTAACCCTTAATATGTCCTTACTTTACATACTTGATGAGCGTGTACAACTACTAGATTCATTTAACTTCTGCCATGCTAAATTGCTGAAACATGTATAAAGAAATAGATGAAGGTTGATGTATTGACTTGTGGAATCTTGTCTTATAATGTTGGTATTATTGAAGTTTAAAGTTATTTCGTTCTAATTTCTGAATGTAAGTGGGATATTGAATGTATGCTCATAATTATTTTTATAATTGCAAAATAGAGATAGAATCATGAATGCTGCTATGACAAAAATAATAATCAATTATTGCTAGTAATGACTAGAGTGCAATCAATTTGTGCTAAATTAGAGTTGAGCATCAACAAGAATTGAATGTATGAAATCTAATAAGAGATTTATACTAGCATGTTTTGTGAGGTTGTCATGTTCTAGTATCATCTTGTTAAAGAGTTTTGTTTTAATATGGTGGCTTATGCACCAGGTTTTTTCTGGATTAAGTAGTTAGAATCTTATTTAGATAATAAGAACATGATGAAGTGATTTATATTGTTCCTTTTGGAAAAATATGAAGGAGTATGATGACATGATGATTCTTGCAAAGAATGTTTTATCTTATTGTTAATACAATTGATAGCATGTAGTTGTGATTATGGTGTTGAATATTTTATAAATAAAGGAATTTGTTAGTTCTATGATACTAATTGAATTAAAGGATTTGAGATTTGCGGTTGAGATTTTTTTTTGGACCTTATGACTTGTGTGGTAGCTGAGATTGCGTTGAGTATAGCGACATGTTGAATGATTTTATTGGTTTTTATCTGAATCATGTGTTATGGTCTTTAAACATCTTTTGTTGGAATTGGCGAGATGTGGTAATAAAAAAAATTTTGTATAAAGAAAAGAGTGTACTAAAGATATTTGAGGTACGGATGATCTTATCTTGTGTTTTTCAACCTCATTGCTATTTATTTTTCTCTTGGTCTTATGGCTACTGTGAATGGTAGTGATTTTTTGTGTGCTGAAATTTATTTCTTCTTACCACTTCTTCTAAGAAAAGGGTAACTGATTTGAGTTGCGAAGTTTTCTTTATTACGTGATCGCAACTGGATAGTGGTGGTTTAGTAGATGTTTTGTGGAAGCCTTAAATATCACGATGTTTGTGGTACATTGGATGATATATTGTTTTCGTAGGATAATACTTGGGAAGGATTTGATTTAAATAGAATGTTTGTTTTGGAGCTGAATGATTTGTTGATGTTAAAAACTGAGTGTGTGTAAATTGTGGGAATTGTAGGGATTTCACTTGAGAATTTCCCTATCTCTATACGGGGAGTTTGTTGTAGGAGTCTTGAAAGCTGAGTCTAGGCTTTACCTTTTGTTATGTCAGAACTTTAGAGGCCCAGTGTTAATGTGTAGGAATAGTGGGTCAGAGTGGATTTCAAATAGTGTGAGGATCGTGGATAGCACCCTTGGGGTGTAGTAAATGGGTATGTGCGGGTGTGAAGTGAATTTTTGGAGTTGTTATCCTTAAGTGATTGAGGTGTATTAGAAATTATCTGTCAAAGTAATTCTATTGGTTGAGGTTTTAGTTAGAGTATGTTTTGTGGGCGCAGTGGGTCTCTCTACAAGGGTGTAGATGATGTACTCAGTTTGAGCGCATTGTCGAGGTTGCCAACTTAAGATAAATGAGTTAGTGTGTGTGGACGATGATTTGGAAATCCTTGGTTCAAGGAAGTCAAATTATTAAAAGAAATGGATTGAGAAATTATTGTTATCTCGAGTAGTGAAATGCTCTATTAACTCTTGTTTAGGCTATGTGTTTTTGGTAGAGGCAATCTGCAAATTGAATTGCTTTATGTTGAGGCGTAGTATTTTTTAATTGGAGAAAAGAAAATGATTGTTTTGGTCTTTCGAGTGATTTTCACTGTTGGCGTGTGGTGTTGTTTCTCCAATTGTCTACTTGGAGAGTAAAAAGGTTTTATAGTGAATTCTTTGATTTTGAATCGTGGTTCTTTGAAGAAAAGTTGGTTGCGAGTGGGTTGCTTGAGAATCCTTCATTTTCAGTTGAGTTCTGTTTATAAAAGATTTCTAGATGTTCTTCGAGTAGAACAACGTGAGTGGAATCTACGGTCAAATTCCTTTAAAAGGGTATAATGTATCATCCCGATAATAATAAATAGAGAAAAATATTTTAAGAAGGAGGATGGTATTAGATAGTGGTTTAATAGTTGTGGCAGGGAAATTTGCGAGAACGACAGGACCTGTTGGCCGCTCAGAGCCGGCAGAAGAGTTGTGGGTTCTCTGCATCGACCAACGCGTATCGTGGACTCGTCAGAGTTGGTCATGAGGAAGAGGGCCATCAGGTAGGTGAAGGTCCTTTGGACGAATCAGTTCGAGTAGGAGGCGACGTGAAAGCTTGAAGATCAGATGTTGAAGAAGGACCTGAGCTCTTCGAGGTGGGAGAGTACCCATAGTTGTTGTACCCTTGGGATGCTCTATTTCTTGGTTGCTCTTTCCTTGATTGTTCTTTTGTCTCGTGGGTTGAGGAGTTAGATTCAAGGATGAATCCTTTTTGGGTGGGGAGAATGTAATACCCTAAACGTCGTTTCGGCGTCGATTTTTAAATTAATCGCAGAGTCTCCCGAATTTTCGGTAAATCACGGGAAGGGAAAATAAAATTATGAAATAGCCTAAAATGAAAAAGTGAATGAAATAAGTAAATAAATAAATAAAAACTTCTAAGTGGGTTGCCTGGAAAGTGCGCCTGCCACCTTGGGCCAATAGGCCCAAGGGGTGGCCGCACCCTCCCTAACCCTAAGCCGCCCCCACCCCCTATTTAGTCCCTTTGCCGCTGCCCCCTCCCCCTTTTACCACCCCTGGCCGCCACCCTTACCCCTGCGCTTCCCTCTCTTCCCCAAAGAGCTGCTGTCCATTGGTGCAAGGAGAAGGCAAAAAGAGGAAGAAGAAGAGGAAGAGAAGCAGGGAGGAAGAGGAAGAGGAGAAGAGAAGAAGGGAGATCCCAAGGGATCCCCTAGGTATTTTTTTCCCCATCCTAAACCCTTTTGTTTTTGTTGTAATTAGGGTTCTTAGCATGATAATTGATGGGGATTAGCAAATTGATTCACCGATTAGGGAATTCCTGCTGTCTGCGCGTAGTCCAATTTGTGCAGTGCGGCTGTTTGCGCATATTAGGCCTATGAAACGATTATTTCTGTCGGTCTGGCCAAAAGGAAAGTTGTAGAGGACGTCGATATCTATCTCCTGAATTTGTTTTAGATTTTTTGGCCACGGGGTTTTGGCGCAGCAGGGTCGGGAATACTGCTGTCTAACAGAGGTGGAATCCGAGACAAATTGCTGTTCGAATGTAGATTCGAAGTAGAAGATGATTTTTATATTTTTCTTCCCGATAATGAAAGTTGTAAGGAATCTGAAGGTATAGTTGATGTAAAAAAATCATAATTTTTAGGGCTTTGTACTGTGGTTGGGGTGCGTTAGAATCTGGCTGTCCAGATTGTCAAAACAGAGTACATCCTCTGTTTTTGCGTGTTAAATTACACCATGTTAGTAGCAAAATAAAAATAAGAGATCTACTTAAAAAGTGAAGGTATTTAAGTGTAGATCCTAGAAATATATCATTGGTTGTAAATGGCTTAACAGTTTTAAAGATACCAAAATAACAAACAGCGCCGCTGCAGTGGGCTGGGTGTAGGATCGTCAGGCGGAGTAGGGATTATCAGGTCTGGGGATCAGGTCTGGGGTTTTAGCGGCATCTTTATTTTTTTAAGTCGCAATTATGTTGCTGTAATTGTGTTCTGAGAGGTATCTTTGGACAGGTGGCTTCGCTCCTGACCGCGCGTGATCGTTTCGCTTCAACGGTAGAGGCAAATAAATATAGCCGATGTGCTATCATTTAACTCGTTAATCATTCTACATTCACACTAGTTAATTCTCTTAATTTGAGATGTTATGCCATTGTTACATGCTTCCTTAATGTGGTCTATGTGGTAGCAATTTAGCAATCATTTGTTTATGCCTTGATGAAATGTTTGTGGTTTAACACTATGTACACTAGCTTTTTCTGGGATAGTGCGATTTACACAGAGGGTCCTGAAGTTGTTCTTCCAAGATCCGACAATGAACTAATAACTAAAGGAGATAGAAACTGTGTCTTCTCTGCTTGGCTATTGGTGTGCCTATTGTTAATTGTGTGTGATAGTTGTTGATAATTCCAAGATTATACCTTGATGATGTTGTTTCTATGATATTCCACTAGATATTATAGAGAAGACTCTTTGTTCCCATTGTTAATTATAGTGAAAGATTTGCGAGTGGGCTGTGCAAGCCCCGTGTTTTTACTCCTCACATCAAGGAGGTTTTCCGCATAAATTGCTTTGTTACTTTGTGCATTTTCTTATTATTAATCCCGCTGCTTATCTATTGGTTTAAACTATCCTCATTGGCTCACTACAAATAGTGGTGCACTTTTGTTAATTGCAATGTTTAGCCCCAACAATTTGAAGGTCAATTTCTATGACAATTTGCCTCTGCCCTCCTCTTTTTTTAGCATATCTGCTCATGTGATGGTGGATGTGTCCTTGAGATTTGTTTATCTATGTTGTTGGAGGTACAAAGTGGTGGTAGAAATTGGTGCTAGAAATTTCTTGAATTGTTCATAAAGGTTAACATTGGATCTATGTTTGTAGGTCTATGTGATGTCAATTCTCCCCTAAGTAGCACTAGAAGTAGATGCACTAGAAGAAGTGAAAACTAGATGTTGATTCACAAATGAACCATATGCTTGCAGCGCATTCCTTATCTATTGGATCTATCTAAAGCTTTGTATGTAATTTTGCAATCTTTTTTACTTGTGGACAAGAATGCTAGTTGCTATGCAACAGGTCTGGATTTCTGGTGCTAGGTATCCTAATTTTTGTTTTTGCACTTGTTTGCTATCTGTCCTTGGTTAAAATTTTTGGTTGAGAAGTTTTGATTGATAGACACAAGTTTCTCACCAGTGATCCTAAATTTTCATTTGTCTGAACTATGTGAAGAATAGATTTGGTTTTTATTACAGATGCTATGAAGAGAGGTGAACAGTTTGAACACCAGCACACTAGTAGGGCAGAAATGACTAACTGTGTCGTTATGGATATGTACTTTAGTGATATATCTCAACCTGTGACCTCTTATCAGTTTTTATTTACTGAGTAATAAAAGGAACAAAAATGATGTTGTTTTTAACCTGTTGACCTCATATCATGTATGGGTCATGTTGTTTGTGAGTAATATGGCTATCGAGTGGGATAATGAGCACACTAGGATAGTGTGTGAGTTATTTGTCGAGCAAGTTAGGAACAGGAATCGGCCAAGCACCCACTCGAACAATTTAGGCTATGCGGACGTAGCAAAGAGGTTTAAAGATAGGACAAATCTTGAGTACAAAAGATATAATTTAAGAATAAATAGGATAAACTGAAGCATGAATATGCTGTTTGGAGTAAATTGCTTATGAGGGAGACTGGTGCTAGATGGGACCATGCTAAGGATACCATCAAGATGGATGATGATTGGTGAAGGAAGGCAACGAAGGTGAGTGATGCCTTTTATTTTGTTTAGCTAATATACCATGGTATTCCAATTGGAATTTATGGGCCTTCTTTTCTTTTTTAAAAGGATATTCTAGGATGTGGCAATTATCGAAAAGGTGGTCTTCAGAACATTGAGCTCTTTAGGCAGATGTTCTAGGACATCACCAATGATGGTACTGATCATTGGTCACCTGCAGGGGCAACTTGCCTCCACTGTCCTTTGCACTTCCTGCTCTGATCGATGTTGATGCAGACGATGACAGTGAGGAGTTTGATGAAATTGGGCTTGAGGAGGAGTGACAAGGATAGAGTAATCCTTGAATTAGTACATCATTATATACTTCTAATATAACCCTTATCAGTAAGGGAGAAATTCCATAGAGTGATCGTAAGACCTTCTACGACCATCACATAGTCGTAAGTCGTTCTACGACTACCTGGTCTTAAATCCTTCTATGACCATCTCATAATCGTAAGTTCTATGAGTATGATTGGTCGTAAGTAGTTCTGTGAGCACCTCACGGTCGTAAACTTTCATACGACCAGTGTATCAACGACTAGCCAATCTACGACGATCTACTACGCTATGGGTCAGTCTAATATAGCAGTTAGAACATGCATGTATTCCCAATAACTACACAGGATATCTCTTCGATAACAACTATCGCACAACAAATGAGCAACCACATTTCTCTGATAGTAACCTCCATCAGAAGGCTATCTCCTGAAGCATTAAGGCATCTTCTGGCACGAGGTAACTGTCGTCGATTCATCATCTATATAAGGGTTGATGTTGGAGACGAATGGGGGGAGGAGATCCAGTAGAAGTAAGAGATACTGCAAGGATTTTTCGCATTACTCTCAGTTGTAATCTTTCTCTTTGAGAAATAATCACATAGGATGTAAGGTTATTATTCTCCTAGGAGAAGTCCCAAACCTGTACAAAAATCCATGTGTCTTGTCTCTGCGTACTCATAGCTTGTCATGTGAGAGAGTTTTCCTGAATCCAAACAAATCATATGTAAGATCAGTATTAAAATACTGATAGTTGGTGCCGTCCATAGGGGAAGCTTCTTCCAAAAAAAATCTGGCGATCTTCTAGTCAACAAGTTCTATTTCTTCTGATGTCCTCATGGCAGGATTGTGGAATGAGGAGAACTGGTTTGACTTGGCCGTGTACACAGACCTAGACACGGAAGCCTTGTACGAGTACGAGCAGACAATGCTTGCTTTCAACGGTGAGGCTGTCTGTGGAGGTTCATCTAGAGACCTTGGAGGCCACACTGTGGGAAAGATTGAGGGAGGATCCTCATCCCCCGTAGCAGTACACTCAATGGAGGAGTCACTCTTTCCAAATGACAAGGGTCAATTCGACCACGAACAAGACTCACAACATGCCGGTGGGCCTATCCCCAACTATTCGAGTCCCTCGATGACTGTCCGCTTGAGCTCAGCGAATCCTGAAATCTCGCATTCTAGAAAATCAACATCACTTGGTAGTCGTAACTCTCTGGTGGAACCTACAACGAGTGGGCTCCCAGCGAGTTCATCCAACCTGTTGTAGAGTACGGAACCAACTGGAGACAGTTATAATCCGGAATTTCCCTTCCTAATGAGGTTTACTCCTAACTGTGATGCGCTCTCTCTAGAGATTCTTCAGATGAGCGGACCTCCGTTGGAAGTGAAGATTCTAGATAGGAGGTCTTGGCCCTCCCCACAGATCCTTATCACTTTCCTAGAGAACACCCTCGGAATGCTCTCCATTGAGCACACTCTCCCTCCTCTCGTGAGGATGGCGAGACCTCTAGTGATGAGCAAAGTCAGTAGTTCTATGATGAGCGTGGGAAAAATCCAAGAAATAATAGCTCTCCTTTGAGACGGCAGCAACCAGCCTCAAATGTCAAGGGCCCAGAGACCACTCGGAGGAGATGATTGGCTGCCCAGAGATCTTTGTCTAGGCACACTCAGTCCCAGTCTAAAGAGGCTTGGGAACTTCAACATATCAATGACTTGCTCGAGAACCCGAAGGAATTACGCAACGACTCCACAGCCTGATGGCTCAACAGCTCCATGAGTTATATAGGTACGATGGCATCCAGTCATTCATAGAACTCACCTTGTGGGAATCAGCATGAAGACAGGTCACGTCGGTCCCCAAACCATAACTCTAGCCGAAGGAGAGTTCCTCGAATAACTTCGGATCGGTGCGTTTAGCGGGGAGATGATCGATCACCACTTCAGGCAAGGAATCTACAGCAGCAAATGGAGTACGAGGAGTACCACACTTGTATGGATGAGGCTACCATAGGTTGACCCCATTGACTGCCAGGCATCATCGAGTACGATCGTTTGGAGACACCAATCACCCTTTTCCATAGAGGAGGCATCATGAACTCATTACTGGATGTTGGGCGTTCATGCCTAAACTTCGAGTAGTGCACTAGTCACCATAGTATTGCCCAGTAAATATGGAGAAATTTGATGGGTCTCAGAATCCCATCAAGTTCCTTCAGATTTATACGACTGTAGTATGGGCGGCAAGACGAGGTGAGCATGTCATGGCCAATTATCTTTCGACGGTGCTCAAAGGGTCTACTTGATCATGGTTGCTCAATTAACTATTCAAGTCAATCCACTCATGGCAACATCTCCACAAAATCCTATTGGCTAACTCACAGGGCACGTACAATCATCCTGGGAAAGAGGACGGCCTGCACCGAATGCAGCAAAACAACAATGAGACTCTGCGATAATTCATCAAATGCTTCAGCCAGGTCTGTAATTCAATTCCAGAGGTCTCTAAAGCGTCCATCATTAAGGCATTCAAACAGGGGATCCACAATAGGAGATTCACGGAGGACATCACTTTGAATCCTCCGACCACCATTGCTGAGCTTTTTGAGATGGCTAACTGTTATGCAACTGCTACTCAAGTGGTCGAATCGACTAAGACCATCGATTAGATTAACCGAAGTTCCAAAGAGGAAGGTGCAGGCGATAAAAGAAAGGAGAAGACCAAGAAGTCCAAGAACAAGGCCAGAGGTCAGAAGCCTCGTGCTAGAGGTTCAAAGGAAGTCTTTGCTGTAGACGACAAAGAGCCACATCACCCTAGGTAATACTCCAATCGGAGCATAGGCAAAGCTCTCAAACGGAATAACAGAGCCAAGGTGGTGCCCCCTTCACAAGAAGGAAGGGCATGATCTTCATAACTACCAATTTTTCCAACGAAAATTTGAGGATTACTACTCTGGTAAGGGACCGCTCCTTACCCTCACAGAGGTAGGACAATTGAGTAGATAGAAGCCGTTGAAAGACGATGATGAGGATATGCTGTTTCAGGATCCGAAGTACACCATGAGTGATGGAGGCGGGGTGCCCGATCTTTCGATTAGATTGATAACTATCAATTTTGGTGGAGGTGACTCTCACGATCCGACTACAACCGTACGACGACGCTTGCACCTTAGCAATCGTTGAACCAACTCCGAGATGTTATTGACCAAGCTGGAAGCGCGATCAACCTGAACACGAAGTTCAATCCCTGCGAGCAATCGAAGAACTAGCAAGAATAAGATGTAGGTAACTGATATTGCGAATAAGATTGATGGTATTGAAAAATAAAGGTAGGATCCCGAAGACAGTCTTGACAGGTGGTCGTCTAACACAACTGAAGAACAGAAGTTTGCACAATGGGTAAACCTAAACTCAAAAAAATCCAAGTATTGGAAAAGGGAGGCGGCAGCTCCTTTATAGGGAGACACACGTCCTAGGGTTACAAGGCTCACGGGCCCAAATAGAGGTGGCGCAGCACCATTTTCAACACAGACTCAAAAATAGATATAGACTCTTTTGATGATTGTGATTGGCTCGGATAGAATTTAAAGATAAGGTTAGATCCGTTGGAATGTAGACTTGATAAGCTTTCTGTGAAGTCCAAGAACATCCAAAACGGAGTCCGTATGAAGAAGTTACGTCCGTTTGAAATTGATCCTATCGCGGCAGTCCAAATCGGTTTCCAAAACGGGCCCAACTCCAACTCTTGCTTGACTCAGCCCCAAAGTGACGTGGTTACCTTCATTGTGCCTTCCATGCATGTCCATGACTCCACATACCTCTCCTTCATCCCTTCCCATGTTCCTAAGCACAATTAAATCATTTGTATTAGGTAGCGGACTGTTCTCAGTAATATATAAACTTAGGAACGAATTCACCTGGTAATTAAGTTAGCGAGCACGAACTCGAGTAAGTGGACCTTGCAACACTTGTTGTGGGTAAATTGTGTGTATAGACACGTTTGTATCCATGGGAGGGATGTCCTCATTATCCTCCCCTTCTTGCATTTGAATCGTCCGCGACTCAAGCTCGTCCTCTTCTCCCAAGTATGGCTTTAAATCTGCAACATTAAAAGTGGGACTAACTCCAAAATATGTAGGTAGCTCAAGCTTGTATGCATTATCATTAATCTTTTCTAACACTTTGAAAGGACCATCAGCTCTTGGCATCAATTTTGACTTTCTCAATTCAGGGAACCTATCTTTTCTCAAGTGCAACCAAACAAGATCTCCAGGTTCAAAAGTTAAATATTTTCTTCCCTGACTACCAGTAATTTTATATTTAGCATTCATGCGCTCTATATTCTTCTTCGTTGTCTCATGCATTTTTAAAATCAATTCAGCACGTTGTTTAGCATCAAAGTTCAATTTCTCCGAGGATGGAATAAGCATTAAATCGATAGGAGCACAAGGTACAAAACCATAAACAACTTCAAAAGGGCACATCTTTATAGTAGAATGCAATGATCGATTGTAAGTAAACTCAATATGAGGCAAGCATTCTTCCCACATTTTTAAATTCTTTTTCAACACAGCCCTTAGCATTGTAGATAAAGTTCTATTCACAACTTCAGTTTGCCCATCAGTTTGGGGATGACAAGTAGTAGAAAATAACAACTTAGTCCCCAGTTTAGTCCATAAAGTTCTCCAAAAGTGGCTAAGGAATTTAGCATCACGATCAGAAACTATAGTACTAGGCACATCATGCAAGCGAATAACTTCACGGAAGAATAAATCAGCAATATTAGCAGCATCATCGCTCTTATGGCATGGTATAAAGTGTGCCATCTTAGAAAATCTATCAACAACAATGAATATACTATCTCTCCCTTTCTTTGTTCTAGGCAAGCCTAAAACAAAATCCATTGAAATATCTTTTCACAGAACGCTAAGAACAGATAAAGGCATGTATAAATCATAAGGATTAAGTCATGACTTAGCTCTTTGACATGTAGTGCAGCGAGCAATGTAACGCTCTACGTCCCGTCTCATCTTCAGCCAAAAGAAATGATCAGCAAGTATATCCTCTGTTTTCTTCACGCCAAAGTGTCCCATCAGGCCATCTCCATGCGCTTCCTGTAACTACAACAAATGAACGGAGCTAGCTGGAATGCATAGCTTGTTAGCTTTAAACACAAACCCATCATTAATGAAGAAATTGTTCCACGTTTTCCCTTCTTTACAATTCAACAATATATCCGTAAAATCAGCATCATGCACATATTGATCTTTAATAGTTTCCAATCCAAATATTTTGAAATCAAGTTGTGAAAGTATGGTATATCTCCTAGACAAAGCATCAGCAATAATATTCTCCTTTCCTTTCTTGTGTTTTATGACATAAGGGAAAGACTCAATAAATTCAACTCACTTTGCATGTCTGCGGTTTAGTTTACCTTGACTTCGAATATGCTTTAAGGATTCATGATCAGAATGTATAACAAATTCTTTGGGCCATAAGTAATATTGCCAAGTTTCTAAGGATCGAAATAGTGCATATAACTCCTTATCATAAGTAGAATAGTTCAAACTAGGCCCACTCAATTTCTCACTGAAGTATGCTATAGGTTTACCCTATTGTAATAACACACCACCTAAACCAATTCCACTAGCATCACATTCTAGTTCAAAAGTCTTATTAAAATCAGGGAGTTGGAGTAGTGGTGCATGTGTTAACTTATCTTTCAACGTGGTGAAGGCGTTTTCTTGTGCAGTGTTCCAAACAAATGGTACGTTCTTCTTGGTTAGCTCATTCAATGGTGCAGCGATAGTGCTGAAATCCTTCACGAAGCGGTGATAGAATCCAGCAAGTCCCAAAAAGCTCCGCACCTGTGTGACCGTGTTAGGAGTTGGTCAACTCTGTATTGCTTCGACCTTCGCCTGATCAACTTCAATTCCCTGTGGAGTAACAACATAGCCAAGAAACGCGACTCGATCGGTGCAAAAGGTGCACTTCTCAAGGTTACCAAATAAACGTGCACCACGTAAAGCATAAAAAACATCACGTAAATGGCCAAGATGTTCCTCTACTGATTTGCTATATATCAACATGTCATCAAAATAAACCACCACAAATCTACCAACGAAAGCACGCAAAACTTCGTTCATTAGTCTCAAGAAGGTGCTAGGTGCATTAGTTAAATCAAAAGGCATCATTAACCACTCATACAACCCGAACTTAAATACTGTTTTCTATTCATCGCCTAATTTCATGCGAATTTGATGATACCCACTACGCAAATCAACCTTGGAGAAGACAACAGAGCCACTCAATTCATCAAACATATCATCTAACCTAGGAATAGGATGAAGATACCTAATGGTGATATTATTGATTGCTCTACAATCCACACACATGCGCCATGATCCATCTTTCTTAGGCACTAAAATGATTGGAACAGCACAAGGACTAAACGATTCACGTACATACCCTTTATCAAGCAAGTCTTGAACTTGGCGCTGAATTTCTTTAGTTTCTTCTGAATTTGTCCTGTATCGTGCGCGGTTGGGTAATGATGCATCGGGAATTAAATCAATTTGATGCTCAATCCCTCGAAGCGGTGGCAATCCCGGCGGTATGTCCTTCAGAAAGACATCTTTGTAATCCTACAAAATGTTAGTGACAGCAGGAGGTAAGGAAGATGGTATCTCCTCAAATGAAAACAAAGCGGCTTTGCAAACTAGTGCATAGCAAACAGAATTACTAGCATTCAATTCAGTCATATCAGATTTGGTAGCAAGAAAACTAGCACCTTTCAATTGAATTTCCTTTTTGTTCACATGAGCATATTTAGGTTCTTTCTTCTTATGTTGTGCAAGCTCTTTTGCTACAATCTGATTTTCTCTCTTAGCATTTTCTAGACTCTTCTCTCTACTAACTCTAGCAAGTTCATCTTTAACAATTTGTTCAGGAGTCACAGGATGCAGCACAATTTTCTTTCCATTGAACATGAGAGAGTAATGATTATTCCTACTATTATGCACACAATCAGTATCGTATTGCTAAGGTCTTCCTAATAACAATGAACAAGCTTGCATAGGTACAACATCGCAGTCAACATAATCATGATAGAAACCCATAGAAAAGTATACTCTCACCATTCGTGTTACCTTCAACTTACCACTATTGTTAAACCATTGAATATGGTATGGCAAAGTAAGCTTCTCCACCATATTCATACTCGCCAAATTATTGCAACTCCCACCATCAACAATTATGCGAACCGAGCGTTCCTTGACAACACCCTTTATTTAGAACAAATTATGGCGCTGATTTGGCTCAGCAGGAGAAACTTGAGCACTTAGTACGCGTTGCACTATAAATGCTCAAATACTTATCGGCATCTTCGGCGTCAACATATTCCTCCTCATGATCAGATTCTTCTTCATATCCTGCAGGGTCAGTTGAAAGCATAGTATATGTTTCATCATCAAAATCACTAGCAGAGGAATACCCACCATCATCGCGTATAATCAGTACGTGCTTGTTTGGACAGTCCCGCATCATGTGTCCATAGCCTTTGCAACGATGGCATTGGACGTCCTTAGTTCATCCTGTCGAAGCAACCGAAGAGGACGTTTTTGCAGCAGCTTGTGGTACTGATTTTGCCACTTCAGAAACTCGTGGGGCTGAGTTTATATAGTAGAGTGCTGCTTGTTGTTGAAGGATGACGATGGTGGTGCTGTAGTGGACGGGACAGTATTTGTGCGACCTGCAGAAGGGTTAGATCATATCCTCGTTTGGTGTCCCTGCACTTCACGTTCAGCCTTGCAAGCAAGATGAAACAATCTAGTAATGGAGTTGTAATCTTTATAGTCAAGGATATCTTGAATTTCTCGATTCAAACCTCCCAAAAACCTAGCTATCGATGCCTCCTCGTTCTCAACTAAACCACAACACAACATACTCATTTGTAATTCTTGATAGTAGTCTTCCACAGACTTTGCATCATGTTGTAAGCGTTGCAGTTTATTTAACAAATCACGAGCATAATATAAGGGAACAAATCAATGCCACATAAGCAATTTTAAAGCCTTCCAAGTGTTACGTATGTTATTCAGATTTTGACGACAATGTTCTTTCCATCAAACAAAAGCAAAGTCGATAAATTCACTAGTAGCAACTCTAACTCGTCTATTCTTAGGAAATTCATGGCAAGCAAAGTTTTGATCAACAGCTAGTACCAATTAAGATAGCTATCAGGATCATATTTACCACTGAAAGAGTGCATAATGAATTTAACCTTAACAAAAGAATCATCGTTGTCACGTACCTCATGCTGTGGGGGTTCTCGTCGCATACCTTGTTGGTTAAAATGCAGCAGTCAACGAGCTCGATCATTGTTGTGGTTACGGCAGTCATCGGCCTCGAAATTAGCCACGCAGTTGATGTCATCTTGTCCCTCTACTGGCACAGCAGGGGGAACAGCAGAGGATGCTTGGGATATCTCCTCAAGGCGCACCATAATGCCTACTAAAGAAGTGTTAGTGACACCTTACACTCTCTCCATCGTGGTGAGCGTGGCGTTTGTCTCAATCTGGGCGCCCTCAAGTTGAGCAAGTCGCTCGTTTGTGACCTTGACATCCTCCTCAAGACCCTCTGCACGAAGGTTCGTGAGGCGTAGAAAATGTTGTACGATTGCCTTCGTACGAGGAGTATGAGATGGGTCCTCATCCGTCAAATCTGTAGAACCTGCCATTGTTAGCAAAAACACAAGAATATGTCCCTAATAAAAACAACTAAGATGAGGTGGTTCAAAAGTCACTCACAGTCAGCCTTCTATCAAACTCTTACCAATTCTTACCAAACAAACAGGGGTGATCGGCTCCCAGCGATGCCAACGTTTCTCTGAAGATTGGGTGGAGCGATTGCCAGGTGAAGCTCAGCCTGTACGATGTAGAAAAGTGTAGCTAGAAAGGCTCAAGTATGGTAGCAATGAGTAGCAATAATCAAATCAGATAATGCAAGCTGAAAAATCATTCAACGTCGGTTAGTGCTATAGGTAGTGAAAAAAAACAATCTAATCTATGGGTAATTAGAAATTCTCACTGAGCAACCTTGAGCTCTGATACCACTTGATGGAGGCGGGATGCCTGATCTTTCGATTAGATTGATAACTATCGATTTTGATGGAGGTGACTCTCGCGATCTGACTACAACCGCATTTACGGCGCTTTGCGCTTTAGCAATCGTTGAATCAACTCCAAATGTTATTGACCAAGCCGAAGCGCGATCAACTCTGAACACGGTTCAATCCACGAGCAATCGAAGAACTAGCAAGAATAAGATGTAGGCAACTGATATTACGAATAAGATTGATGGTATTGAAAAATAAAGGTGGGATCCTGAAGGCAGTCTTGACAGGTGGTCGTCTGACACAACTGAAGAACAAAAGTTTGCACAATGGCTAAATCTAAACTCAACGAAATCCAAGTCTTGGAAAAGGGAGGCGGCGGCTCCCTTATAGGGAGACACATGTCCTAGGGTTACAAGGCTTATGGGCCCAAATAGAGGTGACGCAGCACCCTTTTCAACTCGGACTCAGAAATCAGAAAAAGATATGGACTCTTTTGATGATTGTGATCGGCTTGGATGGAATTTGAAGATGACATTGGATCCGTTGGAAAGTAGACTTGATAAGCTTTTTGTGAAGTCCAAGAACGTCCAAAACAGAGTCCGTATGAAGAAGTTACATCCGTTTGAAATTGATACTATCGCGGTAGTCCGAATCGGTTTCCAAAATAGGCCCAACTCCAACTCTTGCTTGACTTAACCCCAAAGTGATGTGGTGACCTTCATTATGCCTTCCATGTATGTCCATTACTCCACATGCCTCTCCTTCATCCTTTTCCATGTTCCTAAGTACAATTAAATCACTTGTATTAGGTAGCAGACTATTCTCAGTAATATATAAACCTAGGAACGAATTCACCTGGTAATTAAGTTGGTGAGCACAAGCTCGAGTAAGTGGACCTTGCAACACTTGTTGTGGGTAAATTGTGTGTGTAGACACAGTTGTATCCGTGGGAGGGATGTCCTCATCAACGAGCACATCTACGGAGGATCCTCAACACATGAGTCAAAATGATAGTACAAAGCTGTCAAATGTGAGGTAAATTCTATCGATCCTCCTCTTGTCAATAATTTGTCTAAGTGGTCAAAAGTGACCATCTCTTTCGAGAAGGTGAACTGTTCGATCCCTTCGACTTGACCGAGTTAGTTCCCAATCGTGGTCGAGCCCACCATCAACAATTATTGCGTAAATCGTGTATTGATTGATGGTAGGAGTTCTTTAAATATTTTATTTGTAAGCGCATTGGATGAGATGCAAGTGCCTCGTACCAGAATAAGATCTATACGGTACAAATTTAATGAGATCGTACCAGGCTCAGCCAAGCCCATTGGCCAAGTCTCTCTGCTTGTTACTTATGGTTCCCCAAGTAAATTTAGGACAGAGAAGATATCCTTTAATGTGTTCAATTTCGATATGACGTACAATGCCATACTTGGATGAGCAACTTTGGCTCACTTTTTGATTGTTGCTTGCTATGCATATCAATGTCTCAAGATGCTAGGTCCTAGGGGAGTGATCATAGAACGCTGTGATGAGAAAATGATGCTTACATGCGACCGCAAGTACCTCGAGATGGTCCGTCAATTACCAACTCGAGAAGCTACTAAGACACAGGCTTCAAGTAAGCGCTCAAAGCCTAAAGCTGCGCTGAAGCAGAATGAGGAAGTCAAGGAGGTTCCTCCGGACCCATCTGAGCCTTTGAAGACAGTTCGCATCGGGGTTACTTCTGACCCTGCATAGGAAGACACCCTCATCACTTTCCTCTGGGCAATCACAGATGTGTTGACGTGGCAACCATCCCCCATACCCGGGTTCCCTAGGGAGGTGATTGAGCACAGACTAGCTCTATGACCCGACAAGAAGCCGTAAAACAAAAATTACGGAGATTCACACCATATCGACAGGAGGCTATCATATCAGAATTGGACAAGCTCCTAAAAGCAAGCTTTATAAGAGAAGTCTAACGGTAAGTGGTGTATGTGTATAGACTATACTAATTTAAATAATGCTTGTCCAACAGATAATTTCTTGCTTCCTCATATTGATCAATTGGTTGATTCTACTACTGGTTGTGAAATATTAAGTTTTCTAGATATATACTCTGGTTATTACCAGATCAATATGTCTTTAGAAGATGAAGAGAAGATCACATTTATTACACCATTTGGAGTATTTTTCTATGTCAAAATGCCATTTGGTTTAAAAAATGCTGGCCTAACTTTTTAGTGTTTGATGCAATTGACTTTTATTCATCAAATGGGATGAACTTTGAAAGCCTACATTAATGATCTAAATCACATTTCAGACCTATAAGAGACTTTCGACAACCTCAGAAAGCATCGTTGAAACTAATCCAGAGAAGTACGTGTTCAGAGTTTATTTAAGAAAGTTACTCAGATTCCTTGTTTTGGCAAGAGATATTGAGGCAAACCCTGAAAATATCAAGGCTGTCGAGTAGATGTGTCCTCCAACCATGAAGAAAGAAGTTCAAAAACTCACCAGGTGCATGGAGGCTTTAAGTGTTTAATCGCACAATTGGGAGAGAAAGGACTTTCCTTCTTCAAGCTTCTAAGAAAATATGAGGGTTTTGAGTGGTCGAAAGAGGCTAATAATGATTTGAGGATGTCAAGAGATACCATGCGAGTGCTACTATTCTAGTTTCTCCAAAGCCAAGTTAGACACTCCTAATATATCTATCCGCCACGCCACAGACAGTAAGCGCAGTACTAGTTGCTGAGAGTGACAACGTTCAAAACTCAGCTCTAAAAACTCTTATATGCTCTACTCATGTCTTCGAGGAAGCTAACACATTATTTTTAGTTGCACAAAATTATTGTGCCATCTAAGTTTTCTTTAGGAGATGTCCTCTAGAACAGGGAAATAGCGGGGCACATGGCAAAATAGTCGGTAAAATTTAGGGAGTTCAACCTCCATTTCGTATCCTGAACGATCATGAAATCCTAGATCTTGGCAGACTTTGTTGCCAAACGGACAAACCTTGAACCCGTTCAGGATTCCCAGTACAACTCCTACGATCAGTGGATGAAGTACTTTGATAGGTCACTTATGCTAAGTGGCTCGGGGGCTAGGGTGATCCTGGAATCTCCTGCGGGAGAGGCCTTAAAATATGTCATTCAACTATACTTTTTAGCCACTAATAACATGGCCAAATATGAAGGTTTGTTGGCTAGCATACGAGCTACGAAAGTGCTTGGGATTTGTTGACTACTCGTGAGAGGAGACTCACAACTAGTCATAAATCAGGTCATAAAAGAGTACCAATACTCTAACTCAATCATGTCTCGACACTTTTTGGGTTTTGAGTTTACAGTATATCCCTCAAGAGGATAACTTTCTCGCTGATTAGCTAGCTCAAATAGCTTCTTTCTGATCACAAGTACCGCAAGGAGTCTTATTGGAGCAACTCCAGAAGCTGTCTTATAACACCCCAGGATCCACATCACCCTGGGATGCCACTAAACCACTCTACAGCTAGCCAAAAAATTTCAAGATAATTTATTTCGGCTACAATTTCTAGACATGAAGCATTAAGCGGAAGCATAATCAACTAAGAGAATAAAGATAAGGATAACAAGTTCAATATTTGAAATAACCTCTAGCAGACTAATCAAAAATAGATCACAAGTTCATCATTATTAACTTAAACAATCATCTACGGATAGCTAGGTATTTGGCTAGAATTCCATCGACTTTATTACAGCATAAATTTATGAACCAAGTGCATTATTGTGGTGCCGCTCTACCCATCCCATGAATGCTCATGAATCACCTGTAGGGGGGAAAACAATGGTGAGATAAAAATCTCAGCAAGCAAACTGTTTAACAGGCTATTCAGACTACAAACAAATATACAACATCATTAAAGTATCCACTTGTCCACATCCACATTGTGCATCCACATTCATTATCAAGCTAATTAAACTACAATGATATTAAGTAGCAATATACATTTCCCAAAATGACCACAATTATAGCCTCAACCATATTTACTACCAACAATAGTAAAACATTGGCAAATGAATCTTGATTAACTACTACATATCATCCACCACTACCACTACCAATGATAATAAAGCATTAACATGTTTTACCTCGCTAACTTTATTATTTCTCGCATCCACAACTGTTATCAACAATTTCCAAAAGAGAAAAGAATCTCATGTCACAGTCACATTCCCTACCATACCACAAGGGATGAATCTCAATCCACGACCACAACCACTTTCCTCATACCACAAGTGACTCTCATGAGCCAATTCCGCATTACAACTATAAAGTTATAGTTGTTTGTAAAATAATTTCACCATAATATATTGCATAAGTATGCAAATGATCTTTCCACAATGCAATGTATATGCATGCTATGCTCCACTGCACCTTTACCCAACAAGGTAAAAATGTGCATCGTGCTATGACAATGCACGATGCTGTACCGGTACGGTCGCGGCTATAAGCGGCGACATCCACAATGCAATGTCATGACATGTTATGAATGATATGATAATCATAAAACACAAGAATTTAACCACAAAGGTCAACCACATATTTCACATTCGGTTCATCAAGATCATAATTAATCGATCTATAATGTATTCTACCACAAAGACCACAATACGACCACAAGTATTCATTAAGAATACTACCACTAAAACCACAATAATACCAACTTCAAGGGCATCAATATGATTCTCATGAATTTAACAATAAGGAAATATCATCATAACCACCATGCATTTACTTTCATATACCACAATTAGCTCATTAAGCAAATTACCACAATACTACCAAAACTCATCCAAATATGGCAATTGATTAATATCTTGCTACCACATTTTTCCTTAAAAAACATGTAATCATGGCATATCATTTATCAATACGAAAAATCATGCATATTGCAGATAGTAAGAATAACGAGTTAAACGGTAGCACATCCGCTACATTTACTTGCCTCTACCGGCGAAGCGACAAAATCACGCGCGTTCAGAAGCAAAACCGCCTATCCAAAAAGGTACCTCTCAGCACACATTACAACAATGAAAACGCGACTCTCGAAGAAAAGATATCGCTAAGCCCCAAAATCCCACAACATCCTTCCCCGCGTAACGGTTCTACAATCTTCCCACTGCAGCGGCGCGACTTAATATTTTCCTATCTTTAAAAATATAATACTAATCACAGAAAAAGATATATATCTGGATTCCTCACTTAAATACCTACATTTTTCATGTAGATCACATATTTTTATTTTGTTCTTAGCAAGGTGTAACAAAATGCTCAAAACAGAGAACATCCTCTGTTCTGTCTGTTCGGACAGCCGACTTGAAACGCGTCCCTAGAATAGATAAAGGCTCTAAAAATTTTGGTTCTTTTACAGAAGCTATACTACTAAATTACCTATTCTTTTCTCAATTATGACCAAAAATTTAAAAATCATCTTCTACCCCTAATTCCCCTCTGAACAGCAAACAGCCCCAATCTGCACCCCTGGCAGACAGCGGGATCCCCGACCCTGGTGCGTCTAAACGACGTGGCCAAAAAATCTGAAACAAAATACAGTAGATGCGTATCGTCGTCCTCTACGTTTTTCCTTTTGGGGAGACCCTCGGAAAAAATCATCTTAGGGGTCTAAACCGCACGAACAGCTGCGCTGCGCGAATTAATCTACAGACAAACAGCAGGAACTCTCTCATTGGAGAATCTAATTGCTAATCCCCATCAAATCCCGTGCTATGAACCCTAATTACAGTAAAAATAGAGGGTTTTGGGATGGAGAAAAATTACGTAGCCTTGGGATCACACCTTTTCTCCTCTTCCTCTTCCTCCCTTCCTCCTCTTCTTCTTCTCCTTGCCTTTCTCCTTTGCTCCAAAGAACAGGGCAGCAGCTTGGGAGGTGGGGATGGGGCGCAAGGAGGGTGGGGGTGGCGGCTGGGGGTGGGAAAAGGGAGGGGAGGCACCCACAAGGTTTATAAAGGAGGTGGCTAGGGTTTGGGAGGGGGTACGGGCCCCCGTTTGGGCTGGTTGGCCCAAAGTGGCTGGCCCACCCCTCCGGACAGCCTAAATCTCTAAATTAATTATTTTAATTCTTTTTTTATTATTTTAGACTATTTCAAAGAATTTATTTTCACCTCCCGTGATTTACCGAAAATCCGGACGACTCTGCGATTAATTTAAAAAACGACGCCGAAACGACGTTCATGATATTACATGTCTCTAGTCAAAGAACTAGAGACAACTCCTAATGAGATAGCTTCCTTAGAGTACAAGGATACCTGGATGGCTCCCATCTACAAGTATCTTTAGAAGGGTTTAGTACCCGACGATGATCTCGAAGCGATGTATACTTTGGTCGATAGGGTACTCTACAAACAAAGTACTTAGAGGGTTCTCAAGCGATGTATATCGCAAAAAGAAGGATTATTACTCCTTACTGACATACATGGGGGCATTTATGGGGCTCATGCCTCTTATAGAACGCTGATCGAAAAGGTCTTTCAACAAGGTTTCTACTGGCTATTAGCCCTCAACGATGCCAAAGAGTTGTTTAAGAAGTTTGTACAATGCCAATTTCATAGTTGGCAAATACACCAATCAACTCAGACTCTTTAGACAATTCTTGTATTGGCCTCTTGCGACCTAAGGGCTTGATATCCTAGGACTGTTCTCCAAAGCGCCAATGGGCTACGAGTTCCTTTTTTTGGCTATTAATACATTCACAAAATGAATCAAGGCCGAACCAGTGATTGGGATAATAACAGAAGTTGCAAAAAGGTTTATGATGAGGAGTGTGATTACTTGATTTGGAATCCCATGTCGAATAATTACAGACAACATTAAGCATTTTTGAGCATGAAATTCCAGGAATTTTTTGACAAATTGGGTACCAAACTTTGCTGTCTTCATCACCCATCCTCAAAGCAATGGGGCAGTTGAGCACACGAATGGCCAAATAATGCAAGGGATCAAGACTTGAGTCTTCAACCAGCTTGTAAAGTGCTCAAGGGCTTGGGTACAAGAGTTACCTTCAGAATTATGGGCAATTTGCATGACTCTGAGTCGAGCGACAGGAGAGACACCTTTTTTTCTAGTCTTTGGAGTGGAAGCTATGCTTTCTCCAGAGCTAAAGATCCGGTCTACAAGGGTCGAGAACTTCAGTAACTTCAACCAAGAGAAACTTTGAGTAGATGACATTAACCTACTCGAAGTGGAGAAATTAAGCCCTAATCTAATCAACAGTCTATCTGTAAGCTATGCGTAAGTACTATGACCGTAAGGTTCAACCTCTTAGCCTTACTGTAGGTGACTTGGTATTGAGAAATTTTCAATCCCAATCTAATCAAAACAAGCTTACTCTAAGTGGGAAGGTCCTTACACTATGGTTGAAGTCACATGATCAGGCTCTGTATGACTTGCTATAGAGGATGGCTAGGTTTTCTTAAACTCTTAGAATATTGACCAATTACATAAATTTTACGTGTAACATTTCTACTCTTTTCAATAAAATTTTCAGTTTTTGCAGATCTTTATTTTTAGTTCTTTTAGATCTGTTGGACCACTTCTAGTGCATCCAATTTGTTTTAATTGGTCGAAGAAGGAAACACCACTAGTTGAAGTCTCTCATTTCTACATGTAGTCCTGCCCAATAGAATGAGCTTCCTAGTGTCACGCCGTTTCTAACTCTACTATCATCACAAAACTATTGTGTTGTCTACGAAGACGTCGAGCACATGTAAGAGAAGAAATTCTAGGTATTTGTCTTATCATCGTGTATGTCTTTGATTGGATTAACCAAGTCGAAGTGTGGTAACATCACCTAGTCAAAGCCTTTCCTCTCTGCACGTGATCCTGCCTACTAGAAGGAACTTTCTAGTGTTGACTCATTCCTCACTTTTGCTGCCAGAACATGACAATCAAATTTGACAACGATGGTCTGATAAGTTGCTCTGCTCTCTACATACTTCACTCTGTACTATTTGCTTTGTTTATGACCATATCCACATAAACAAAGTAAATAGTTGGGGGCTAGGATAGAGTTATTAGGATAACTTTATTTCTTAGTCGAAATTTCTTTCTTTTGCATTGATTTTTTCATCTTTTGAGTACTAACTACTCAAAAAGATAATTTGCAGGAAAAGGAAGAGAACTTTCATTGATAAAAGGTATGTTCTTTACAAATTTTTTATTTACAAACTACTCCGACTTGAGTTGCATTTTCTCTGTGACCTTGCGACTGACTCACTCAAGTTCTTTGACTAGTCGGGCTGACTCTCCTTCAGAGCAGCTAAAGTTGTATTCGATCGGATGAAGGTTTAAGTTCTGGTCGCTTGCCATGAGTTTTGCCAAGACATAGCTCACAAACCCTTTGACCACATCCCAAATCAAGTTAGCTTGCTCAGTCTTCAGAGTAGCCAAATGCTTCTCAAGAGCTCCAACTTGAAGTCTGATCATGCTCATATAGGCGGTTATGATGTCATTGGAAGGATTCATTTTATGCTTGCCAAACCCATCGAGCGGATTATTGATGAGGGCGATGTTGTTTTGAAGGATTGTCTTCAACATCTTCATTTCCTCCTGACTACAAGTCGAAGCCTCAGTAAGTCTCTTTATTTCGACCATGGCCTCTACGAATAGAGCAACGGTGGTCATAAGATTACTTATCAAAAGACTATTTAGAAGAACTGGTCAAAAGGTAAAGTATTTCTTACCTGCTAGTTTTGTATCAAGCTTATCGACTTTAGCTTTGGTCCTCTAGTCTTTCTCCTTACTGATATGATTAAGTTATCTGATCACCTCCTCAACGCAATAATCGGAAGGACCTCCAACCTCCACACAAGGTATTTCTACCCTGTCTTTTGCCGCTTATCCTTCAGTTGGTACGACCACCTCCATGGTCGCAGCCATCGCAGCTTCAGTAGTGGCCTCTGCTGCTATAGTGGTTGTTTCTTCGACTACCTTTCTACCGTTTGTACGACTACAGGCAAGGCCATAGGGGAGTTTCCCGCAGGAGTATCCTTAGGCAGTGGAGATGCTGGGTTGAGATCAGAAAAGTAAGTTGGCATTAAAGAAGACATAGAAGTAAAATACTATGTTTATGTTTTTATTTCTGTGCCTTGTTGTCGCACCATTTATTTTGAACTTAGAAGAAACCTTCTCTAAGAGTTTCTTCGATTGCTTCTCTTCGACTATGTTTGGTTGTGGAGGAATGACAACATCTTCGACCACGTCTAGTCGAAGGTCTTGAGTAGAAACCATTGCTTCTTGTCCCTCCTATCCCTCCTGGCGGTCAGAATCAATTTCGACCACCTGAGGATAGCCTCCTTCTTGATCAGGAGTTCTGTTGTAACAGTAGTCTCCTTCACAAAAGATATGAAACTCTTCCAGTTTTGTTTTTCAAGTAGCTTAATAAAAGCCTTGAGAAGCTCCAACTAAGAAAGTTTTACTATCGTTGTAGAAGAGTACCTTGATCTTATGAGTCGGTTGTTCGAGTATGGCCGCCTCTATTTCACATGCGGTAGTCATTTTTGCAAAAAAATTGTTGAACGGAGCTGGTCAGAGTAGCTGGAGTAGGGGAAAGAATCGCAAGGGGAATGACAGCACTTGTGCTCCCCTTCTTCTTGTCGGTTATTTTTGCCAGTCGACATCTTTTGGCTAGAGGAGCCTTAGTTTTCTCTGTCTCCTCTCCATGTACCATAGTTTGACCCCCTGGCTGTCCTGACAGTTATTCACACATATGCTCTGTAAAGAAAAAATGAACACTATTTAGTCGTTCTCTACGACTAGTAGTCTTAAAGATGAGGTTGATCTTTCGGTTACCTTTAAGTGTTCTTCCGCTTTAGTGGACACATCCACTAGAATACGAGGGGCCACCACCTCAAGCAATGGAGCCTTCTAACAAATGAGCTTGAGCTGAGAGTTAATTTGCTCCAAGTCAAGATTTGTTCATACAGATAAAGTGGCTGATATACAGTGCTAAAACTTTAAATCTAATTACGAGTACAGTTGCTACTTACCAATCTCGTACTCTCTGGTAGCATCAGCTGCTCCCGAGTACATCCTCATGGGATATGCTCATTTGTTTAGGGGGCTAATGCGATAGGTGATGAAGTCCTTCACCTCTTATGCCAGCCAGTGAGCTTCTTGTCCCTCAGCTCCTTGATGTTGAGATGTAGGGGCAATTCGAGTGAGGTCCTTGGGAACTGAGGTCTAGGATGTATTCTTCTCTGCAGCCTTCACCACGATGGAAAGGCTATCTTCATTGGTGGTCTTCTAGTAGAACCACTTCTTCTTCCAACTCGACCATGAGGATCGAGTGAACACCTGGATGTACATCTCTGTTTTGCCATCGTGGAGCTTCAATCCATAGCTCCTAGTGATTCTATTGGCTCATCTCAAAGTAATACCTTAAGAGCTTGAGATCGGGAGGAATGCCCAGACAGGCCTCATAGAGGTATACGAAGACACTAAGTATTGTGATTGAATTGGGAACCAAGTTTACCAATTTGACCCCAAAGTACTCAAGCATAGCTGTGAGGAAGGGATGAACTAGGAGTTGAAGACCGCACTCACAGTGGGCCTGGAATACGAGGAGATATCCAATTTCTCTTGTTGGCCAATGTTGTCTGATGGCTTCAATCCATTTGATGAACTTCCATAGAGGAATCTTCTCAGCATCCTCCAAAGCCTTCAACTTTGCATTATCTATCTCCAACACTGCCCAGTTGGACGATGAATTAGTCATTTTCCTGATGGTTGGCTTAGATTTGGGTGAGAATTGAGGAAGAAGATTATTTGGTCGGTAGAGGAAAGCACAAAACAAATTGAGGCAACAGGGGAAAGTGAAGAGACTAAAAGTTTCCTTAGGTAAGCTTTTATAATCTTGTGTTGGTTACCTATCTCGGGAATCAAATTGTTATTTCGGGAACCACTCTAGCGAACAGGCTTGTTAGAGTCGATTGGAATTCTTTTCGAAGTCTGTCTATCTTCACAACTCAAGTAAAATTACCTTTTTGACTAAGCACACTTGAGGTCAAAAAGACTCGAAAAGGCTTTGCTTTCGTCTATCTATTGTCTACGACTTCTCTTGCTTAAGTAAGTTATTTTTACTTGACGATGTTGGGCTAGATGACGAGGATAGAGTAATACTTGACTTATTACATCATTATATACTTTAGATTACCCCTTATCAGTAAGGGAGAAATTTCACACAATGGTCATAAGATCTTCTATGACCATCTCATAATTGTAAGCTATCCTACAACTACCTGCTCTTAAATCCTTCTACGACTATCTTATAGTCGTAAGTTCTTCTACGAGTATGAGTTGGTCATGTTAGAAATAGGCCCATTATTTGTGGCCCATTTTCTTAAATTCCAAAGCATGCAAGGTTTAGTACTATATTGCTGAGGCAAATTGGGGAAGATCGATTTATAAGGTGGAGTCCATTCCATTCCTTGAATTATGGAAGTGGATAGCATGAGGATGGCTTTGGCTAATCACATACGCGTGCACGCACACGCGCGCGTATTCGTGTATTTTCGTGTGAAAATCGCGTGACTTGTGACTTACGACGCGCGACCGCGCCGTGACGTGGTGCTCCACTTGGCAGACCGTGTCCACCTTATTTTTGCTGAACCTCGCATCATTTCTCTCCTTTCAACTGGTCATGAGACTGCTTAATTACCATTATTTGGTTTTGAATTTTATCAGTTACTAGTGAATAATTGATCAGGTACCAGTGAATAATTGATTAGTTACCAGTGAATAATTAAGCAGTTACCAGTGAATTATTTTCGTTCAATGAGGGCAGTTACTAGAGAGTTATTTGCACGTCTATAAAAGATCTGGAGACATCCAGGCTTGGTGACACGAACTTTTCATTGTCCTTCTCCTATTGTCCTCTTCCTCTCTGGTGATATTGTGCTTTGTTGTCTTTGTCTTTGTTCGAACTCGCCGGCCTTTCTTCCCTGCGTGCACTTGGAAGGAGGGTGAGCGGTATCTCAGAGCCATTCTTTGCGTGAAGACTCGCACGGGGTAGCAATAAGGTTTCTGGGCAGCGCACATCTGCGCGACCACTCCTGCTCTACTTCATCTACGTCCTGCACTGCGTCAAGCCTACACTGCATCAAGCCTGCACTGCTTCCTACCCTTCATCAAGCCCAACAGTAAGTCATTCGTGTGTTCGTACGACTTTGATACAATATTTTTCTTGCGTATATTCTGAAGTATGATGAGTAGCCTACTGTTACTAGTTAATTGTGCATTACTAGTATATTGTTTTTGTCTCCTACTAAAACTTGGAATTAAAATATTGCCTACATTTATAACAATCCAGAAACCTTATTACGAAATTTGTTGTAATACCGAAATGGTTAGCGCTTCTGATGCAATGAAACCTGAGAGGTTTTGTGGTCAGAACTTTCGTAGATGGCAGACTAGAGTCAAGTTTGGCTCATGTCTCTAGGGCTGTGGTGGGTTGTCCACCCACAGTATCCATTTACGATTGAGCAGTACATGCAATTTGATAGTGCAAACAACACTGTTCTTGGTTGCATCTTGACTGTTCTAGTAGATCAGCTCTACGATGTGTATGTGGACTATAAGTCCGCCACAGAGTTGTGAAATGCACTAGAGGACAAATATACAGAGGCAAAGACTGATCTCTGGCTCTACATGTGTGAGTAATTTTTCAACTTTAGCATGGATGAGGCTAAATCCATAGTTGGACAAGCTCATGACCTCCAGCTACTAGTCGGTGAGATTGCGCACTTAGGCTGTGTGTTACCTCCTAAGTTTCTGGCTGCGGGCATTGTTGCTAAACTCTCTCATTTTTGGCGGGATTTTGCCACTAGCCTGTAACACAAGAGGGAAGAGATTTCTGCTGAGGATCTCATTGCTGCCCTCGATGTGGAAGAAAAAGTAAGAGCAAAGGATGCACCAAGCACTTCTGGCTAGAACAATGCAAACTTCATTGAGAAAAAGACTGTAGCAAAGAAGTACAAATCCAACAAACCGAACAAGCTGAAAACTAGCTTTAAGAAGAAGAAAACTGAGAAAAAGGATTTGAAGGACATCATCTGCTTTGTGTGCGGAAAAGATGGTCATATGGCGAAGGATTGTCGCTTCCGCAAAATCAGAGATGTTGAAAAGCCAAAGAAGAAGGCTGTTAACGTGATCATAGGCGAGGCCTCAACTTCAGGAGGGTATGGTAATCCACCTGTTGTTTTTTCAGCATGTCAATCCACCAATTGGTAGGTAGATACTGGTGCTAATGTTCATGTATGTTCTGATATTTCATTGTTTTCTTCTTACCAGGCAGCAGGGGCTTCCTCCGTCCTAATGGGAAACGACTCGCATACTTTTGTTCTTGGTGTTGGCACGGTGGATCTAAAGCTTACTTCAGGGAAGATTGTCCACTTAAAGAACATGCAGCATGCTCCTACAATAAACAAGAACCTCATTAGTGGTTCTCTTCTATATAGGGATGGTTATAAGCTAGTTTTTGAGTCGAATAAAATTGTATTGTCTAAGTTCGAAAACTTTGTTGGTAAAGGCTATGAGAGCGAAGGCTTGTTCCGCCTAAGTACTTTAGAGTATTGTTATAATCTGAATATTGCAACAAATTTAAATAAATATGAGGAAAATGTTTGGCATTCCTGTTTCTATCATATTAGTTTTGATAGTATTGTGAGAATGTCCAAATTAGATTTAATTCCAAAATGTGAAATTGTCAAAGGATCAAAATGCCAGTCATGTGTGCAAGCAAAACAGCCTCGAAAACCCTTTAAAGGATTAGAGGATAAAAAGAACTTGGCACCGTTAGATCTTATTCATTCGGATTTGTGTGAAATAAATGGACTATTGACAACAGGAGGCAAAAGATAATTTCTAACTTTTATTGATGATGCAACACGCTACTGCTATGTGTATTTGCTAAAAATTAAGGATGAAGCTTTAAACTACTTTAAAACTTATAAGGCCGAGGTTGAGAACCAACTAGAAAAGAAAATAAAAGGATTGAGATCTGATCGTGGAGGAGAGTATGTATCTTATGAGTTCTCCCAATTCTGTTCTGAGTATGGAATAATCCATGAATTAACACCATCATATTCACCCCAATCAAATGGGGTAGCTGAGAGGAAAAATCGGACACTAACAGATTTGGTTAATGCCATGTTAGAGAGTTCTGGTATACCTAAGGTATGGTGGGGGGAAGCTATATTGACAGCAACTTTCGTCCTAAACAGAGTAATCACTAAAATGAGTGAAATTACTCCATATGAGGGATGGAAGGGGAGAAAACCTAATGTTAATTTTCTGCGAACATGGGGGTGTTTGGTAAAAGTGAATATACCATTGCAGAAAAAGAGAAAACGTGGACCAAAAACAATCGATTGTATTTTTCTAGGATATGCTCAAAATAGCACGGCCTATAGATTTTCAGTAGTTAAATCAGAAACTTCTAAGATTATTGCTAACACAATAATGGAGTCTAGAGATACTTCATTTTTTGAGAATATCTTTTCTATGAAAACAGTAGGCAGTACTTCAACACGAACTAAGAATGTTCAAATCGATAATATTGAAAATGAGAATAATGAAATTTCTGAACTTTCCATCATTTCTGAACCAATTTATGATATCCCTGAGGAAGACAATAATTTAGTCGCAGAAGCTCCTCGAAGGAGCAAGAGACAAAGGGTTGAAAAAACCTTTGGTGATGACATTATTGTATACCTCGTGGATGATGTGCCAAAGACTCTTTCGGAAGCTTATGCATCTTTTGATACTGAGTATTGGAAGGAGGAAGTCCATAGCGAGATGGACTCTATCATGGCTAATGAGACTTGGGAGATCATCGATCTTCCTATTGGGTGTAAACCTGTAGGATGTAAGTGGATTTTTAAAAAGAAATTGAGGCCTGATGGTACTATTGAGAAGTACAAAGCAAGACTTGTAGCTAAGGATTACACCCAGAAAGAGGGAGAAGATTTCTTTGATACTTATTCTCCTGTCGCCAGATTAACCACCATCAGAGTGCTCCTTGCGTTAGCATCTTCCTATGGTCTGCATATTCATTAAATGGACGTGAAGACAGCATTCCTTAATGGAGAGTTAGAGGAAGAAATCTATATGGATCAACCCGATGGTTTTGTGATTTCTGGACAGGAAAATAAGGTATGCAGGCTATTAAAATCCTTGTATGGTTTATAACAAGCACCTAAACAATGGCATAAAAAGTTTGATAAGACTTTGACAACTGTTGGCTTTATTATGAATAAAGCTGATAAATGTGTATATTACTGCTATGGTGGGGGTCAAGGAGTGATCTTGTGTCTGTATGTAGATGACATACTTATATTTGGAACAAATACTACCGTAATTGACGAGGTCAAATCTTTCATATCCCGATGTTTTGATATGAAAGATTTAGGAGAGACATATGTTATTTTGAATATTAAATTGATCAAGAATGAGAATGGGATTACTTTGAGCCAATCTCATTATGCTGAGAAAATATTGAGCCCTTTCAGCTTTGAAAATTGTAAAGTTTCTCCAACACCCTATGATGCGAGTATTAAACTTCGAAAGAATCAAGAGTTAGGAAAAGATCAATTGAAATATTCACAAATTATTGGGTCACCCATGTATTTAGCTGGTGCACAAGACCTGACATTTCATTTGCTGTGAGCAAACTAAGTCGGTTTACTTCTAACCTAGGAGATGATCACTAGGAGACACTTGAAAGAGTGTTGCGCTACTTGAGGGGCACAATATCTTATGGAATTCATTATACTGGGTATCCTTCTGTATTAGAAGGGTACAGTGACTCCAATTGGATCTCTGATGCTGATGAGATCAAAGCTACAAGTGGTTATGTGTTTACTTTAGCTGGTGCTGCAATTTTATGGAGGTCTTGTAAACAGACTATATTGACGAGGTCAACCATGGAAGCAGAACTCTTAGCACTTGACACAGCCACTGTTGAGGCTGAACGGCTAAGAGAGCTTCTGATGGACTTGTCGTTGGTTGAGAAACCAATACCAGTGAATAATTGATCAGTTACCAATGAATAATTGATCAGTTACCAGTGAATAATTAAGCAGTTACCAGTGAATTATTTTCATTCAACGAGAGCAGTTACTAGAGAGTAATTTGCACGTCTATAAAAGATTTGGAGACGTCCAGGCTTGGTGACACGAACTTTTCATTTTTCTTCTCCTATTGTCCTCTTCCTCTGTCGAGACCCGAATATGCAAATTCGGTCTCTCTGTGTAAACTGCACTAGTCCAGGATCACGCTAGTGCACACAGTCAAACATAGATGTCATCACAGTCATACACACGATAATACTAAAGGAAAACCCGAGTATCGATAAAATGTCAAAGGTACGACCTTATGGCCAAGCTTACATTATCTCTAGCCGGAAGGGCTTAACAAAAAATAGCAGCGGAAATCCAAATTAAAGCGTAGCAGCCAATCGACAAGCCCACAGGCTATCGAGTGGAGAACGAAGCCTAATCCGTGAAGTCGTCGTAGTACTCTCCTTCTGGAACCTCCTGCTGATAGTACTCCTCTCCCTCAACTGAGCAACATAGGCGTAAAGCCGTGAGTACATTGGTACTTAGCAAGTCGTTTGTAACAAATGAATGCAATATAATATGCAAGGCTTACCAAAGGAAGGCTGAAAGGTTAATTTGCATAAAGGCATTTCACAATGAAATAATATAAATAACTTGAAAGCGAAAGTTAACTGAAAACAATAATAATCAATAATCAAAGGAATAAACATGAACCACTTGTGAACACCAATTCACAAGCCAAACCAATAGTGAACTACCTGTCCACCCCCAACATGAACCACCAAATTATAAGTGAAACACTAACCCTTGTGTGAAATCCCCGAGCAATGTCCATGACCGAGGACGCGGCTATTCGAATAGTTTTACATTCTGCAGAGGTTGCGCAACTATACCCACACGATGTGATTAGCCTAGGCCTAAGGTAATCACAACAAGGCCTTTACAATGCTCTATCTCAACCTAATCCTGCCCGCTAGGGTTTCGCATCACACCCCCCCTTGCGCCACATGGAAATCAGCAACCATGTCCATCACAATGGCAGAATTGAATTGAAATATTACAAATTAATCAGCCAGGTCCATCCCATAATAGACATGTGGTTTGCACGATTAAGCTCAGATCAATGGTGCACGAAGTTAAGTCCTTAACATTACCCGGGCGAGACTATCACATCCTCCAAAGTACATCTGTACTTCCCCCTTTACTGCACGATCACTCGCCTGAGTGCAAAAACTACATTTGTATAACCAAGCCAACGACACACCAATGACGTGGCACAAATTTTATTAAACGTGGCACCAACCACAGTTCCATATATCATTAAATCAAATTAAAGATTAACATGTGATGATAAGACCATTCGCAATTATAAGCAAAACTAAGCATCTACTCGTACAACCTATGTGACAATAATCATACATCACTAGTAAGTTTCCCAACCTATAGTGACAAGAGCATCATGGTATTCCAAAGTATCAAGGAGGTATAATCTCAATTAGGACGATAACTACCAGTGCAAAGGATTGAATAAAAATAGCGATGCGATGTAATTTAAAACAAAATAATTAAATAATAGATTGCAAACTGGGTTCAACATGGTCAAAGGACACGACTTGCCTTGGTTATGCTCAGCGAGGTACTCCTGGTCTTCGGGCGCGGAACCTGCTCCTCCGGAATCCGAATCTAGCGATAGAGAAAGCGACTGAAACTAAAAAAACACATAAAATGATAAGCATATGAACTCCAAAATTCCCAAAACCAGAACCAACAGCTAGAGCTCGATTTTAGATGAATTTAGAAAAAAGAACGGGGTCAATCAAAGCTAGGACGGAGGAGAACGGGCTCTCGGAAAATTAAACCTAAATTAAATCGGGAAAATCGAAAAGTTTCTTGTCTTTGGGACCGGCGCACGGAAATCGGGTCCACCGTGGACTCGGTCCACGAAAGCGATCGCTGGCGGCGGCGCTGACGCGGCGGGACGCTACCGACGTGGCAATACCGCGATGCTGCCATGGCTAGGGCGACGGCATCTTGGCGTGGCGCCACGTGGCTCGGGGCGGTCCGGGCGGCGTGGCGCGGCGTGGCATGCCACGTGGGATGCCACGTGGCTCTAGGGCTGACGTGGCTGCCACGTGGGAGGGTGACGGGCGCGGCTCGGCGGCGGCGGGGATCCGACGATCGCGGGGGCGACACGCGGCGAGATCTGGATCCTCGATCCAGGTCTGGGGCGACGGCGGGGATGAAGCGGCCGAGAGGCGGGCGACGGGCGGATCGGCGATGACGACGCATGGCCGGCGCGGGGAGCGGATCGGCGACGCGTGGCGGGCACGCGGCGCGAGGCGTCGCGGATGCGGGCGCGCGGGCGCGGATGCGACCGAGTGAGTGAGCGCAGGTCCGTGACGCGGCGCGGCGGGAGGCGACGCGGCGACGGGGGCGGCGCGGAGAGCTCACCGGTGACGGGAGTGACGGCGACGCACGGGGATGCGCGGGTGACGGGTTTTATCACGCGAACCGAGAGAGTTCGATTTGGTTACGACACGAACGCGGCTCGGATCAGGTTTGGACGGCTCGGATTGAACGGAGGGAAGATCGGACGGGCGAGGCGCGGCGCGGGTTTAGGGTTAGGGTTACACGGGCGCGGCGCGGGCGGACGACGGAGATCGCGCGCAACGCGGGATCAGGCGGCTGAGGGAGGAGGCGCGGCGCGGGCGGACGGGCGCAGCTGGTGCCGCCGCGTGTCGGCGTGGATGCGCGACGCATGGAGACGGCGGGATTGGGCGGCGGGTGCGCGCACGGGAAGCGAGAAGCTGGCGCGCGGGGAAGCGGATGGATGGCTGACGCGTGGAGGGAGGTGAGATCGGGCGGCGGTGGATTTTCCCCTTTTCTTTCTCTTTTCCAGAAACTCAAATAAACTTCTAAAAGCTCTGGAAAATAGCAAATAAATCCCAAAAATTCACCAAAAATACCAGAAAATTCCTTGAGACCTGAAGAATCCAAATAAAATATTTTTAGCTTATGTTAATGTTTATTTTAATCATATTAAATCTTTGAACATTCTAAACATTCATTTGAAGCTTGAATTAAATTCAGAAAATTCATTTTTAAAATCCTGGTTTTAAAATTGACAGAAAAATAGGATGTTACATCCTCTCTAGTGATATTGTGCTGTTGTACTGTGCTGTTCGAACTACGCCGGCCTTTCTTCCCTGCATGCACTTGGAAGGAGGGTGAGCGGTATCTCTGAGCCATTGTTGCTGTGAAGACCTGCATGGGGGCAGCAATAAGATTTCTGGGTAGCGCACATCTTGACGACCACTCCTACTCTGCGTCAAGCCTACACTGCATCAAGCCTGCGCTGCTTCCTACCCTTCATCAAGCCCAACAGTAAGTCCTTCGTGTGTTCGTATAATGAGTAGCCTACTGTTACTAGTTAATTGTGCATTACTAGTATATTATTTTTGTCTCCTACTAAAATTTGGAATTAAAATATTGCCTACATTTATAACAGGTCATAAGTAGTTCTACGACTACCTCGTGGTCGTAAAATTTATTTTGAGCAATGTATCTTTGACTAGTCTATTTACAATGATCTACCACGTCGTGGGTCTATCTGATATGGCAGTTAGAACATGTGTTTACTCCCAATAACTGTAAAGGATCTCTCTCTGACAACAACTATCACACAACGAACGGGTAACCACATCTCTTTGATAGTAACCTCCATCAAACGATTATCTCCCAAAGCATCAGAGCATCTTCTGACACGAGGCAACTGCCGTCGTTTCGTCAGCTATGTAAGGGTTGATGTCAGAGGGGGTGGGGGAGGAGATCCAGTAGAAGCAAGAGATACTTCAATGCTTTTTCTCATTACTCTCAGTTGTAATCTTTCTCTCTGAGCAATAATCACAGGATGTAGGGTTATTATTCTCCTAGCAGAAAGCTCAAACCTGTATAAAAATCGCTGTGTCTTGTCTCTGCATACTCGTAGCCTCTCCCTTGAGAGAGTTTCCCCTAAATTCAAATAAATCATACGTAAGATTAGTTTTAAAACACCAATAAGGAGTCTTCTTCCAATGCAAAAGGCAAGAGAGCAGCTCAAGATATTGTTGACAAAGGGCAAAAAGCCTAAGTTAGGTCGAGACAAGTCAAAAAGCCAATTCAAAAGAATAGTGGTATGGTGAGACGACTCACTCAACTCTTGAGTCTTTTGCTACCAAGAAAGATGGGGATTGCTCCATCTAACAAGTCATGGACTTGGTTGTTGAGTGTGGAGCAACATGGGGTAGCAATGAGTATTTCATTGCAGTGAATTATTTATGAAAACGGATCAAAGGAAGATGTCTATTATCATGCCTAACTCAAAAGTTCATTATGAGCGGCTTAAGATGAAGTACAATGTCAAGTATGGGCATTAGATGTGTTTGGGTGTAATAATAACTAGCACCGTAAGTGTGGCGCCATGCCGTGCTAGATACCATGTGGACCGAAGCAAAGAGATGAAAATTTGTAAGAAGGGCTTCTCTGAAAAAAAAAGCAAGGATACGTATGTATTTTTGGAGATAGCAAAGGGTTTTTCCACATAAAACCAAGGACACATACGTAATTTTAGGAAAAACTGTGGGGTGTTATCTAGCAAAAGGAGGGCCTCCATGAAAATACAGAGGACCCATATGTAATTTTGGAGAAACAGAGGGTTTTTTCATGAAAAAATGACATGGTAAGGACGTTTCTGCAAAAACTAAGGACCCGCACATGATTTCACAAAATTTGGAGGGGCTTTCCATAAAAATCCTATTTGGTAGTGCTCCCCAAGGGAGAATCCCCCAGGGTGTAATATAGGGATAATGTTGTCATGAACCTATGTGTTATCTTGTTAGATTATTGAGTTCTGAACCTTATTTGCGCTTGCATCATATGTTGGCTTGTAAGAGTTGGAACCTATGTGTTGTCATGTTATACTGTTGAATTATGAATTGTTCTCTTTATTATTGCTTGTTGTGTTAAATTTGTGTTGTATGATTATTGCTTGTTGTTTCACATTTGTCTTGTATATACAGATGTCATCAGAAAGTGATAGTGATGAAAGCAATAGTTCCAATGATAGTGAAGAACTGCAAGAGGAGATTATTCATGGAGCACAAGCTATAAATGATATAAGTCAATTTGGGGCATCAATTGTTGCACAATATTGTTCAACCTACTTGGACATGGTGGAGCCTAGGACACACTCCTAAGTGGAATGAGTTGGTTGAGGGAGACATTGACTACTCCAAGAGAGTCATAGGATGCTCTGTATGAACCGGACTATCTTTCTCAACCTTCATGACTTGTTGGTGAGAAGGTACAACTTGAGACAATCTAAATACATGAGTACTCATGAGTAACTTACGATATTCTTATGAGTGTGTGGTAGAAATAAGTCAAATAGGAGCTCACAAAATCAATTCAAACACTCAGGTGAAGCTATTATAGCAAGAAGTTTGATGAGGTTCTCTCAATTATGTGGTGGCAATGGCGAAAGATTATATAAAACCCAACGACCGTAACTTCTCTATTGTCCATAGTAGGATTAGATATGATTGCAAGTCTTACCCACACTTTAAGGATTGCATTGGTGCTCTTGATGAGACTCACATTCATACATCTGTTCCACTTGACCAACAAGTGAGGTACATTGGAAGGTCAAGACATCCATCTCAAAATGTATTCACAGTTTGTGACTTTGATATTTGTTTCTGTAGGACCAATTCCAACAATCAAACAGGGGATGATTGTTCAAACTTTTAACCCTAATGGTATTCAAAATCTTCACTTAAGTATTACAAGAGTCACCTAGTTCAGATTGCACCAACTACGCTTTACAAATCAGGGCTAGAGACTTAAGGCAACAAAATCAGCCAACAACACACAAAGCCAATCAAACCATAATAGATTGGTCAGTCTGACAGTCGTACCACATCTAACCACAAGTACAATGGTGATCTGACCACAATTCCAAGGATAGTCTTATCAGTCCCCAGTTCTCAGACCTAAAAGCCTCTCAAGACAAAACTCAAATATCAAGAACGTACTCAATTCTCATCCATACATATCCATGTTTTGCATGAGAGTTGTTTAAGGTAGTTGAAAATTGAAACAATCAAGAATCACATTGTTCTTTTGCTCGGGTTCACTGAATTTGAGATAATCATATCTAGAGCATACGAACACCAAAACCGTAAAACCCAAATTACTTTTTGCTCGTGAGGATGTAAGGTATAATGTCTTCCAAATATATTCTCACATGTCCTAGAAATGTAATTTAAGTAAGATTTCAGGCTAGAAACACCCACGAACACGAAATCACCAATCTAGCTCAAGAACAAGCAAAATTAAGCAAGAATGCAGATAAGAACATTATTAAGATAAAAATTTAATCTATTTTCAGTAAAGGACAAAGTTTATGTACTCATGGATGATTGCAAGGTACATCCAAATCACCAATATTTTCTCTCTCAATTTTTCTCTCTCACAACTATGGAAGAAGAGAAGGAGGTGGAACAAAACTTAAACCCTAGAATCCTTAGATCTACTACCTCCTCTTCTTTCCTCTTAATAACCAGCAACATCCCTAATGGGTCCAACCCATTAAGCCTATCGGAGAAACTCGTCAACCCCACTAACACTACAAGACTCAACCAACTAACTATTTAGCTATTGATCCACTTGTCAATTTTAATTCTTCTTAACATACACCACTTCTCCTTTGCACCTCTCTGCGTCGTGATTTTGATCAAGGCATCAACTCAATATTTGGGCAATTACCAAAATACCCTTGATGAACTTTCTGGGCACCTTCCCTTAACTCTGTCTTCACCTTCACTTCAAAGAATTTCTACATGCTTTAATATGAAGCCCATAGTACTTCATGACTAGCCATCACGTCTTCTCACATTTGGTCTTCCCTGAGCCGTTTCTACATGCATCGGCCTTATCACTTTGTAACATCCCAAAAATTGTATTCCTGTATTTAAAGTGTTTTCTGGAATTTATTGAAGTTCCTAGATTTTTTCCAAGTCCTGATTTGAGAAAAATTAAAGTTTCTATTTTATAAAGGCCAAAATGAATTTATTGCATTTCATGAAAGTCAAAATAAATGTATTTCAATTTCCTAAAGTCAAATCTGTAATTACTTTAATTTTCAGGAAATTATAAAGATTTAAAACCCTCCCTTTAAAGACAATTTGTGTTTTTTGTAAAAATTAATTAACAAAATGGGTTGGAAATATTTTTATTAAGTCTAAAATAGTCCCATAAGGTTCTCTGAATTTTCCTGGATTTTTCAAACCTCATTTGATATTTTTTTCTAGCTTTCTATAGCTTATTATCTTTTCTGGAAAATCAAAAAGAAATTAAAATCCAAAACCCTCCACGGCGCTGACAAGTGTCACCCATCGGGTCAGTCCGCGCCGCTGGATCCTTTCCCAACCGTCCGATTCCACTTACCGGTTCACCCCGCCTTCCCTTCCTCTCTGGCCGACACGTGGAGTGATCCGAGCTGTCCACTGTTGTCAGATTAGATCCCGCGCGTCCGTAGTCACTTACCCCTTCGCCTCACTCGATCGGCTCAGATTTCCTCTCTGTTGTCGGATTGAATCTCACCCGTCCTCGTTCACTTACCGGTTCGCCCCGATCCAACGGCCTCGCCCTCGCTCTCCTGCCACATGTCGCAGATCCAACCGTCCCCCTCGCCCTTTCCTTTTTCTTGCTCTCGCTAACCGGTGGGCCCCGCCTGTCAGGTCTATCTCCCCGGATCGCTTGCCTTTCTTCCCTGCGCGATCTTCGCCCGCTGCCGCCATTGATGCCAAAAATCGAAGCTTTTAAAGCTTCGGTTTCCTTCCCGATCACCCACCCGCACTAATGCGCATTCAAATTCCCGCACCCGCACCCGCTTTGAGCTTAATTACCCGATTATGCCCACTGCGGCGGCGCGCGCATTGCTGCCGTGGCGTTGCCTTTCCTCCGCAAATTTTGCGCACCCGTTACCACCCTCTCCCCGCCTATAAGAAGCATGTCCGAGCCCTCTCTCGTCACACCGCCCCTTCCCCGCTCCTCAATTCGAGCATTTGAGCCCTCAGAGCCTTCCCGTGCGCATTCCCCTCCGACGGCCTCCTTTAGCTCCGACGAGCAATTCCGGCCACCTCGGGCTTCCTCGCCCCTCATCGACTCCTCCCCGACCTTCCTCAAGCTGCGGCGATCCTCGGACACCTCTGCCCCGAGACGTTGCAGCATCGGAGCTCCTCCACTGCCATGAAACCTCCTCCGGCGGCCGCCCCTCTCCGCCGCCAGTGCACACCGGTCATCTTCACGACCCGCGTCAGGTACCGATGGACTCCCCTCGCTCTCCTCTACGTTATGCACCCCTCGGCCAACACCACCACCCACCGGATCGCCGGCGACCCTCGGTCCCCGAGCGCCACCGCCGGCCGGCGCACCATCATCGGCGCGTTGGCGCGTAGCCGACGTGGCTGCCACACAGCGCCACGCGCGCTCAAGCCGCCACGCCAGCGCCACCACGCGCCCCCGTCACCCGCGTGCCACCTCACCCGCCCTCGGGTCTGAGGACTCAGTCCACCGTAGACCGGCCCCACCTGTCAGTCCCACGTCCGATTATTTAATTTCCAGGGCTGACGTCAGCTGACGTCACAAACCCAATTTTTCTGTTTTAAAATAATTCGGCCAAAAATTAATTACCTTGCTGATGTCATAATCTTTTATTTCTTTTAGAAAGATAATTCATGCTGAAGTCATAAATGAGTTTCGGTTAAAAATTAATTCCAGAAATTGGGTATTTTCTTTTTTGTTGTATTAAAACTTTGGAGGGCTATAACTTTTTCATTTTAACTCCAAATTGACCCGTTCAAATTTCTAATTTTTTCTAAAATCATGATCTATCCATTTCTGGCACCCTTTTGAAAATTTGAATTTATTTGAATTTTGTTTTTGAATTTCATTTGAATTGGCTCTTTACGTTAGATTTTGACGATTCGAGAGAGTTCGAGTTGGACGATTCTCAGCAGGACTTCGATCAAGGCAAGTTACACCTTTGACCATGTTGAACCTAATATCAAATTTATTTATATTGTTTTACTGTATATGCATGCGTACTTCTATTCAAATTTAATTTAAATTCAATTTAAATGTTAGATATACCTTGTCACCCTAGCTGAAAACTAGTTAGTACCATAGTATTAACTAGAAATTTTATAGAAATGCTTAGCCTGGCTTACTATAATTTTTGGTGGGATCAATCTTTCACATGAAATGACAAACTTGAAAATGGATATCTTGACTTCGGTGAGTCAAGGATGGTTTATGAAAATGGTTTAAAAATAAAAATAGAAACTTATGATTTAGACTTAGGCTAATGGTTAGGTGGTGGGTGCCGGCATGCCTCGTGTTTGGTGACATCTGGTTGATTGTCGTGCATGTGGGTACGTGGTTGAGCCTAAATCAACTTAAGGACCGTTTCTGTGAATTATTTTACAAAGTCACTTCGTACTACCACAAGTCCGGTATGAGACGGACCTGGCTAAGTAACTTGTGAAGTTCCAAATATAGTTTCGCTATAGGCTGAATGTAAGCGTGACGTAGGCTGCGAGAAGTCTCACATGGCACCAGAGGGGGCTCCAACTCGTGGATTCGAGTTGTGGTGAAACCTTAGTGGCGGCGTGATTATTTTGGCTATGGATCATCGGAACAGCCTTATCATGAACTCTCCGCCGTACACCTAAGGCAGTGTGTTTATCACGTGGCTCAAGTGAGAGGGAATGTCTTGTCGGTAAAGTTGTACACCCCTGCAGAGTTAAAACCTATCCTGGATAGCCGTGTTCACGGACATGAACATGCTGAGTAGAGTCTTCACATATTAGACATGTTTTTTATAAAACTTGGATTTCAGACAAATAACAATGGTTTGGATAATTGTTTGGGTGGATTCCCGTGGTTAGGTTAGTGTAGGTCGGAGCCTACACTAACGATATTATTTGTTTCAAATATTGTTTCATATATTGTATTAAAATTCAGCTTTTACACTTACATAGTTATATTTACAATTCAAGTATTGCTTTCCGCACAAATAACTTGTAAGCCTTCCTTTGTTATCACTATGCATGCATCTACTCTGTTAAAATTTCTGGTGTAACTTGCGTAAGCACTTAATGTGCTTACGTTGTGTCGGACCTCGGAGCAACGACTCTTGGATCCTCTGTGTAAATCGCACTAGTCTAAGATCAAGCTAGTGCACACAATGGATAACAAAGATTCATATCATGCACAATGACATTTATAAATAAATTAAATATGGGCCTGATGGCAAAGTTTACATCAATGGTTCATAAACCAAAGTTAAATATAAGCAGCGGAAGAAAACCAATAAAGCAGCAGCCCATCCTACCTGCCCATAGGCGAATGACTGTAAGACGTGGCCTATTCGTCGTTATTCTCACCGAAGTTGATGAAGGCTTCCTCTGAAAATGGTGAATGAAGCAACATGAGTACATAAAGTACTCCACAAGTTACACCAGGAGATTTAACAGAGTTTATGCATGCATAAGGGTTGACAATGGAAGGCATAGTAGGTTATTTGTGCGTAAAAGTAGAATTGAGGTAGATACATTAAATAGATTCAAAAGCCGAATTTGATACAGTAGATAGAAATAACAATTTAACAAAATAATATCATTAGTGTAGGCTCCGACCAAACACTAACCTAGTCACAGGTATCCCACCTGGTCCATCTTTTCAAAAGACTTCACATGGATTCCATCTATCCATATGCTTTTCAAAATCTCTTATGGATCCATATCGTTAGTGCAGTCTCCGACTATACACCAACTTATTCACAGGTATCCCACTTGGTCATGGATTCCATCCATCCACCCATAAGCTTTTTCAGAAACCATTTTTAAAAACCAAAGTCTAATCCATGAAAAACTTTACCCAGCTTGCCCGTGACCGTGGGCACGGCTATCCAGGATAGATTATACACTCTGCAGAGGTTGTACAGCTTTACCCACAAGATATGATTATCTCGTATTGTCGGCCATTACACGCTTCCGTAGGCGTGCGACTGAGAAAATCATAACAAGGCCTTTACAATGCTAAGCCTTCAACTTGGTCACGCCACCTTTAAGGTTTCACCACAACTTGAATCCACAAGTTGGAGCCCCCTCTTGTGCCGTGTGAGACTTCTCATGGCCTACGCTATGCTCACATTCAACCTATAGTGAGACCAAATTTGGGACCTCAAAAATTAGTCAGCCAGGACTGTCCTATACCAGTCTTGTGATAGTACGATATGGCTTTGCAACAGCAGCTCATAGACCGGTCCTTAACTTGACTTAGGCTCAAACCACATATCCCCTTGTGCCTGACAATCAATATTGTGTCACCAAACAACAATGCATACCAGCACCCACCACCTAACCATTAGCCTAGGTCAAAACCAAGTTTTATATTTTTCGTTTGAAACATTCGTATACCTTCTTGACTCACCGAAGTCAAGAATAGAGTTTACAAAATCATTATTTTTAAGTGAAACAAGTATTCCCACTTAAATCATTTTAAGCATGGCTAAGCAATTCTATAAAACTTCTAGTCAATACTATTGTACCAACTAGGTTTCATCTAAGGTGACAAGGCATAAGGAAGTTCAATATCAAATTTGGCCATACACAAAGGATTTGGGTATAACTAGAATTTAAATCAAATTTAAACTAGGTTTGAATAAAAGTACGCATGCATAATAATTTAAAATCAACATAAATAATTTAAATTACTAGGAGCAACATGATCAAAGGTGTAACTCGCCTTGCTTCAAAGTTTGTTGAGGGTCGCCGAGGTTATATTCTTCGGAATAGTCGTAGTCTACACGTGAAAAGCCAGAACAAACTAAACTCAAATAAAATCCAAATAAAAATCCAAAAATTATAAAATATTATCTGAGAGATAGAATATGACTTTAGATGAATTTAGGAATTTGAATAGGTCCAATCGGAGTTAGGATGAAGGATAACGGCTTCTGGAAGCCTGAATTCCAAAGAAACAAATGATAGGAATTATTGGAATTCTTTTGTTTGTGAAGGAAAAGTGATCGGAAGTTACAATATTTGTGCATGGTTGAACCCATGATCGAAGGCGTAGTCGAAGACATGGTTAAAACCATGGTCGAATCAACGTTGAAGTTGCGGAAGTTGAAGTTGAAGATAGAGACTCCAAGTATGGGTGAAGTCGAAGTCGAAGATTCGGACGAAGACCCAGTCAAAACTGTACAGTGGTCAAAGAACACTATAACAGTTGAGAACAAATGGTAGTCGGAGTCGAGTGATGGAGACGACAATGAACGCCGGTGGTGGAAAGCGAAGGTACTCAGAGTCGGCTACGACTTCGACTACCGAGTATTCTTCCAACTACTCCTCGCTGAAAAAGCGAAGGTACTCGGAGACTTAGAGCGAAGAGTGACAGTGGTCGGAAGCGACTACGGTCGGAGGTAGATGGAGACGACAGTGGTTGGGAGCGACTGTGGTCGAGAGTGACTGTAGTCGGAAAAACAATTGTGGTCGAAAGGATTGGAGTTTATGCAGAGTGATCGAAAAAATCGGACGGGTTGGAGAGGTCGGACGGCTTCGAGTGGGCGGAAAGATCGAATGGTTCAGAGAGGTCGGAGGGTACAGAGGTTAAAACGGTCAAACAACCATTGTCGGTTCGAAGATAGAGGTTGAAGTCGAAGGCTCCAAGATTGAAGACCGAAGTCTAAGTCTTCGAGGTCGAAGGTCAAAGGCTAGAGTCGAAGTCTCCGAAGTTCAAAGTCTCTGGGGATGAAGATCGAAGTCGAAATTAAAGGCTCTGAGTAGTTGGAGTCTAAGAAGCCTCCAAATGGTCGGAGTCTAAAGAACATTTGGATGGCGGAGTCTAAAGAACCTTTGAACGGTGGAGTCTAAAGAGCCTCCGAACATCGGAGTCTAAGAATCGGATGGTTCGGAGAAGTCGGACGGCTTCACGTGATAAGATCTGAGTGATTCAACGACAGCGAAGACCGGTGAGATGTACAAAAGAGGGAGAAGAGTATAAGTCCGGTTTCACCTTGGCGCAAGGTTTGGGTGCACAAAGTTGGCTGGTGGCAAGGGTGTAGAGGAGGTGGGACACGATTATCGACGGTGGAGACTCTCCGACGATCGCTTGCTCGGAGAAGGGGCGTCGAAGATTCGCGCGGGCCTGAGGAAGGTTACCGGCGGTGGGGTACTACAGTCATTCTTTGACATGGGAAAAAGGGTGAAGGAGGTGCGCGCAGTCCCGTCAAAGATTTGGCGGTGGTGGCGGTGGTGGCGTCGGCATCGGCGAAAGAGACACTTCGGCGGGGGATTGCTTGGCGGAGGGGTGGTGAGGTGAAGAAAAGAGAGAGGGGATTGCGAGGAGTAAAGGAATACGCGTAGGCTACGGAAGCAGAAAACAAAACTTTTCTACCGCGCACCCAAGAACATCATGCTAAGGAAGGATCATGGATCGTTACCACTTAGGCGCTGCGCGCAATGAAGAAGAATTGAAACCGATCCAATCACGCGCGTCGAGGTAGTAGTGGAAGTAGCCGATCGTCCCGAACAGATCGTCTCCTCCACGCGCCGATCAAGATCGCAACGAGCAGCGCCTCCACCGGTATCCACACGTCCGGGCTGGGCGCCGATCGCGAGTGTACTAGCACTCGTGGCGGCTAGGGTTTGGCTCGGGAGGTGGCGGCTAGGGTTTTGCTAGATGTTAACAGCACACATCCCTCCGCCCCTCGCCTCCATATATATAGACCTCCTCACGTGGGCCTCGTGGACCGAGGCCCAATAGGAGTCTATTCGGATCTCTATCCGAATTGAGCCCATATCCGAATCATATTCGAATTAGTGTTCCAACCCGTTAAGCGTGCGACCACAGCAGGTTCACGTATACTTGGTCGTGACCAGCGCGCTTTCCGGTTACCATGTTAATAGCGGTCTCTAGTAAGACATATTAACCCCAAAGTATATGTAAAGATCATATCGGTGAACTCGTAATGTCCTCTCATGTACGAATCCCTTTGCCTCACGATATAGATTGAGCTCAAGGCGAGACTGTGTCATCCTCTTAATAGCTCAATCACTCTCTCGATTCCGTGATGGATTATAAACTCGTGATTGACTCCTCAATCACCTTGGCATGGCCATGCACTTTCATAATCCATTACATCGAGGGCCCAGATATCTCTCCCATAAGGAGGGGCAAATTCTATCTTGATCATTCACATCCCACTACATGTTTCATGGCAAACCGAAGACTACTTTTATGACTACCCGATTACGGAGTAGTGATTAGTAGTCCCAAAATAAGCTACTACTCATGTTGGGAACCATGATGACCTCAAGTCTAAGGACTCTACATAAACACTACTTGAGACCAGCTGATGACACATGGAATCTCTGCGGTGTCTCATGGCGAGTCTATCCAACATATGTTCACTAACACATGTCCATATTATTGATTTGGTATCACCATACCATGATCCATGAGACATGATCATCAATCAATACATATCTTGATCTTTGTCTTTGAATCATATTTGTTCCTCATATGATATCGATCGAGGATCATTTAGAAATAGCAACATCTTAGTATTTAAGAGTCTCATGAATAAGTCACATACTCATTGATCAATAATGATGATGTCTATTCCAAGGAACAAAGTAATGTATCATAAACATAGTATGTGATATATACAACATCTCCATGTTGCCTCTAGGGCATATCACTATGAGCTCCCACTTGCACTAGAGTCAACCATGTAGGTATCTAATACCCATTGCCCTAGTGTGAGCCTCATGCTTTGGCTGGGGAAGCGGCTTTGTCAACGGATCTGCAATGTTCAAATCCGTTTGTACTTTGCATATCTTAACATCGCCTCTCTCCACTATCTCGCGGATGAGATGAAATCGCGTAAAATGTGCTTGGACTTCAGTGCGATCTAGGCTCCTTGGCTTGTGCAATGGCCCCACTATTGTCACAAGAGAGGTCCATTGGGCTGGAGGCACTAGCCATCACACCAAGCTCGAAATAAATTTCTTGATCCAACAGACCTCTTTGGCGACTTGAAGCGCTATGTACTCGCTTCGTTGTAGAATCAGCAACCGTCTGCTGCTTGGAACTCTTCCAGCTTACCGCACCGCCATTCAGGCAGAACACAAATCCAGATTGCGATCTAAAATCATCTTTGTCAGTTTGGAAGCTAGCATCGGTGTAACCATTTACAACGAGCTCTTCCTCACCTCCATAGACAAGGAACACATCTTTAGTTCTTCTCAAGTACTTCAAGATGTTCTTTACGGCAATCCAGTGACTTTCACCGATCGATGGTATCTACTCGTAGCACTTAAAGCATCTGAAACATCCGGGCGTGTACAAAGCATGGCATACATAATGGACCCAATAGCCGAAGCATATGGAATCGTATTCATTTTATCCCGCTCATCAGGTGTACTAGGACACTGATTCTTGCTAAGATTTATACCATGTGACATAGGTAGAAAACCTTTCTTGGAATCATGCATGTTGAACCTTTTCAACACCTTGTCAATGTACATATCTTGGCTTAATCCAATTAGCCTTTTTGATCTATCTCTATAGATCTTGATGCCCAGAATATATGCTGCCTCTCCTAAGTCTTTCATAGAGAAACTATTTTTTAATGAAGACTTAACAGATTCGAGCAAAGGAATGTCATTTCCGATCAGTAATATGTCATCCACATATAAGACCAGAAATACGAGTGCGCTCCCACTAGCCTTTTTGTAAACACAAGGCTCTTCTTCGTTCTTGATGAAACCAAACCCTTTGATTACTTCATCAAAACGAATGTTCCAACTCCGAGATGCCTGCTTTAATCCATAAATGGATCTTTGGAGCTTGCATATCTTTCCAACTGATTGCGGATCGACAAAACCTGTGGGCTGTGTCATGTACACATCCTCACTCAGATTTCCATTAAGGAAAGCTGTTTTGACATCCATTTGCCATATTTCATAGTCGAAATATGCAGCAATCGCTAGAATGATCCGAATAGACTTTAGCATTGCGACGGGCGAAAAAGTTTCATCATAATCAATACCTTGAATTTGTTTGAAACCTTTGGCCTGTCGCGCTTTATAGATGTGAACATTTCCATCTATGTCTATCTTTTCTTGAAAACCCATTTGCATTCAATGGTTTTAACACCATCAGTGGATCAACCAAGTTCCAAACTTGATTACTATGCATGGATTCAATTTGGATCTCATGGCTTCAAGCCATTTCTCGTAGTCCGGTCCCACCATTGCTTCTTCATAGGTCTTAGGCTCATCGTTGTCTAACAACAATATGTCCCGTTGTTGAGTAGTCAAGAACATGTACCTCTCAGTGCAGCGTGACCTTCGACCTACGTGGTCTGGTGTGTCCACAACAGTTCTTCAACAGTTTGTTCATCTGTTGTGGTTTTGTAGGAGCTGAAACGTTATCGGTGTTTCTTGAATTTCTTCAAGTTGCACTGTGCTCCCACTATCCCTTCTTGAGAGAAACTCTTTCTCTAAGAAGACACCATGCTTGAGCGACAAACACTTTGCCTTCTCCTCGATTATAAAAGTAATATCCTTTTGTTTCCTTAGGATACCCGATAAAGAAGCATTTATCAGATTTAGGAGTGAGCTTATCAGATTGTAAACGTTTTACATAAGCCTCACATCCCCAAATCTTAAGAAAAGACAAGCTAGGGCGTTGTCTGTCCACATCTCATATGGTGTCTTTTCTCTCGATTTTGATGGAACCTGTTTAGTGTGAGCGCGGTGTTTCAAGAGCGTACCCCAAAAAGACAACGGAAGATCACTTTGGCTCATCATGGGCGCACCATATCTAATAAGGTGCGATTTCTCGTTCGATACCCCATTCCATTGAGGTGTTCTGGCGGAGTCAATTGTGGAACAATTCCACAATCCTTTAGATGATTGCCAAACTCATGGCTCAAATACTCGCCTCCACGATCGGATCGTAGAAACTTGATTGTCTTGCCTAAATGATTTTGCACTTCATTTTGGAATTCTTTGAACTTTTCAAAGGATTCGGACTTATGCTTCATCGGTAGATATACCCATATCTACTAAAGTCATCGATAAAAGTTATGAAATCACGAAAACCACCTTTGGTCATTAAGCTCATTGGTCCACATACATCGGTATGTACGAGTGCCAATAAGTCATTTGCCCGTTCACCTTGACCGGTGAAAGGTGCCTTTGTCATCTTGCCAAGTAAACAAGATTCGCATGTCTCTAATGATTCAAAATCAAATGAGTGCGAGAATACCATCTCTATGGAGCTTACGCATGCGTTTCTCATTTATGTGACCTAGCGACGAAGCCAAATAAGCGTGGGATTCAAATCATTGGACGTTGCCTCTTTGCATTAATGTTATAGACCGTGACCCTTCAAAAGTAAGAACGTATAACCCATTCACCAATGGAGTATGACAATAGAACATATCTTTGAAATAAAGAGAACAACCATTGTCCATAGATTTAAAGTCATAACCTTCGCTTGCAAACATGAAGCGAAATAATGTTCTTTGAAAGAGATGGAACACAATAACAATTATTCAATTCCAAAACTAATCACGAAGGTAAAGACAATGGCATGGTGCCAACAGCTACCGCAGCAACTTTTGCTCCATTGCCAACGCGAAGATCCACTTCGCTCCTCCTCAAACTTCTACTTCTTATTAGCCCACAACGATTTGCGGATGTGAGCAACCGATCCGGTATCAAATACCCAAGAATTAGTGGAAGAAGTAGCAAGATTGATTTCTATAACATTTATACAGGTGGAAGTCATACTTCCTTCTTCTTCTCAAGATCCTCCAAGTACTTTGGGCGTTCCTTTTCCAATGTCACGATTGCTTACGAGTAGTAACAATGCATCGGATGAGCATCGCCTTTCTTGTCTTTCTTGGCCTTAGAACCGCTCGCGATCGCATCGGAGCTTTCTTTCTTTTGACGCGATTCTCTTGACATAGGGCTTGCCCTTGCCTTTCTGCATCATCATCACATGATTCTGCTTTTCTTAATGCTTTCCTCGGCAGATTTTAGCATCCCATGCAACTCGGCCGAGTCTTGTCAAGATTGTTCATGTGAAAGTTCATTATGAATGGCTCAAAGCTCGGGGAGCGGCGGAGAATCACATCGATAGCCAACTCTTGGCTAAGGGAAAACCAAGCTTTTCGGACTCTCAATGTAACCAATCATCTTAATCACATGAGGGTGGACGGATTCCCTACGCAAGCTTTGCACGCAAATAAGGACTTTGAAGTATTGAACCTCTCACCCTTGCTTGGTTCTCAAACATACCACGTAGCCCCACAATGATATTGTAGGCATCTGTGTTCTCATATTGCTTACAAGCTCGGAGGACATTGTGGCAAGCATGAGGCAGCTCACATCAAGGCAATCATTCGTGTGCTTCTCATAAGCTCTCCGTGCAGCCACAGTAGCATTATCGGGCAAGTCTTCGGGTAAGGAGACTCAAGGACATACTCCTTGCGCTCTTGCTTGAGAACAATTCTCAAGTTGCGATACCAATCCAAAAAGTTTGTTCCATTGAGTTTTCTTTCTCAAGAACAGATCGCAAATTAAAAATCTTGGATGCGGCGTTAGCGACATGATCTACAACACAAGAATATGCAAAGTTTAGCACTATGTTTATGTTCATCTTTTATTAAACTATTTAGCAAAAGACTCCCACTATGAGTTTTGCAACAAAAACTCCTCTAAGTTACATAGTGGGTAAAGATCCTCATTTCACTAATTCCTAGTGAGCTTTGGCATCACGGCTAGAAAACTAGTGACATGGGTAAGCAACACTTTGCTAATCACATCCCTATGTGACTCTACTTTGGGTGACATTAGTATGCCTCGGCCCCAATCTATGCCCCAAGGTCCAAAACTATTTTGATAACCTTGTTAAGTAAACCAAATGCTTCCGCATGTAGATGTCCGACATCTACCCCAAATGATGATGATAACCGATGGCACTCTACTTTGGTAGACCTACCATGCGGTGATCATTATCTTTAGTGCAACATATGGAAGGGCATTAACACCTAATTTTAAGAGGATTCTATCCTACCAAAGCAACATATCACATATATCATTGCATAAGAATAAGATAGATAACATCATAGATAAACACATTTAAGCGTGAAGTAGTATGGCCCAAAATTGGTGATATCCATCTCCAAGTAGGTGTAGACGATCTCCATCCTCCACATCACTCCTTTAGGCCACCATGCTTAAAAGCTTGTAACCTCAAAACTAGGCTACTACCTATAATAGCTAGAAATTGAAGATTACAAAGATAGATTCAAGCATTAAGGTCGACACGCAGTCGTTAAATACAATATATACAGCTAACAATAGCTGAAATAATCATGACACGAGCCATGAGCAGATGTTACATGCATCACATACATCTCATACATTCAAATAAGCTATAGGGCCATACTATTCACATCATTCTCTGCAAAAACAAGTTAGGCGTAGAATCGCATTCTACCTAACGATGTGAACCCAAGGCGCTATACAAGGGGATACACGGCGGTCCATTTGGTGGTCGGCCGGCGGGGATCGAGCGGCCAACACGAATTACATAGATCGCATCTATGAAATCGCTATGAAAATCTTATCGAGCCGATCAAATCAACCCAAATTGAGCCATTCAAAATGTCTCAATTTTCATTAGATCAATCATATTGATCATCGCGATCGATATACTTGAGAGACCACAACACAAGACCTCGATCTGTTGGCTCGATCTCGATTGTCTTGCGCGCGATTAGCCCCGATGGTGATTCCGGTGGTAGGGGCAAGTCGCGCGTACATCAAAGAAGAACACGAACTAATCTTTTTGGCCTTATGATGCTATCAACTCATACCTATTTCAACCCTTATGACCGATTGATCTCATCAACCCGTGCTACCTGATTTAGGCGTAATAGATCCAATCTACTACTATCGCATATCAACATATGCGCTGATCGGATGCAAACTAAGCAAGATGGCTCTAATACCACTAAAGGAATACGCGTGAGCTACGAGCGCGAAAACAAAACTTTTCTACCGCGCACCCAAGAACATCATGCTAAGGAAGGATCATGGATCGTTACCACTTAGACGCGCAGCGTGAAGAAGAATTGAAACCGATCCAATCACGCGCGTCGAGGTAGTAGTGGAAGTAGCCGATCGTCCCGAACAGATCGTCTCCTCCACGCACGCCGATCAAGATCCTTTGCAACGAGCAGCGCCTCCACCGTATCCACACGTCCGGGGGGCGCCGATCGCGAGTGTACTAGCACTCGTGAGCGACTAGGGTTTGGCTCGGGAGGTGGCGGCTAGGGTTTTGCTAGATGTTAACAGCACACATCCCCTCCGCCCCTCGCCTCCATATATATAGACCTCCTCACGTGGGCCTCGTGGACCGAGGCCCAATAGGAGTCTATTCGGATCTCTATCCGAATTGAGCCCATATCCGAATCATATTCGAATTAGTGTTCCAACCCGTTAAGCGTGCGACCACAGCAGGTTCACGTATACTTGGTCGTGACCGAAACGCCTTTCGGTTACCATGTTAATAGCGGTCTCTAGTAAGACATATTAACCCCAAAGTATATGTAAAGATCATATCAATGAACTTTGTAATGTCCTCTCATGTACGAATCCCTTTGCCTCACGATATAGATTGAGCTCAAGGCGAGACTGTGTCATCCTCTTAATAGCTCAATCACTCTCTCGATTCCGTGATGGATTATAAACTCGTGATTGACTCCTCAATCACCTTGGCATGGCCATGCACTTTCATAATCCATTACATCGAGGGCCAGAGATATCTCTCCCATAAGGAGGGCAAATTCTATCTTGATCATTCACATCCCACTACATGTTTCATGGCAAACCCGAAGACTACTTTTATGACTACCCGATTCTGGAGTAGTGATTAGTAGTCCCAAAATAAGCTACTACTCATGTTGGGAACCATGATGACCTCAAGTCTAAGGACTCTACATAAACACTACTTGAGACCAACTGATGACACATGGAATCTCTGCGGTGTCTCATGGCAGTCTATCAACATATGTTCACTAACACATGTCCATATTATTGATTTAGTATCACCATACCATGATCCATGAGACATGATCATCAATCAATACATATGCTGATCTTTGTCTTTGAATCATATTTGTTCCTCATATGATATACGACCAGGGATCATTTAGAAATAGCAACATCTTAGTATTTAAGAGTCTCATGAATAAGTCACATACTCATTGATCAATAATGATGATGTCTATTCCAAGGAACAAAGTAATGTATCATAAACATAGTATGTGATATATACAACATCTCCATGTTGCCTCTAGGGCATATCACTAACAAGGAGTGCATTGGTGCTCTCGTGGAATACCAGAAGTGGCTGGAAGGTGGTCGGCGGCGAGGTGAAGCGGTGGCGCAACTCAGGCGATGGTGCAGCGGTGTTCAGCGGTGAGAGACTCGATCAAGAAGCGTCGAGATAATCCAAAAATTATGAAATATATACAAAAAATAGATTATGAATTTAGATGAATTTAGAAACTGAAATCACTTGATTCGGAGTTCGGACGGAGGAGAACGAGCGATTGGAAAATTGGTGGATCAGAAAATCCTGAAAAAAGAAAAATCAGGAATAGTTCGAGGGAATATTCCTGCGCAGAGAGCAACTCTTTCACTGTTTTGGTTGTGCCGCCGGTGAGAAAAGGCATGGAGGTGAAACCACCTAGCAAAATGGGTTGCTAAGGACCCGAGGCACATGTAGGACGCGACGGCATGTCAAACGGAGCACGGTGACGACGTGTACGGTGACAATGACATAGGGTTGGAGAGAAGAATATTTTTCAGACAGGGAATATGGAGAAGCAAGGTGAGCATGGCATAGAACGCGGTGAGGCGAAACTAGAAAAATTATCGGTTAAGCCGAAAACTCTCCGGAGGCGACACAATCGTCGTTTGAACGACGTCGGTACCGAAAAACGAAAAACTTGATATCTTCGCGCTCGGTGCGGCGAATCCAAAACCATCTGAAACATAGCCTCCTGGGATGGTTTGGCACGTTTTGATGCGAACAGTTGTTGAAAGCATTCGGACAGGCGAGACGCGAAGTGCAATTCTGGCCATGGCAAGGTTTAGGCGCAAAAATTTAGGAAAGGTTTTTGGACAAACGGAGGGGAGCACGGTGTAGAACGTGTCGAGACGAACTCAATGGCGTAGACGACTCGGCCAATGGACTAGCGAAATGCGGTGGATAAGATTTTATGTAGCCTACGGTGACGACATCGGCGTTCGGGCAAGCGGAGAGGAATTAACATGCGAGTTGCGCGAATTGAAGAGTAGGCGTGGGTATCGTGATGCTCACCTTGATTTTGGTCGGGCATGCGGGTCGGCGGTGGCGGCGAGCGAGCGGACCCGAATGGCCGGGTGCGGCGATGCTCGGCGAAGTTCCAGCGAAGGATGTGAGCACCGCGTGAACGCGACGACAGGCGAAACCAGCGGTGTGGTCAAGCGTGGCGGGGCTTCACGGAAAGAGGCACAAAGGCGAAGAATGGCGGCTTGTACAACGAAACAAGAACCGATTGCGGCCAATAGAGAGGGAGTGGGGACTTGAGATTTTCGGGGTTGAGTGAGGATGAGGAGAGGCTCACGGGGCTCCCTTTTATAGGGGCTAAGGAGGTCCGAGGAGGGAAATCAACCATACATGTCTTTGAATAACATGAGTTAAATCCCGCAAAAATGGTCATCAATGAGAGGGGAAACGGTAGGGAAACGAAGGAGCTTGATGAGAGCAAGTGAATGCAATTTATTTCACGCAAATCCATTGAGAAAATCAAGAGTTATGAGAGATTGAAGAAGATTCAAAAAATGGCATTTTCATGGCTGTCTTGCTGCGCGTAACGTCACGAAGAGTCTCCTTGAGGAAGAAGAAAGAAAAAGGAGGACAGAGAAAAGAGAGAAAAGAAACAAAAAGAAAATAAAATTGAAGAAAATTTTAAGAAAATTTTCTAAAGATCCTTGGAATCTAAAAAGATTAAATAAAATAATTTCAGAATTTTTTGAGCATTATTTTCATTTTTAAAATTATTTTTCCTTTTCTAGCTTTAAATAATACAATAAATAACAAATAAAGCTTAGAAATCTTAGAAAAATTCATAGAAGTTTCTAAAGCTATTTTGAACTTACAAAAATATTTTCAATTAAAATTGTGGTATTTTCCTTCATAAAATACTTTTTCTTTTAACAGAAACGCTCTTTTCTTTAAAGCAGAAATTCAGGTCAACTAAAATTTTAAAAAAATTCAAACGACGAAATAACTTTGATTTTTATTTTAAACTAACTTATTTATTATTATTTTACTTTATATATTTTTATTGTTATATTCTTTTTCTTAAATTATCTTCCAAGAAAATAACTTTTTTAAGGAGAAAATGAGGCAATTAAATTTTTAAAAACATAAGAAACAAAAAGTAAATATTTTATTTTAAATTAAATTAAATATTTTGAAATAAACAGTTGGGTTGTTACACCTTGGGAGTACTTTATGTGCTCACCTTAATAAAATCTATTGCCAGATATCGGCGGCGACTACGAGGGTGAGGACTACATCAGCGAGTAGGATGCGTCTTACAGTCATTCGCCTGTGGGAGGCTGGATGGGCTGATCTGCTACCTTTACTATTTTTCGCTGCTTTTATTTTGTTGGCCCTGTGCCACGTTATTGTAAGACTTGGCCATAAGGCTGTACTTTCGTTCATTAATAATCTGTGGTGATTTTGCATGATATACATTACTGTGGACCCTATGTGCACTAGTTTTTCCTGGGATAGTGCAATTTTACACAGAGGGACTCGGAGTTGTTGTTCTGGATCCCGACAGAAATGGTATCAGAGCAACAATGACCCTAAGACGTGACCTTAGCTAGAGACCAACCTTAAGGATATATCTTGATAAGAAATATCTCTTTTAAAAATCATTTCTTCCTTTGCTTAGTCTCTTACCAAAATTGGTTACTAACTTCCTCTCCCCTTCAAAATTATAGATGGAGCACCCTACCCGTGTCTCCCACGGAACCCTTACCGGACTCTTCACTGACGACCTTTACAACCTCACGCGGGAGCTGAAATTCCGTCCCTATCCGCTCTACCAAGGGTACTTAGGCCTGTACGGAGACGAGGAGTGGTGGAGAGTGGAAGTGAAGATCTTCAATAATTATGCAGCCGACGCGGTCATTCACATATTCGACGCCCCCTACCTCGGGCTACCTTCTTCGACGGTGTACAAGATGCAACCCGGGAGGCCATTCGCGAGTTAAGGAACATCTACGCCCGGGACCTACAGCGTACAGACTTCCGATACTTCCCCATGAAGACTCCTCTTGGTGCTGCCAGCGACTTCTCATCTACGGAATACGAGAGCAACCCCCGTTTCTTACGACAGGTGGAATTCACTAAGTCTATGGATCACATGTACCAAACCACTCTGGACGAGCTGCACCCCGCGACTCAAAAGCTCCGTGCGGTGGAAGAAGAAGCGGCGACCTCCGTCTGCGAGGATGAAGACTCCACTACTTCCGAGCCACTCCCGAAGAGGCTCAAGCGTAGCGCTAGTGTCTAGGAAACCCTAAGTCTCAGTTTTAAATGCTTTCTGCGAGCTGTAGTCCCTTGTTAACAGCCGCGAGACTATTATCATAAAATAAAAGAAGTTTTATTTGGCTCTTATTTGTGTTGTTCCTTGCTTTTTGTGTGTTCTGTTGGTGGGATTGTTACAAGAACCTCTCCTTTAGTTCTCTCTCTCCTCTAAATCTGGAAGCTTCGGATGGTGAACACAAGAGGAACCCGGTGATAATGCCAACCGGGCTCGGGGAAGCGGTCGGCCCCATTCCCCACCTCCACCGGTAGTAGGACCAGATTGGGCTCAGTTGATGGCTAATCAGAATCAGTTGATCCAGCTGCTAGCTCAGACCATCAACAACCCCGCACCTCAAGCTCATCATCAACCTGCCATAGCACCTCCCAATCGGCTTTCAGAGTTCTTGAGGATCAAGCCACCGACTTTTTGCGCGATGCGAACCATGGGCGCAAACGGTAGCTCAGTCAATTGGCAAGAAGGCTGGATATTTTGCGATTGCACCGATCGGGAGGCGAGTTACGTTCGCTTCCATCAATGAACGGACTGCGTCGCAATGGTGGGATACTTTCACGCCTCACATGCCAACCCGTAGGCTGTGGCGTGGAGCAGAGTTCGGCGAGCTTTAAAGCTCACATCCCCACCGGCACCATGGCTGCGAAAAGAAAGAGTTGAGCCTGCGTCAAGAAGCCGTCGATCAATGAGTGCGTGCGAAGTTCAACCAGTGGCCGCTATGCGGAAGATGTGGCCTCGATGAAGTCAGCGGGAAAGGTTCATGGAGGCTTGAATGACAACATCTTAGTGCGGTGATGGCGGGTGACTACGCCGACTTCCACCAGCTAGTTAGCCAGGCCATCCGCCAAGAGCGCAAACATATGGAAATGGAGACCCGGAAGAGAAGAATGGCAGATTAGAGAAATAACTCTGGAGGTTCTCATAAGGTTCTCAACACCCCTCCGCACGCAAAAAACTTCAGACCTCAAGGCAGCAACTTCAAGACCCAGTCGAGCAAGTTCAAGTCCTCAACCAGCCGCCCGCCGTTCCAAGCGGCCGCGCGGTTCGGAACAACCGCACCCCAACTACTGGTGGCCAAGTGTAGAAAAGCAGTCCCCCGTCGGACGGAGTGACCCATTTCTACTGCAAAGAACTAGGCGCAACGTGCCCCAAGAAGATGCAAGCGACAGCAACCCCAGGAGCCTCCGGAAGTCAGAACTAGGCGCAGCAGAAGCCGCAGACCTTCATCAAGGGGAGAGTGAACCATGTGACAGCGGAAGAAGCCCAGGCTGCACCGGACGTCGTGCTGGGTATGTTTCTTGTCAACTCAATACCAGCATCAGTTCTTTTCGATTCCGGAGCATTGCATTCTTTTGTGTCAAAAATTTTTGTGGATAAGCATGGGTTGGGCATGGTGACTCTTAGCAACCCTATGATAGTTCACTCCCCTGGAGCAGAAATGAGAGCATGGACTTTGTGCCCGAAAGAAGAATTGCTCATAGATGGGACCCGATTCCTAGCCGACCTTTTGGTTTTAGAATCGCAAGGGTTAGATGTTTTTCTCAGGATGAATTGGTTAGCCAAGAAGTAAGGCCAGATCAATTGTGCTACCAGGTCCATCGTCCTCACCAATGACCAAGGCGTAGAAGTGATCTTCTCTCCTCAAATTCCGGAAGCAGAAGAATGCGCCCTCTTTCACCTTCAAGCTTTGGAAGAAGTGCCAGTAGTGCGGGAGTACCCAGATGTATTTTTCGAGGAGTTACCAGGAATGCCGTCGGATAGGGAAATCGAGTTTGTGATTGACCTAGTCCCAGGCACCGCTGCAATTTCCAAGAGACCATATCGGATACCTGCTAATGATTTAGCAGAGTTGAAGAAGCAACTTAAGGAATTGGAAGACAAGGGATACATCCGACCTAGTTCGTCACCTTGGGGAGCACCCGTCTTGTTCGTCAAGAAAAAGGATGAAAGTTTGAGGCTATGTGTGGATTACAGAGCACTCAATGATGTTACCATCAAGAACAAGTACCCTTTGCCCAGGATCGATGACCTGTATGATCAGTTGAAAGGGCCCGGTATCTTCTCCAAGATTGATCTGCGATCAGGATATCACCAGTTGAAGATCCGTGAAGAAGACATTCCTAAAACTGCCTTCTCCACCATATATGGACATTACAAGTTCACTGTCATGTCGTTTGGACTGACCAATGCACCAGCCTATTTCATGAGCATGATGAACAGTGTATTCATGAAATACTTGGACAAGTTTGTGGTGATCTTCATTGATGACATCCTCATCTACTCCAAGAATGAAGAAGAACATGAGCAACATCTCAGGATAACTCTGGAAAAGCTTCGAGAGCATCAGCTTCTTGCCAAGTTCAGTAAATGTGAATTTTGGCTTAAGAAGGTTGCCTTCCTCGGGCACATTATAACAGCTGAAGGAATAGCTATGGATCCTTCTGAGAGAGAAGCAGTAATAGAGTGGAAGCAACCGAAGTCCGTGACAGAAGTCAGAAGCTTCCTTGGACTTGCGGGTTATTACCGTCGGTTCATAACAGGATTCTCCAAGTTAGCCAAGCCAATGACTCAGTTGTTGAAAAAGGAAAAGAAGTTCGATTGGACAAAGGTCTGTGAGTAGAGTTTTCAAACCCTCAAGAAAAGGCTAGTCTCAGTACCCGTGCTCGTCTTGCCGGACGTGCATAAAGGCTTTGAGGTCTTCTGTGATGCCTCTCGCCTTGGCTTAGATTGTGTCTTGATGCAAGGAGGCAAGGTGGTAACCTATGCATCGCGTCAACTCAAGCCTCATGAGTGCAATTATCCCACTCATGACTTGGAGTTAGCAGCCGTGGTGCATGCTTTGAAGATCTGACGTCACTATCTTATCGGTAACCGTTGTGAAGTATACACGGACCATAAGAGCTTGAAGTACATCTTCACCCAGGCAGAACTCAACCTGAGGCAACGAAGATGGTTAGAGTTGATAAAAGACTATGACATTGGTATACATTACCATCCCGGAAAAGCAAATGTTGTGGCCGATACCTTGAGCAGGAAGACTTATGCAAATATGGTTTTATTGGAAGAAGATCATACCCGACTTTAGGAGGGAGTCGCCCGTCTAAGTCTAAACCCGGTCAATCCGAGCATTCTATCCACTCTGGAAATACAACCTGCCTTGCCTGATCAGATTAAGGAAGCTCAGAAGGTTGATGAGGATATTCAGGAAATCAAAAAGAATATGAGAAGAGGCAAAGCACCAGGATTTAGTGAAGATGAGCAGGGCACTGTTTGGTTCGAGAACCACATCTGTGTGCCAAATAATCAGGAGATCAAAACCCTGATTCTGAAAGAAGCTAATGACACCCCATACTCCATTCATCCAGGTCGTACCAAGATATACTAGTACCTGAGGGAAAGATATTGGTGGGTTAGTATGAAAAGAGAAATAGTAGAGTTTATTGAGGCATGTGGCACCTGCCAACGAGTTAAAGCAGAACATCAGAGACCGGCTGGACTTTTGCATCTGTTGCCAATTCCAGAATGGAAGTGGCAAGAAATCGGTATGGACTTCATAACAGGACTTCCAAGAATGCAATCGGGTTATGATTCAATCTGGGTAATCATCGACTGATTGACGAAAGTGGCCCACTTTATACCAGTCAAGACCACTTATTCTGGAAGTAAGTTAGCTGAGCTGTACATGTCCCGAATTGTGTGCCTACATGGAGTCCCAAAGAAGATAGTGTCAGATCGGGGCAGCCAGTTCAGTTCTCGATTCTGGCAAAAACTGCATGAAGAGTTGGCGAGTAAGCTCAGTTTCAGTACCGCTTACCATCCCCAAACAGATGGTCAAACAGAATGAGTTAATCAAGTACTTGAGGATATGCTAAGAGCTTATACTCTGGACTTTGGGAACAACTGGGACCGTTCATTACCCTATGTAGAGTACTCGTACAATAATAGCTACCAGGCCAGTCTGCAGATGGCACCTTTCGAAGCCTTGTATGGCTGAAAGTGCAGAACACCTTTGCTTTGGGATCAGCAAGGAGAACCTTAAGAAGCTGGACCGAATCTACTTCAAGACGCTGAAGACAAAGTTAGAAAGATCAGAGACAGACTAAAGATAGCTCAGTCTCGACAGAAGAGTTATGCGGACAACCGTCATCGAGATTTGACCTTTGAGGTCGGGGACTACGTCTATCTCAGAGTGTCCCCACTCAGAGGAGTCAAAAGGTTTCAAGTCAGAGGAAAACTAACACCAAGATATGTGGAACCATTCAAGATTCTGAACCGAAGAGGTGAAGTCGCCTACCAGTTGGACTTACCGCCAAGCATGTCAGGAGTGCACAACGTCTTCCATGTCTCTCAGCTGAAGAAGTGCTTCCGAGTACCCGCAGAGCAAGCCGCATTGGAAACCTTGGATCTTCAAGATGACCTCACCTATCAGGAGCAGCCGATCAAAATCTTCGAGACCGCAAAACGTCAGACCAGAAGGAAGAGCAACAGATTTTGCAAGGTTCAGTGGGGCAACCACACCGAAGACGAAGCCACCTGGGAGCGAGAAGAGGATTTGAAGGCCAGCCATCCCCATCTCTTTTGCTAGCCAGTGCAAATCTCGAGGACGAGATTTCTTTTAAGGGGGGTAGATTTGTAACATCCCAAAAATTTTATTCCTTTATTTAAAGTGTTTTCTGGAATTTATTGAAGTTCCTGGATTTTTTCCAAGCCCTGATTTGAAAAAAATTAAAGTTTCTATTTTATAAAGGCCAAAATGAATTTATTGCATTTCATGAAAGTCAAAATAAATGTATTTCAATTTCCTAAAGTCAAATCTGTAATTACTTTAATTTTCAGGAAATTATAAAGATTCCCTTTAAAGACAATTTGTGTTTTTGTAAAAATCAATTAACAAAATGGGTTGGAAATATTTTTATTAAGTTTAAAATAGTCCCAGAAGGTTATCTGAATTTTTCAGGATTTTTCAAATCTCATTTGGTATTTTTCCGAGCTTTCTATAGCTTATTATCTTTTCTGGAAAATCAAAAAGAGATTAAAATCCAAAACCCTCCCCGGCGCTGACAAGTGTCACCCATCAGTCGATCTGCGCGGATCCTTTCCCAACCGTCCGATTCCATGCTGGTTCACCCGCCTTCCCTTCCTCTCTGGCGACCGCGTGGAGTGATCCGAGCTGTCCGCTGTTGTCGGATTAGATCCCGCGCGTCCGTAGTCACTTACCCCTTCGCCTCACTCAATCGGCTCAGATTTCCTCTCTGTTGTCGGATTGAATCTCACCCGTCCTCGTTCACTTACCGGTTCGCCCCGATCCAACAGCCTCGCCCTCGCTCTCCTGCCACATGTCGCAGATCCAACCGTCCCCCTCGCCCTTTCCTTTTTCTTGCTCTCGCTGATCGGTGGGCCCTGCCTGTCAGGTCTATGTCCCCCGATCGCTTGCCTTTCTTCCCCGCGCGATCTCCGCCCGTTGCCGCCATTGATGCCAAAAACCGAAGCTTATAAAGCTTCGATTTCCTTCCCGATCACCCACCCGCACTAATGCGCATTCAAATTCCGCTCCCTACACCCGTTTGAGCTTAGTACGATTATGCCTGTGCGCCGGCGCATTAAGCTGTTGTGGCCGTTGCAACTCCGGCGAATTTTGCGCACCCGTTACCACCCCTCCCCACCTATAAGAAGCATGCCCGAGCCGTCTCTCGTCGCACCGCCCCTTCCTCGCTCCTCAATTCGAGCATTGGAGCCATCAGAGCCTTCCCGTGCGCATTTGTCCACCGTAGACCGGCCCCAACTATTAGTCCCTTGTCCGATTATTTAATTACCAGGGCTGACGTCATAAACCCAATTTTTTCGTTTTAAAATATGGCCAATTTGAATCTCAAATTCATATACCTTGTCACCCTAGCTGAAAACTAGTTAGTACTATAGTATTGACTAGAAATTTTATAGAAATGCTTAGCCTGGCTTAGTATAATTTTAGGTGGGATCAATCTTTCACATGAAATGACAAATTTAAAAATGGATATCTTGACTTCGGTGAGTCAAGGATGGTTTATGAAAATGGTTTAAAAATAAAAATAAAAACTTATGATTTAGACTTAGGCTAATGGTTAGGTGGTGGATGCCGGCATGCCGCGTGTTTGGTGACACCTGGTTGATTGTCGTGCATGTGGGTACGTGGTTGAGCCTAAATCAACTTAAGGACCGTTTCTGTGAATCATTTTACGAAGTCACTTCGTACTACCAAAAGTCCGGTATAGGACGGACCTGGCTAAGTAACTTGTGAAGTTCCAAATATAGTTTCGTTATAGGCTGAATGTGAGCGTGGCGTAGGCCGTGAGAAGTCTCACATAGCACCAGAGGGGGCTTCAACTCGTGGATTCGAGTTGTGGTGAAACCTTAGTGGCGGCGTGATTATTTTAGCTATGGATCATCGGAACAGCTTTGTCATGAATTCTCCGCCGCACACCTAAGGCAGTGTGTTTATCGCGTGGCTCAAGTGAGAGGGAATGTCTTGTCGGTAAAGTTGTACACCTCTGCAGAGTTAAAACCTATCCTGGATAGCCGTGTTCACAGATATGAACATGCTGAGTAGAGTCTTCACAGATTAGACTTGGTTTTTATAAAACTTGAATTTCGGACAAATAACAATGGTTTGGATAATGGTCCGGGTGGATTCCCGTGGTTAGGTTAGTGTAGGTCGGAGCCTACACTAACGATATTATTTGTTTCAAATATTGTTTCATATATCGTATTAAAATTCAGCTTTCTCACTTACATAGTTATATTTACAATTCAAGTATTGCTTTCTATACAAATAACTTGTAAGCCTTCCTTTGTTATCCCTATGCATGCATTTACTCTGTTAAAATTTCTGGTGTAACTTGCGTAAGCACTTAATGTGCTTACCTTGGGAGTACTTTATGTGCTCACCTTGCTAAAATCTGTTGCCAGACTTCGGCGGCGACTACGAGGGTGAGGACTACTTCAGCGAGTAGGATGCGTCTTACAGTCATTCGCCTGTGGGAGGCTGGATGGGCTGATCTGCTACCTTTACTCTTTTCCGCTGCATTTATTTTGTTGGCCCTGTGCCACGTTATTGTAAGACTTGGCCATAAGGCCGTACTTTCGTTCATTAATATTCTGTGGTGATTTTGCATGATATACATTACTGTGGACCCTGTGTGCACTAGCTTTTCCTGGGATAGTGCGATTTTACACAGAGAGACTCGGAGTTGTTGTTCCGGGTCCCAACACACTTGGTGCACCATATGCACCAACATGCCTTTTCACGATCTTATCTTCTCTATGCTTTTCGCTTGAGCTACGTAGCGTCACCTGGACTTACATGACCGCTTGGATCTTAGCTCCCTCGCCTATTCCTTGTCCATTACTATCGACCACTAGTATTCTCCAAGTCACCTGCATATCCAAAGACCAAACAACCATCTCAAGCACAAGTTCTATGTACTTGACTCACGTTAGTCAAAACCATGCATCATGTAACTCAACACAACCAACTAACAGCACCTATGTTGTGCACATACGCATCCAACTCAAAACCATTTTCACTGTTCTCTGGCTACACCCATTGGTCAGACTAAATGATCAAACCACCGACCACTAGTCGGTCTGATCGCTTAACAACCCAAAAAACATCTCCTCTAAAATTTTAGTTAAACTCTATCTAGTTTCAGCTATAGTTTTCAATTCTAGTAGCACAAAGTGCAAACTAATCCCCAAACAAGTCTACACAAATGTTTGGTGTCCAATTTTCCAACAGTCCATGGCCAATCAGATCGCTCGCCCTATGCTTTGGAGAAGGCCATGACATTGCTAGTACTTGGAACACAACAACAAGGCCGGTGCATGGCAATCTATACTTGGAGCTAAGCGCATGCACGAGCGCATGGATGCATGGGAACTGGGTGCATGGAATGTGTGTAGGTCGACCACATGAGTAAGGCTCGTGGAAAGCTACCGTATGGTGGGTTTCCAAATCAAGGCAACCAAAGTGGCCAACAAGAAATAGGGGAATCAGTTTTGGAGAGTTCTTCCAAAACCATTTCGATATTCTAGAGACCTCAACAAAAACAAGCTCAATGCTAGATGGAAATCCAAGTGGCTTGCTGTGGGGACCCTAGATGTGCAATACTCGTAGTTACCATATGTGTTCTGTATTAGTCACATGATTAGTGGCTATTACACACATTCACAACATCGAGATCACATCTATATACATCGCACGTAATTAATTTACAACAAAAGAGTGATAGAAGTGATACATAGTAAAGTTTACAAATGTAAGGCTGACTGGCCAAATAAAATATCAAAGTCAAGAGTAAATTGCAATGGAAGACTAGTAAATAAGCAAAAGATTTCAGTGATATGCCACCATAGCCCACAAGCAACCGACTGAAATTAGGCCCTAAAAAGACCCATCGTCGAATTCTCTGGTGCCAGGGGCAACATACACGTCGTCAGGCACGTATTCTTCTTCATTCTTTGATCAACAATAATTTAGACAAGATTAAGTACATTGTGTACTGAACAAAACTTGTAGTATATCACAAAATTATACATATATGCAAGGCTGTCAAAGGATGAAGCTCTATACTAAGTTATTTTTAGCATGAAGTAAATTTCATTTGCAATATCAATAAGTAATAATTTGCAAACGAAATTGTAAAGAGCATTTGAAATCTAATGAAATAATATTTATATAACTTTGATAATAGTAAATCACACTATTCGTAACTCTCCTTAGCTGTGAAAATCGCACAATTTTCACCCATAGGCATGGTACACAGAAGACGTGTACATGCCACCCCATCATGTTCAGCGAAACAGTTTTTACAATGAAAATGATACCCATTGTGGCTGCATCTAAGCTTGCTTATGACCATGAGCATGGCTATTTAAATAGTTTTTAATACTCTGCAGAGGTTGTACAATTTTACCCACATGAGATAATCAATTATACTGTTGGTAACTTCACATTTCCTTTGGCGTGTGGTGAAAGTGATTATCATATAGCCTTGAGATCATCTAATCCTAATCTTGCACCAGCCCAATGAACATCGAACCACTCTTAGGTCCATCCCATGAGAGAGCATTCGAATCCTCACTTAGGTCCATCCCCTAAGCGAAGACCCTCACTTAAGTCTGTCCCCCAAGTAAGCATTTACCGTTGTATTATCAAGCTTTGATCCCAATAGCTTGGTGAAGGGAGCTCCTACGAGCAAACCTTTACTTGGAATGCCCTTACTACTTTTGGGCCTACCACAATAGAAGGCTAGACCTAGACAACTTTAATCAGCTAAAACTAGAGCCTATATAGCATATGTGGTTGTATGGTGTGACTTAGATATACGGCAACAGTGTTCGATCCTTAATTGACCCAGACGAGAATCTCCCCTATATACATCCGAGGTTCCTCCTCACATTTGATAGTCTATCACATAACTCGCCCACATTTGAAACACTGGTTTTTCATTTTATTTTATATCAAATTAACAGAGGTTCCTCCTCTGAACCAATATTTTGAAATCACCCAAATCCATGAACAAATTTTCCAAAATATCAAACTTAGCGAAAGCTTTTGCACGGCTAAGTATCTATATCATATCTCAAAGTAATAACCCAATTTGACATTAGCGATTGTCTAAACCATGTCCTAAGGGCTTCAATAGTGAGAAAATCAAATTCGCAAGGAGGTGTAATACATACAAGCGGTTGTAACTATCATTTCCCGCAGTATAGGAATTTTAATGGAACATACACGCATGCATAATAGATTTTGCAAAGAATATACAATAATTGAAATATTAGGACCAAGATGGTCAAAGAGAGTGCTTGCCTTGCTCTTGCTATTCAAAGAATGTTTCGAGCGTGTTCTCAAAGTTGTCTAGCGCAGTGTCGTCTAATCGATAAAACCCAGATAAGTGTAAATAGGAGCCAAATAAATTTAAACAGAGACAAAACTTAAATATTTTCATATATTTAGAAAGATCGTGATTTTAGAAAAATTTGCAAAAAAAGATCACTACATTTGGAGTTCGTATGCAAAAGTTATAGGCGATTGAGTTTTGGTTAGGTTTGAATTGTCTCTTTTTAACTGATTGTAACAGCTCGAGTTTTTTTAAAAAAATATAACAATAAAAAAATAAAATAAATAAAATAATAAATAATTTATTTTAAAATAAAAATCAAAGTATTTGCTTTCTTGAAATTTTAAAATTTTTAGCTAACCTGATTTTCTGCTTTAAAGAAAAGAACATTTCTGTTAAATCAAAAAATATTTTATAAAGAAAAATATCTAAATTTCAGTTGAAAATATTTTTATAAGTTCAAAATAGCTTTAAAAACTTCTATGAATTTTTCTAAGATTTTTAAGCTTTATTTGTAATTTATTTTATTATTTTAAAGCTAGAAAAGGAAAACATTTTTACAAATTAAAATATACATCAATTAATTTCAAAATTATTTTATTTAATCTTTTCAGATTCCAAGAATTCTAAAAAAAAGTTCTGAACTTTTTTTGAATTTTTTTTCTTTTTTTTCTTTTCTCTCTTTTCTCTCTCCTCCCTAGTCTTTCTTCAACCTCCAGGAGACATCCTTGCATGCGTGTCCTCCATGGCTATTTTGAACCTTTTCTTCAAACTCTAATAACTCTTGATTTTCTCAACTGTTTTCCACGAAATAAATTTCATTCACTTCCTCTCATCAAGCTCCTTCATTCCTCGCCGTTTCCCCTCTCATTCATGAGCCGTTTCGCGAAAATTTAATCTATGCCATTCAAAGATATGATTTTTTGATCTCCCTCCTTGGACCTCCTCAATCCCTATAAAAGGGAGCACTGTGAGCCCCTCCTCATCCTCACTTAACTCTGAAAATCTCAAGTCTCCACTCCCTCTCTATTGGCCGCAATCGAAGTTCATGTTTTGCCGTTCAAACGCATTCTTCCGCTTATTGCGTTGCCTACAGCAGAGTCCCGCCACGTTTGACCACACCATTGGCCTCGTTTCGTCGCGTTCTACATGGTGCTCACCTCGTCTTCGCCGAAACTTCGCCGGAGCATCGTCGCCACCGTGGGCCAAATCAGGTCGTCGTTCCTCGCGTCGCCATCGGCCGACCGTGCATGCCTGACCAAAACCAAGGTGAGCATCATGTTCCCCATGTTATAATCTTTGTTTCGTCGCAACTCTCGCATGTTAATTCCACTCCGTTTGCCCGGAACGCCGATGTCAGCTTGTAGGCTGCATAAAGTCTTGTCCACCGCATTTCGGTAGTTCGTTGGCCGAGCCGTTTGCATCATTGAGTTCATCTCGACGCATTCTACGCCGTGCTCCCCTCTGTTTGCCCAAAAACCTCCTATAAATATTCACGTCGGACACCTAGCCATAGCCGTAAATGGCACTTCGCGTCCCCGCCTGTCCGGGAATGCTTTCAACAATCCGTTTACGTCAAAACGTACCAAACCATCCCAGGAGGCTATGTTTCAGACGGTTTTGGATTCGCCGCACTGAGCAAAAAGATATTGAGTTTTTCGTGTTTTTGTACCGTCGTCGTTCAAATGACAATTGCGTCGCCTCTGGTGAGTTTTTGGCTTAGCCGATATTTTTTTCTAGCCTTTCCTCGCCGTGTTCTAGGCCGTGCTCACCCTACTTCTCTATGTCTTGTGCCCGAAAATTATTCTTCTCTCCACGCCCTATGTCGTTGTCGCCGTACACGTCGTCACCGCGCTCCGTTTGACGTGCCGTCACTTCCTACATGTGCCTCGGGTCCTTAGGAACCCATTTTGCTAGTTGGCTTCACCTTCCGTGTCTTTTTTCACTGGCGCCACGGTCAAAAATAACTCTATGTTAGTTTTGCGCACGTAGGAATATTCCTGATTTTTCTTTTTCCAGAATTTTTGGATCTGCCAATTTTCCAATCGCTCGTTCTCCTCCGTCCAAACTCCGAATCAAGTGATTCAAGTTTCTAAATTCATCTAAAATCATAATCTATCTTTTAGTATATATTTTATAATTTTTGGATTTTCTCAACTGCCTCTTGGCTGAGTCTCTTCACCGCTAGAACACCGTCGCCATCACCACCCGAATTGCGCCACCACTTCACCTCGCCGTCAACCACCTTCCAGTCACTTGCAGCAATGCACAAGAGCACCAGCGCAATCCTCGCAATGCCCTCTCTCCTTTGCGCCCCTCGCCAGACAGCACCGCTCACCGAAACTTCGACGGACTGTTGGTCCCCGTGCGTCGAGCCACCTCAGCGCCACCTCCTCTCTTTTCCCGTTCGGATGGTCCGAACGTTCCTTTGACCATTCAAACTGGTCCAAACTTCTCTGTGCATCATCACCGTTCGATTTTCATCTAACGACCTCTACTAAGCCCTTCTCTTCTCTTACCCACTTGGCAAGCCATGTCCGCATCCAACCCATGTAGCAACCATGACAGTGCCACATGGCATGTCATGTCAGCTTCTGACCGCAGCTGCTTTCGACCACTGTCACTCTTCACTCTAGGACTTCGAGTACCTTCTCTTTTTCAACGAGGAGTAATCGTAACAGTACTCACTAGTCGATGTCGTAGCCGACTTCGAGTACCTTCGCTTTCCACCATTGTCGCTTTCGACCACTATCGTTCATTGATGTCTCAACCGTTCGACTCCGACTTCCAAGCACTACTCAAAGTCGATCACGACTTCATCCACCGAGTAAAAGATGACTTCCGACCTCCCCAAACTGTCCGATGCCTCTGACCTCTTCCAACCATCTGATTCTTAGACTCCGACGTTCAGAGGCTCATAAGGCTCCGACGTCTGGAGGCTCTTTAGACTCCGCCGTCCAGAGGTTCTTTAGACTCTGACCGTTCGGAGGCTTCTTAGACTCCGACTGCTTGGGGCATTCGACTTCGACCTTCGGAGACTCCAATTTTGATTTTGACCTTTGGAGGCTTCGACTCCAGCCTTCGACCTTCGACCTCGAAGACTTTGACTTCGGCCTTCGATCTCGGAGCCTTCGACTTCGACCTCCGTCTTCTAACTGACCATGGTTGTTTGACCGTTTTAATCTCCGCACCCTCCGACCTCTCTGAACCCTCCGGTCTCTCCGACCACATCTGACCTCTTCAAGCCGTCTGATTCTTTCGACCACTCTGCATAAATCCAATTCTTTGGACCACTATACAATTTCGACTGGGTCTTCGTCCAAATTTTCAACTTCGACTTCACCCATACTTGGAGTCACTGTCTTCGACTTTGACCTTCGCAACTTCAACTATCAATTCGACCATGGTTTCGACACGGCTTCAACTATGTCTTCGATCATGGTTTCGACCATACACAAATATGGTAACTTCCGACCACTTTTCCTTCACAAAGAAAAGAATTCCAATAATTTATTTCATTCATTTAATGGAATTCAAACTTCCAGAAGCCTTTCTCCTTCATCCTAACTCCGATTAGACCCATTCAAATTCCTAAATTCATCTAAATTCCAATTCTATCTCCCAGCATATATTTCATAATTTTTGGATTTTGTTTGGATTTTATTTGAGTTTAGTTGTTCTGGTTTTCCACGTGTGGACTACGACTAATCCGGAGAATATAATCTTGACGAACCTCAGCAAACTTCGAAGCAAGGCAAGTTACACCTTTGATCATGTTGCTCCCAGTAATTTAAATTATTTATGTTGATTTTAAATTATTATGCATGCGTACTTTTATTCAAATCTAGTTTAAATTTGATTTAAATTTTAGTTATACCTAGATCCTTTGTGTGTGGCCAAATTTGATATTGAACTTTCTTATGCCTTGTCACCTTAAATAAAAACCTAGTTAGTACAATAGTATTGACTAGAAATTTTATAGAATTGCTTAGCCATGCTTGGAATGATTTGAGTAGGAATATTTGTTTCACTGGAAAACGATGAGTTTCTAAAATCTATTCTTGACTTCGATGAGTCAAGAAGGAATATGAATGTTTCAATGAAAAATATAAAATCTTGGTTTGGACCTAGGCTAATGGTTAGGTGGTGGGTACTGACATGCATTGTTGTTCGATGACACAATGTTGATTGTCAGGCACAAGGGATATGTGGAATGAGCCTAAGTCAAGTTAAGGACCGGTCTGTGAGCTACTGTTGCAAAGCCATATCGTACTACCACAAGACTGGTGTGGGACAGTCTTGGCTGACTAATTTATGAGGTCCCAACTTTGGTCTCACTATAGGTTGAATGTGAGCGTGGCGTAGGCCATGAGAAGTCTCACACGGCACAAGAGGGGGCTCCAACTTGTGGATTCAAGTTGTGGTGAAACATTAGTGGCGGCGTAATCAGGTTGAAAGCTTAGCATTGTAAAAGCCTTGTTATGATTTTCTCAGTCGCACGCCTACGGAAGCATGTAATGGCCAACAATATGAGATAATCATATCTTGTGGGTAAAACTGTACAACCTCTATAGAGTGTATAATCTATCCTAGATAGCTGTGCCCACGGTTATAGGCAAGCTGAGTAAAATTTTTCATGGATTAGATTTTGGTTTTCAAAATGGTTTCTCAAAAGGGATTATGGATAAATAGAATCCATAAGATATTTTAAAAAGCATATGGATGAATGGAATCCATGTAAGATCTTTTTGGAGAAAGATGGACCAGGTGGGATGCCAGTGAATAGGTTAGTATTTGGTTAGAGCCTGCACTAACGATATTATTTTGTTAAATTACTCTTTCTATCTGTTGTATCAAATTCGGCTTTCGAATCTAATTACTGTATCTACTTTAATTCTGCTTTTACCGACAAATAACCTATTATGCCTTCCATTGTCAATCTTTATGCATGCATTAACTCTGTTAAACCTCCTGATGTAACTTGTGGAGTAATTTATGTACTCATGTTGCTTCATTCACTATTTTCAGAGAAGGACTTCATCAACTTCAGTAAGAGTAACAACGAGTAGGCCACGTCTTACAGTCAATTGCTTGTGGGCAGGCAGGATGGGCTGCTGCTTTATGGTTTTTTTTCCGCTGCTTATATTTAATTTTGGTTTATAAACCATTGATGTAAACTTTGGCCATTAGGCCCATATTTAGTTAATGAATAAATATCATTGTGCATGATATAAATCTTTGTTATTAACTGTGTGCACTAGCTTGATCCTGGACTAGTGCGATTTACACAGAGGATCCAAGAGTCGTTGCTCGGTCCGACATCGACATCAGTAATCTTTTCCAAGCTGCTCTGATGCTCCTTTCGACTTCTCACACTCTTCAGCCGCTACAGTGCTCTTTTTGACTTCTCATACTCTTTGGCCACTACAGTGCTCTTTATGACTTCTAACACTCCTCAGCTGCTACAGTGCTCTTTATGACTTCTAACACTCTTCGGCTGCTACAGTGCTCTTTACGGCTTCTAACACCCTTTGGTTATGGTGCATTGCCAGTACGTTGCTCAAAACACACGAGTGGGCCTCCACCATAGACATAACCTTGTGCATTTCATACTTTGGCCGGTAGGTGTGGACACACCATGGACACCCAGCTTTCTCACACTTCACGATGTATTGCTCACGGTTTAATTTCACAATCCTAAGTGGCCTCTGCATTAACATTGCTCACAATTTGACAACATCTTGCAAAGCTGACTTATCTATGTACAAGGCACTAACACACCATATTCTACCCATACTCCCGCAGGGAATCATGACTGTCATTCACATCTTAGCCCCCTAGGTCATGCCTGTTCCAAGCATTAAGCACTAGTGCCTCGGAAACAACATCATCATCCGAATCTCCATTGTCATCACCATCTTCTTCCGATGCTTGTTCTTCGGCCATAGCCCTCTGGTCTTCATGCTCTACGTCATCCACTGTGAATTCAATATCCTCCTCTTAATCTGTCTGTCTATTAGGATCAACATTGTTGTCCTCCGCCTCAACTGAATCTGCACCACCATATGCCTCAACGCATCTCCACCACCATCCTCGGCCCCACCATCCGCAACCCCCACCTACACACCTGCACTACTCTCCCCTACTTCATGGCTGCTCTGAAGTAAACTTAGATAGGGTTACATTAACAACACCTGTTGATAGCCACGATGCATGCAACCTTGCAAGCAACTCTACCACGACTTCATCCACTCTAGAGGAATCAACTCCCAATGGATCGCTTCCGATGAACGGCTCCATAAGCATTTAACAGTCACTCCATAGAGTGCTAGGTCTAGCGAGAAGCTCAATGTCAACCACATCAACATCTCCCTAATTTGAATATTATTCAGGTTTGGGTGATATAGAGTGGACTGTGGAAAACTGCTCAAATGAACCCCACACACCCATCACAAACTTCTCCCCACCTATAAAACACTATGAAAATTTTTTGGCCTGACATACCTACCACACATTCAAAATATTCAAAACAAATGGTAATTATGTAGGCTACACTAAGCCAAGTGATAACTGAATTAGACTACGCCCCACATGAACAATGCCAACTATGCATATAAAAATGCTCTCTATTTTACAAGCCTAACACATGACTACAAATATACAAGTAAATTAAAAAAAACTACACATAAATAATCTAAAATTAGTATCCCTAGGTCTTGCAGATCTAAACCTACGCATCCTAGGTCTTCCACTAATTGAGCTACTAATGAGGGTACCCTAACATTCTTGCATTATAATAAATACATAAATATCCTACATTGTAACACCATATGCGACATTAACCCTAAAATTGCTGATCTACAACTATAGATTATTTACACTAAAATAGTTAATCTACAACTATGGACCCTAGTTCTACCACTAAGCTATGTTTATTGTTGCTAACCTAACATGTTTTATTGAAGTGACCAATAAAATACATAAGCATAACAAACTTACCGCAAAAGGACGAGTTCATGAAGACGCGCTGAGCCAAGGGCAAAGCCTCCTCTTGCTCTCCTCTCCCTTCTACTCTCCTCTTCTCCCCTCTCTTCTTCTCTGTAGCCAAGAGCGCCTCCCCATCTCCCCTCTTTTGTTCTTCTGTGGCAATGCGACTTGAATTGAATCGTCCTATATGGGGCATCAGTTGTCCCACCATGGCGCAATTGGGCCTCAGTCGTTCTACAGAAGGGCGACTAGGTGACGTAGCTCAACATTATGTGCTCATCGCACGACGAGACCATGATTGTGAGCTCAAATCGCAAGTCCACGTCGTGATTCAGCCGAGTCACAGGTGGACCAGTGATTGTGGGTTATTTTAGTAAAAACAAGTAAAACATGGTTTTTTTTTGTAAAATGATTAAAAAATTATTTAAAAATCGGTAGGCGCCATCGATTCGTTAAGTTACATGGATCCACCAAGCTATCAACAATCCCACGTTGTGAAGATTGGTCATCCTGCATCAGGTCTACACTATCAATTTTGGCGGGTCCAAAATATAATGGTGCATATTAATCAGATATAGATATGAGATCAAACTGTTACATGTGTATAGGGAATACAACTATATTTAAGCATTAGAGTCGTATAATAAGTATAAGTTTATATTTTGAAATAAATATATGCATTATAGCATCTAACCATGCAATTGCACAGGTAATTCGGCTAGTACTTATAGAAAAACCCAATTGCTGCAAATTGATTTGGAGTTGATTTCTTCTTACGAATCCAAATGCCAATCAAACAAAAAATTGATATTGGAGTTGAACTGCTACCGATTCAAACTCTAGTAAAAATGGAATTGGAATGTAATTTCTTTACGCCAATTACAATTCTAGGGATCCAAACAGGGTTTTTTTTTCTTATCTATTGTTCCAGACATGGAGCTTGACAGGCTAGACTAACCAATTCAAATTTAGACTAAATCCTTGATACTATGCTCATCAGTAGTAATCATGCACAAGTCATAGACCAGATATGCAATTCTTTCTCCAAACCTTTTCCCAATTAGATGAGTGACACTGACATATCGATAATAAGTTCTATATTAAAAATTTGCAACCATCTCATAATATTTACGAACACAAATCTCAAACGGGCCATTTGATTTCATTCACAAGCCATATGCAAAACAATTGAACAGGACCAAATGGAGCAAAATAAAGAGCTGCTTTCAGTCGCTGTTTCCGTCCGTCGATGCTCTTGTTGGTGTTGCGTCGGATTCCTGATCACAGGAATTTGCTCCAACACCATCCTGTAATGTTGAAGCAGTACCCTAAAACATGTGCATAGAAACATGAGCGACAAATCAGAATGCATAATATTTCATTCACGTGAAAAAGGTATGAAATCCTAATTTCTCAATAAACTGGAGCGTGCTAAATTCACACAAAAAAAAATTTTCTAGCAGCAAGAAGTCAATGTAAAAAAAATCATGTCTCATGGGAATCAGTAAGATGGGGGAAGCTTTTACCAGTGAATCCGAATGCTCAATCGCCTCCTTTCTCTTCCTCTCCTCCTTCGATCTCAGCGATTCCACCGGCGTATAAACCTGCCATCAAAAATTGCATCCAGTGAACCACCAAAATCGAACACAACCCCAGCTACCAAACGAAACCGAAGCCGTGGAGGTAGGTTCTTGCAAGCCAAGAGCTGGACGGCGGGCTGTGACTGACCTCTGGCATCCCGATCAGCCGCATGAGCTCCGCGACAAGACGCCGCTGCTCGACGGCGCGCCAGTCCCACTCCCTCGCCTCCCGCCGCAGCGTCGCCGCGCGGTCCTCAAGGACCCTCTCCGTCACCTCCCTCGCTGCCCGCAGCCGGCCCCGCCTCTCCCGCGCCTTCTCCAGCTCCTCCGCCAGCGACACCTCCTTCATCTCCACCCTGCTGTCGGCCTTCACGTACGACTTCACCGACAGCGGCGACGCACTCGACGCCGGCAGCCTCGCCCTCACCTTCATCTCGGCCTTGGGCGCCTTCCCGGCGAGAGCGGCGGGGGCAAGCACCGGGGATGCCACATTGGTGTCCCGCGGCTGCAGCGGCCGCCGGACAGCGATCGCGAGGCCCCCGCATGTGGCTTCCATTTGGAGGAGTCAAAGGTCTCTCAGGGCGCGACGTGAATGCTTGATTAGCTAGTGGGAAGGATGCGTTGGTTAGGAGTTTTTAGAGTGGTTTTGGGGGTTCGGGGATTCGAATTTGAACTCGATATGGAGGGGCAAAGTAACGGCTGTCTGCGAGTGGACGGTTTTGCCCATGGAGAACGTGGGTGCAAGGGGAAGATGTCAAGGGTATTTTCGAGATACGGGTTTGGTTTGGGGCTTCCGGCGCTGCGGATGGATGGGTGATGATGCTCTTTAGCTGGGATTTCGGGGGAGCTGACGATCTGGCTTGGGTCTTGGGTGTCACCTGGCGGGTTCGGTGGCTTTGGAGGGGACTGAATTGAAAACTCAAGAGAGAACAGGGAAGTGACGCATCTAAGCACTGCTGTGTGTGGTCCTAGGGGATTTTTGTACAGAGTAAATTCTTTTTTTAAAAAAAACATCACGTACTTTTACAAAAATAACATGAAACCACGTATCACGTAACTACGTGCAAATTACCAAAAAGTTTCAAAATAACACCCTTATCCTCCTCTGTTCGTCTCCCCTGTCTTACCACCGTGGGTTGCAGGTGTTGAAAGATTTGCAGTTTTAGCAAATCAATTCCAACGATGTTCATTATAATTTGAGCATAATTCCAGCTGCCTTTAAATGACATAATCAGCATATAAACAGGAAGAACGTTCATCTCAATTAAACAGGATAATGGGTGGGTTCTTTTAGACTTATAGTTTAAATATTTGAATTCTACCTGTTCGCAAGAGGTAGTAGTCACAGAAAAATAGTCGCATACGATTTTGGCCGGTACAGTTGAATTCAATACACTTTTTACTACAATATTCTTATTGACCCAGACTTAAAAATCGTATCGCTTAAAAACTAGTTACTGTAGTCCGTACAAGCATAAGCTGGCTGAAAGTCCAAAAGAACCCAGCCAATATACTCAAGAGAAGGGACACCAAAACATACAAAATCAACGTATTGCTCAGGTTTAGAATGTTTGGTTATTGCTCTTAGATATACACATGCACAAGATGCATTCTTGGTCTTCTCAATACTTTGTTTATACTCTTCACAAATTAGATATGACAAACAATATTTAGATTTTGAGCTCTAAAAATGCTTAGTAAACTGTCAAAAGACTTTACATCCTCAATAGGTAACCACTTATTTACTTTCAGCTAACAGAAGAACACCAGACCAAAAAGATCACAGAAACTGAAGTTCGATTGGCCAACTGAACTTAATTAAATTACAGCGAAAATGAATCACAGATTCAAGTCTAGCAATAAAGCCTATTTTGGCCAATAGAAATGCAGACTAATGAACACTGTAGTGCTAGAGATCACATGACCAGAGGGTTCAACCGAAAGAAACAGCCTATGATGATAATATTGGATATGTAGGCAATATTTTAATTCTAACTTTTACTATGATACAATATAATAAAAGACTAGTGATACAAAACTCATAATTAACAACAGGCTACTCATTATACTTTAGAAAATATGAAAGAAAAATACAATATAAAAATCGATCGAACGCACGAACAACATATTATTGAGCTTGATGAAGAACAATAAGTAGTGCAGGGTTGATGTAGTGTAGAACGTAGATGACGCAATGCAGGAGCGGTCGTGCAAATAAGCTGCCCACAAACCTTATTGCCGCCCTGTGTAGGTACTCTCTGCGGCAATGTTTCAAAGATAGCCGCTCTCCCTTCCAGGTGCACATTGAGAAGAAAGGCCAACAAGGTTCGGTCGCATAGCATAAATCAGTAGAGAAGAAATTAGAGGAAGAATAGAGGTGAAATGCTCTGTGTTTTCCTGGATGTCTCCGGGCCCTGTTAAGGGCGCTACAGTTATTCACTAGTAAGTACTGTGATTAAACAGAAATATTCACTGGTAACTGCCTCATCAAATCGTTTTATGATATTTAAGCAGTATTATAACTAGTTAAAATATAAGAGATGATGCACGGTTTAGCAAAAATAAGGTGGACTTAATCTGCCAAATGACACGCTACGTCATGGTACGATCGTGTGTCAGAAGTCACACGATTTTCATGTGAAAATACGTGAATATGTGTGTGCACGTGCATTCACAAGTCACACGATTTTCATGTGAAAATACACGAATATGTGTGTGCACGTGCGTGCTGTGTGATTAGCGAAAACCTTCCTCATGTCATCCTTATCCATATTCAAGGAGTAGCGAGGACTACACCTTATAAATTGGCTTTTTCCATCTTACCTTAGTAATATGGTATTAAACTATACATGCTTTGAAATTATAGGAATGGGCCTTACTCACCCAAATGAATTCCAAAGCTAGAAGCAAGAAAATGTCAAAGATATTATACTGAAGTATTATTAATATACCAGTCTTTATAGTGTAAGTCCTGTATTAGTTGAACTTGCATCTAAAATAATAAGATTTATCTTCTCACAGGCTACTAATGAACCATGTCTAAATAAAGTGTTATATGATCATGCTCCCTTATTTGCTCATAAGCTTTCTAGAGAATGCTCCGTTCTTATGAACTACGAGCACACAGTTAGGCTCAAGTAGGTATATTCTTTCTAGGTATCCTTTAGGTTGATACCTTTTCCTTATTTGGATAACAAAATACATTAATGTTTTATGCCAACCTTCCATACAGTTGAAAGTACATTATTTATTAGGATATGGGTATAATGAATATATACTCTCTTGTTACAACATCAACTTATTCTTTCCATTGTCTAAGTCACGGAATCTTCGATCATGAAGGTATATGTTACCATTGTGATGTAATTCAAATGAGGCTCATCCCCATGTCTATAGATACTACAGAAATTGCTTTCTATGCTATCCCCTTTGTAAAAGGGTCTATCAGATTTTTCTCAGTATGAATATAGTTCACAGCAATCACTCTGAAGTTTCTTAGTTTTCTGACAGATTTAAGTCTACGCTTCACATGTCTAGAAGACTTCATATTATCATTTTTACTTGTGATTTTGGCCAACATTGTTTGATTATCACAGTACATCAAGATTACCGATATTGGTTTCTCAACCAATGGCAAGTCTAACATAATCTCTCTCAGCCATTTAGCCTCAACAGTGGCTATGTTAAGTGCACAAGTTCTACTTTTTTAGTTGACCTCATCAATATAGTCTGTTTGCAAGACCTTCATGAAACTGCAGCATTAGGTAAAGTAAACATAGAACCACTTGTAGTTTTGATCTCATCTGCATCAGAAATCCAATTGGAGTCATTGTATCCTTCTAATAGAGAATGGTATCCAGTATAATGAATTCTAAAAGATGTTGTGTCTCTCAAATAGCATAATACTCATTCAAGTGCCTCCCAGTGATCATCTCCTAGGTTAGATGCAAACCAACTTAATTTGCTCACAGCAAATAAAATGTTAGGTCATGTGGCACCAACTAAATACATAAGTGACCAAATAATTTATAAATATCTTAATTGATCTTTTCCTAACTCTTGGTTCTTTTAAAGCTGAGAAATTTTACAACTCTAATAGTCAAAACGACTTAAGATTTTCTCCGTATAATGGGATTGGTTCAAAGTGATTCTATCCTCATTTTTGGTCAATTTAATATTCAGAATGACATCTGCCTCTCCTAAGTCTTTCATGTCAAAGCATTGGGATATGAAAGATTTGACCTTATCAATTATGGCTGTGTTTGTTTTAAATATAAGTATGTGATCTACATACAAATACAAAATCACTCTTTGACCCCACTATAATGGTAATATACACATTTATCATCTTCATTCACAACAAAGTCAGCAGATTTCAAAGCTTTATCAAATTTCTTATGCCATTGCTTAGGTGCTTTCTTTAGGCCATACAAAGATTTTAATAATCTGCATATCTTATTTTCTTATCTAGCAATCATAAAACCATCTAATTGGTTCATATATATTTCTTCCTCCAACTCTCTATTAAGAAAAGCTATCTTCACATTTATTTGATGGACATATAGACCATAGGAAGATACTAATGCAAGGAGCACTCTGATGGTGATTAATTTGGTGATAAGAGAATAGATATCAAAGAAATATTCTCCCTCTTTCTAGGTATAACCCTTGGCCCCAAGTCTTGCCTTGTACTTCTTAATAGTACCATCTGACCTTAGTTTCCTTTTAAAAATCTACTTACATCTTATAGCTTTGCACCCGATGGGATGATTAGTGATCTTCCAAGTCCTATTAGCCATGATAGAGTATATATCTCTATGGACTGCCTTTTTCTAATGCTCAATATCAAAAGATGCATGAGCTTCTGAAAGAGTCATTAGTACATCATCCGCAAGGTATATAATAAAGTCGTTACCAAAAGTTTTCTCAACTCTTTGCCTCTTTCTCCTGCGAGGAGCTTCTGTGACTAGATTGTTATCCTTCTCAGGCATTCAGAAATGGTGGGAAGTTTAGAAGTTTGATTATTCTCACTTTCAATATTATCAGTTCGAATATTCTCAGTTTATTATCTCATAAGAAAGATATTCTAAAAAAAATAAAGCATCTCTAGACTCCATTATCATGTGAGCAATATTCTCAACTCTTTCTGATTTAACTACTAAAAATCTATAGGCTGTGCTATTTTGAGCATATCGTAGAAAAATACAATCGACTGTTTTTGGTCCAAACTTTTAGTGATTAGTCTGTTTAGTACGAAAGTTACTGTTAATATAGCTTCCCTCCACCATGTCTTAGGCATACCGAAATTCTCTAACATGGCATTAACCAAGTCTGTTAGTGTTTGGTTTTTCCTCTACGCTACCCCGTTTGATTGAGGTGAATATGGTGGTATAAATTTATGGACTATTGTAGGATCGAAAATGGCAACAGAGGGGCGATGAATGGTGCCTTCAAAAATGGCCTCGAAGTATCCACAAATTTCTTCTCCAATAGCTATAAGAGCTATGAAGCAAGAAAATTAAAAAGATTCACTGAAAACTGAAGAAGCAATCAGACAACCGTGCAAGATAGCAAAGCAGGGGAAAAGAAAACTGAACATGGACTGCTATCCAAAACAGCAAAGAACCTTGAACTTGCACTGCTGTCTTAAACAGCAAGGATTGCTGTCCAAAACAGCAAAGAAACCTAAACTTGCACTGCTGTCCAAAACAGCAAAGAAACCTGAACTTGCACTACTGTCCAAAACAGCAACAGCAAGGACTGCTGTCCAAAACAGCAAAGAAACCTGGACTTGCACTGCTGTCCAAAACCGCAAGGACTGCTGTCCAAAATAGAAAAGAAAACAGAAAACAGCCGAGACCAATACCAGTTTTCTCACAGCAGCAAAACTGACTGCAATCTGTTTTCTTGCAGCAGCAAAACAGAAACTGCAAACAAATGATTTATAGATGCTGCAAACAAACTAAAAACTATAGGCTGCAAGCACATGAAAAAGAGGCTTCAGAAGATATGGAAAGAAACCGAACCAGGGGGTTGCACCAAACCGAACTGAAAAAGAGTAAAGTCAGATTCTGCCGAAACCTAAAAAGTAAATTGCAGACTGAATCAAGACAAGGAACTTGTTGCTGCTCAAAGAGTAAAGACACAATGCAGAACAGACAGTAGCTGGCCGAACCAAGGACTGCACAGAGGGAAACTAAGCACACATTGATTGCTGAAAACTAAACCGAAAAGCGATAACTCACCGCAGTAAATCAAAAGCGTGGAAAATGTTTGAGTGATTGCAGTTCTTCTCAGTTCAATTGATCTGGTCTTCATATTAAATAGCCAAAGGATCTCAGGAAGAAAAGAAAATAAATGCAGATCAACTTGACTGCAAAAACTGAAAACAAACAAAGCCCGAGAATCATTTGATTGTTGGACTGAAACCGCAGAACTGAGCAGAGGTCAAGAGATTTACTTGGAGATCTTCCAAAAACTGAGAGTATAAACTAATTGAGACACAAATCTCAGATTCCTGCTCAAGATTAATCAACCCTATATGAAAGAGTGCAATCGGCAGCAGCCAAGAACAGACTCAATAGAGATCATCTTTGCTGTCGAAAACTGAATATCTGACCAGGAACAGCAAAGGGACTGAGGACTACTAGAAATTCCGAGAAACAAAAGAAAGAAGAGACTTCCAGAAAAACAACTTGGCTGAAAGATAGACAAAGAGGAACAAGAGCAGTAGCCTAACGCCGAGAAAATTAAATGAAAAAGCCAAAAACAGATCACAAAAACCTGCTCGACAGAGGAGCAGAAAACAATGATTTAAATGTTTGCTCACGGGCAGTCAAGGGGCAGTGATATGATACCAAGATTCAATTAAAAACTAAAAGAGACAGAGATGAACAAAGTGCAGAACTGAAACTAGAAATAGCAACTCAAATACCTCAAACACCATATTTCTCAAATGGATTCAGAGAGATGAATGCTTACATAAGTGCTTTTTTATAGCCATGTCATCCCATCTCTTAATCTGAGAAAAACACACACACACACAATGAAAAGGAACCACTCAAGAACCAACTACCAGGCTTTCCTCACAACAGAGAAAGACAAAGGCTTACACACACATGGAGAGAAAAGAAAACCCTAACTCCCATCCTTGCACTAGAGAGCACCCTCTCTATTTATAGCCTCTACTACCGGGTTTACACCATGCCCTTTACCCATTACTCAAAACCAAATCCGCTTCCTCTTTGCATCCTTGCGCATTTACCAATATGCCACTCCTGCACTTTCCTGGAAGCTTTCTCATTTCTTGTTGTCCAAGCCTCGCATGCACCTTGATCCCTCGCCGTCTTCGACATCTTCCAACTACTTTGACCTCAACATCGCCTGTGCCTAGTCCCGTCATCCATGCCTCGCCACGACCTAGCTCCAAGCTCCTGCAGCTATCACAAACAAGAAAATATCATATAGCACCGCTCGAAACAATATAATCATATATTAGCATTAGTAGCAAATACTTAAGCACAAACCATCCAAATCAAACTCAAACTTTCTAGAACATGAGTCAATTACTTATCACAAACATGGGGTCCCATCCACATGGTCTCTCAATCTCCCCCTTGATGAGTATATTGACAAACACAGAAAAAGTATAAGGTTGAGTTTGTGTTGGGAGCCACACATGATCTTAAAAGAGGAACAAGGAAACTCAAGACCATATTGACAAAAGAGAATACTGGAGCAGAAACTGAAAGAGCAAATTTTTCCTCAAAGCTCCAGAAGGTTCCCCTTGAAATGACTTTTTCTCCAATATGGCTTTTTCTCCAATATTCTTCCCCTTTTGGCAATAAAATCATCAAAATGCACGAGAGAGAATGAAATGATTGCATGTTATTTATTTTAAGCATTCGGAGCAATGAAGATTATCCAAAATGACCTTTGGAGTATTACACCAAGCCATAACATACCAGATTGCTATCAAGATCATGACCATTCATGTATAGACAAGCTAAACCAAATAAGTCATACTCTGAGAATTGGCCAATTTTCTTAGTATGCCAAGTCAACCAAGATTATAGTCTAGCAAAAGGTATCCAAGGATGATGCAAACCATGTCAATAATCTAAGTGGAACCGAGAAACTAGTATTGAGTCAATTTAAAGTGCTACAAGTTCAAGATTGAAATATGTTGTTCAAGCACTAAATATCACTTGTAATTGAGCAAACTTAGCACATTTGGTAGTTTCTGAAAAATCATTTTTGGTTTTATCTTAGCAAAGTAAGTTCCAGACTAGGAGCCATCCACAACTGCCTCCTAAGCTTCAACCATTTTCACATATGTTAATTTCTTAGCCATGTGTTAGATCTCAAGCCTTATGCGACCATTCTAAGCTAGAAGCTTAAAGAAATGATCTTGGTCAACCAAAACTCTCCCTAAGTTCATACCTAGTGCAATGGCAAGCAGTCTCATAAGAAAGAATTGGTGAGATCAGTTTTTTCGCACAAAGAGAGATCTTTTTGTATTTTCAAGAACATGCAATTTGTACTAACTCATGCTTCATCAAAAAACTAGTATAGCTCAATCTAAAACTCAATAAAGATTTAAGACTCAACTTAGCCTATTTGACATGGCATGAATCAGAAAAGGATAAATAAAGACAGACTAATCTTAAGAACTAACATGACATGATTTAATTCAAGTTGTGCATTTTTAATCAACCGATCATAGCAAAGACTAGTCTACACATGTAAAGTCATGATAAATCTAGCACGTAAGCACAGGTCATGGAAAAATATAATGCATTGTAAACATGTCATAAAAGGATAATAATCAAGGCTCCATGTAGTTATATTATAATGCAGAATGACAGAAAATCCAGCTCCCCCTAAGTATGTGAAGCACTTTTAGTTCAAATTGAGTTATGACAAAATTAAGTTCTAGCAAACCCAATTGAACTCCCCTTGAACCATAGCAATAAAAATGAGAAGCTGGCAAGAAAAACAGAAAAGGTAGTCCTTAAAGCATAGATAAGAAATAGAGGATACTATGGCTTAGACTGACTCTCATCTACCTCATATGACTCTAGGACTATCAGCTGGTCTTCTAACACACTAGAGAGTAAACGTCTTCCCTGTCTACCTAAGGGTGGCCCAACCCTTGCTACACTTATAAGAAGTGAGTGAACTCAACCTAGTGAGAAGAGAGATAGCTAATAAGCAGTATCCTATAATCACAAGATGAGAAGAGGAAGTCTAAACAACTAGACAAGAAAACCACTCTAATCTATACTAGAAAGACTAACCCAAATGCACCTTTATGCAATGCAACAAAGAGACACAGAAGCATGTAAACAGAATAAAACATAAAGCACAAAGCTTCTCCTCACAACAGTCCATAAGGACAGACCACCCCAAGCTCTCCTCGCAATGCTGAAAACCTAGTGCTATCCAAAAGCTTGGTAAAGATATCAGCCAACTGGTGGTCACTCTCCACAAACTAGAGCACTATGTCACCCTTCTCCACATGGTCTCTGAGAAAGTGATATCTGATGTCAATGTGCTTGGTCTGGGAATACTGCACTAGGTTCTTGGCAATATTAATAGCAGAAGTGTTATCACAAAAGAGTGAAACACTATCTACAGCTAACCCAAAATCCCGCAGAGTCGAAGCCATCCAAAGTATCTAGCTACAGCAACTGGCGGAAGCAACGTACTCGACCTCTGCGGTGGACTGTGCAACACCAGACTACTTCTTAGAAGACCAAGAAACAAGAGAAGTGCCAATGAATTGGTAGGTGCTAGAAGTGTTCTTTCTGTCTATCCTACAACCCGTAAAGCCTGCATCAGAGTAGGCTCTTAGGGAAAGACAGGAAGATGAAGAGTACCAGATATCATAGTCTATAGTAGCTCGAAGGTACCGAAAGATGCGTTTCACCGTCTGACAGTGAGATACGCGAGGAGAAGCCTGAAATCAAGCACATAGACACACAGAGAAGTGTATGTCCGGTCTCGAGGCCGTGAGGTATAAGAGAGAGCCAATCATGCTTCTGAACTTTTTTTGATCAACTAACTCGCCATCCTCATCTGGATCAAGATTAGCCATTACTCATGTCAAAGCGTTTCAGAAGGTCTCGAGTGTACTTTCCTTGATGCAAGAAAGTACCATATCGAGTTTGCTTGATTTGAAATCCAAGGAAGAAGCTCAACTTACCCATCATACTCATCTCAAACTCTGTTCTCATGACATCAGAGAACTGAGAAATTAGAGCATGAGAGGAGCCGCCAAAGATGATGTCATCCATATAAATCTGGACGAGTAGAAGATCATTGCCATGCCTGCAAATGAATAATGTCTTATCTATCTTACCTATCTCAAACCTATGACTCAACAGATAGGATTTAAGCCTCTCATACGAAGCTCTAGGGGCTTGCTTAAGTCCATATAGGGCTTTGGAAAGCTTGTAGACATGGTTTGGATATTTGGGGTTCTCGAAACCTAGAGGCTGCCTAACATAGATTTCTTCCTCAATATACCTATTGAGAAATGCACTCTTGACATCTATCTGATAAAGCTTGAAGCCTTAGACCCTACAAATGCAAGCAAGATCCTAATGGCCTCTAGCCTAGCTACAGGAGCAAAGATCTCAAAATTTAAACCCTCAACTTGAGAAAAACCCTGAGCTACCAATCTAGCCTTGTTTCGAATGACTACCCCATTCTCACTCTACTTATTTTTAAATACCCATTTGGTACCTATGACATTATGACCTCTAGGAGGCTCAACAAGCGACCAGACCTTATTCCTCTCAAACTTCTCCAACTCCTCATGCATAGCATTGACCCAAGACTCATCAGAAAGAGCATGACTAACATCCTTGGGCTCGAAGGAGGCGACGAAAGAAGAATGGAAATAGAAGTGCAACAAGCCAGATTTTGAGTGTGACGCGCTCAAAGAGATCTCCTATTATCTGTTCTGAAGGATAATGTGTTTAGATATGATGAGGAGGTGTAACACCCCAGGACTCACATTATCCTAAGATACCACTAAACCACTCTACAAGCTAGCTAATTTACAATAAGCTGGCAACAACTTCTAAATCATGATAAACTAAGCGGAAGCATACTAAAACAAAGGTAATAGAACACTAATAGTCCAGAAACAACCGCTATTAATTTTAACCAATTAAAACGAACCTCAGCCTAACATTAATAATTATACATGATCAACAATGAGAGTAAAGATGAATGACCGGAGGCTACACTTATTTATTACAATATGAAACATCATATGGTGTGTGACAGTGATGTGCCGCTCTACCCTTCCCATTAATGCTCGAGAAGTCACCTGGAAGGGAGTAGCAAGAGTGAGATAAAAATCTCAGCAAGCAAACTGTTTAACAAGCTAATTAAACTACAATGTTGTTAAACATCAACATTTATTTTACACAGTGACCACAAATATAGCTTTAACCACATTTACTACCAACAATAATAAAACATTAGCAATAAATCTTGTTTGACTACATCATAATCTCAACTAACTATCACTACCATTGACAGGAAAGCATTAACAGTTTTACCTCACTATCTTTGTTATTTCTCGCATCCACAACTACCATCAACAGTTTCTACAAGAGAAAGGAATCTCGTGCCACAATTTCAACCCCTACCATACCAAAGGGGTGAACCTCATTCCATGACCACAACCATATTCCTCATACCGCAAGTGACTCTCATGAGCCAAATCAACATCACAACTATGAAGTTGCTTTTATTTGCAAAATAATTTCACCACAATACATTGCATAAAAATGCATATAATCTTCCCACAATGCAATGCATATGAATGCTCATGCTCCACTTCACCTTTACCCAACAAGGTAAGAGTGTGCATCGTACTATGGCAATGTACGATGCTGTACCGGTACGGTCGCGGTTATAAGCGGCGACATCCATCATTCAAATGTCATGACATGTTATGAATGATATGATAATCATAAACCACAAGAATCTAACTACGAAGATTAGCAACATAATCATCATGAATACTATCTCAATATCCACATGCATCTCATTAAGCACAATGCCAAAGCTTCACAAGATCATTATCACATGACCCACAATTTATTTATCAAGAATACTACCACCACAACCACAAATATTCACTAAGAATACTATCACTTAAGCCACAATATATTCATAAAGATTACTACCCCACAACTACACTTGTTTCATCAAGAACAATTCCACATACCCACTATTAACCATCAAGATCATAAACTATTGAATTCTTGAAGTACTTCCACATGAACCACATTAAGAAGGCATGTAACAATGGCATGGCAACTCAAATTAAGAGAAATACTTAATGTGAAGGTAGAATAATTAACAAGTTAAACATGTAGCATAACCGCTACGTTTACTTGCCTCTACCAACGAAACGACGAAATCACGCGCGTTCAGAAGCAAAACCACCTATCCAAAAAAGTACCTCTCAGCACACATTACAACAATGAAAACGCGACTCTCGAAGACAAGATATTGCTAAGCCCCAAAATCTCACAACATCCTTCCCCGCGTAACGGTTCTACAATCTTCCCATTGCAGCGGCGCTGCTTAATATTTTTCTATCTTTAAAAATATAAAACTAATCACAGCAAAAGATATATATCTGAATTCCTCGCTCAAATACCCACACTTTTCATGTAGATCATTTATTTTTATCTTGTCATTAACAAGGTGATATCTAATGCACAAAATAGAGGACGTTCTCTGTTCTGAAAGTCTGGACAGCTGACTTGTAACGCGTCCCCAGAACAGATCAAGTCTCTAAAAATTCTGGTTCTTTTACAGAAGCTATATTACTGCATTCTATACCTTTTTCTCAATTATGACCAAAAATTTAAAAATCATCTTCTACCCCTAATTCCCATCTGAACAGCGGTCTATTCCTGTCTGTAACCCTGACGGACAGCGAGATTCCAGACCCTGGTACATCTACATTACGTGGCCAAAAAATCTGAAAACAATACAGTAGATGCGTATCGTCATCCTCTACATTTTTCCTGTTGGGGAGACCCTCGGGAAAAATCGTTTTAGGGGTCTAAACTGCACGAACAGTAACACCGCGCGAATCAATCTACAGGCAGGCAGCAGAGATTCTCTAATCGGGGGTTCTAAATCCTAATCCCCACCGAAAATCTTGGGCTAAGAACCCTAAAATAGCAGAAATTAGAGGGATTGGGATGAGAAAGAATTACCTAGAGATTTGGGATTACCCCTCTTCTTCTCCTTCCTCTCCTTCTCCTCCTTTTCTTCCTCTCCTTCTCCTTCTTCTCCTTCCTCTTCTCCTTCTTCTCCTTGCACAAGGGAAGCACCAAAAGGGAGGGAGAGGGTGCAAGGAGGGTGGGGGTGGCGGCTTGGGGTGGGAAAAGGGGGAGGAAGGGCTCCCCAAGGGGTTTATAAAGGGGATGCTAGGGTTTGGAAGGGGGTACGGGCCCCCGTTTGGGTTGGCTGGCTTATAGTGGTTGGCCCACCCCTCCAGACAACCCAAATATCTAAATTAATTATTTTAATTCTCCTTTTTATTATTTTAGTCTATTTCAAAGAATTTATTTTCACCTCCCGCGATTTACCGAAAATCCGGGCGACTCCGCGATCAATTTAAAAAAACCGACGCCGAAACGATGTTCAGGATATTACAGGAGGTCCTAGATGAGAAGAAGTAGTAGCCTCTACCTCATAAACTACTGAGATAGGAATAGAGCCACTAGCTCCAGAAGATGTGGAAGGGATGGGCTGATCTCCTCGAGGTGCGGTGGAAGAGGCAAGCACCTCAAGGGGAGAAGGAACTGGATCGGGTAGACAACCCTCACCTCCATCCTCCTCATCATCCACAAAGATGGTCTCGGACTGCTCTACTGAACCTGAGATATCGGACCTAGTCCCCGAACTAACTTCATCGAAGGTCACCTCGTAGGTCTCTACTAATTTGCTAGACTCGCAGTTCCAGACCCTATACGCCTGCGAAGAAGGCGAGTAACCCAGAAAGATCCCATCACACGAACGTGACTCGAACTTATCTAGATTCCCAGACTTTAGAATAAAACACTTGCAACCAAACACACGAAAATGAGAGACACTGAGCTTTCGCCCAAATCTCAACTCATAAGAAGTGCGATGCAAGTGTGCCCTCAAAAAAACTCTATTGGAAACATGGCACGTGGTGGCTATCACCTCAGCCCAAAACTTCCTAGGTGTAGAGTATTCATTGAGCATCATCCTGTCCATCTCGATCAAGATACGGTTCTTTCTCTCCACAACGCCATTTTGCTGAGGGACGTATGAAGAGGAGAACTGGTGCTCTACACCTGTCTCATCGCAAAATCTCTCAAAGTAGGAATTCTTGAACTACGTGCCATTGTCACTGCGGATTGACTGTAAGGCACCTGGAAGCTCAACAGAAAGCCTACTAAAAAGACCACGAAAGTGGGTAAATATCTCATCCTTTGAGGCTAAGAAAAACACCCAAGAGTACCTCGAGAAGTCATCAACCACAACAAGAACATACCATTTTCCTCCTGCTGACTGCACTCTAGCTGGTCTAACTATGTCCATGTGGAGCAGCTATCCCGGTGCATCGATCATAGTCACTGCGACCGGAGGATAAGAAGCGGCAATCATCTTGCTGTGCCGGCAAGGAGCACAAACTAGATATTTAACCATCTTGAGTTTAGGCAGACCACGAATGAGATCGTGGCCGCTAACTCGGGTCAAATGGTCAAATCCGATATAACCAAGTCTCCTATGCCAAAAAGAAATGTCACGGGACTCTGAAGCAACTAAACACCTGAGAGGATCACCAGAAGACTCAACAAAATCAGCACGAAAGATCCTTCCATATCTAGAAATCCCGCAAACCAGACTCCCCGAAAAATCAAAAAATTTGCAATTGTTTTTCTTAAAGCTCACCTCAAAACCGCCATTGGTAAGCTGAGAAACTAAATGCAAATTGTACTGTAGCTTACTCACTAAGGCAATATCTTTTAATACAAATGAATCATTAACGTGCACAGTACCTTTAGCGATGACGCGTCCAGATGAGGCATCTCCGAAGGTGATCGTCTCATCACCTAGAGCTCGGGCTAGGGAAGAGAACAAACGGGAGTCTCCGGTCATGTGTCGAGAACAGCCAGAGTCAATAAGCCAAACATTTTCCTTCCCTGCCCGACGAACCTGAGTCAACAAGAGAGAGATGGCTCAGTACCGGGATAAATCAAAAGCGATTTTGGCACCCAATACTGAGTCATATGATGAGCAAAAGAAGTAGTCACACCCGACTAACCTCTAACTACCCTACACTCTCCGTCGCTCACAGAGCCAGAAGGTCTATGTGCAGACCTGAAGCTGTTGTTAGGCTTGACTGCTATGGAGGAGCGAGTCAAAACACCAACAACATGCTGATCTCGCCGTGGGTAGCTATCTCGATGGGGGAAACGAGATCTACCCTCAAGACGGCAGATATCACGACCAGAGGCAGACCGAAGACGAAAATCAGAAAACTCAAAAAAACCAAGTCCTCGATGCTGCCCAAGCATATGAAAGCAATTAACCCTAGATCTTGTGTTGGTCTTAGATGCACTCAAGGTCTAGGGCTGTCCCTGAATACGCCTAAGAGCCTGAACATGGTCTCTCCGCGCGATCTTGGCGCGCTTGAAACATCTCTCGATCATGTTTCCATCCTTCTGACAAAAGGTACAACGATACTTCACCTTCTGAGAGGTAGTAGTAGCATGATGGGGCTACACCTTTTGAAAGGTCGAAGCAACAGGTGAAACCACCTTATTATCAGAAATCCCTTGGACAAAGCCCATAGATTTGAACTCAACCTTTTTGGCTCTAGGCTTGACCTCGATCACACCTGCTGCTATGGGTCTGAAAACAGCAGGTAGATGCTTCCTAACATCCTCAAGAAAATCATATCCTAGACCTTGATTGAATTTGCAAGTCTTGGACTGGTCTAGAATAAGATTTAGTGTCTTCTTGCCTCTAATAAATCTCTCAAGAGTTTTCATAAGATACTGACACTCCTGAAAGAGAGAAGTACAAGAAGAGCAGGGGAAAGAAGAGACAGCAGATGGTAAGGGTGAAGAAGAACCAACAGCAGAAGAAGGAATGGCATGTACACGCACAGCCGCCTCAACTTTGAGGTCTTCGCAAAGAACAGGAGGGATAGTCCTACTTCTAATCGTTTAGTCCTCGAGCCTAAACGTCTCTACCACCTCCTTATACTTCTTCCCCACCAAAGCACTCACTATACAACCAGATTGTGGCTTCTCTAGTAGATCTTTAGTTAGCTTCACACATTTATCATTCAAGGTAATGAGTTTAAATTTTAGTTTTTCACAATTATTGCATGGTGAGCTAACAGGGTCCTTAGATGCATACTGAGCTATTTTGTTGTTATGATCAACCATTTCTTGGAATTGCTTCGAGACAAATTCAAGTTCAATAGTTAATTTAGGACAGTTCATACATGTGATAATCGGCTCAAGCAAAGCAACTCTCATTTCAGCAATTTTATGATCTGCCCTTTTTAGGTTAATTTTTAAGTTATTGCAACTTTCACAAGTTTCAGGTAGATCAATAAAAATAGTGTAAAGACCTCTAAAAGTATTGTCCTTATCCTCACATGAGGTGCAAGAAGTAGTCTCAACAGTAGATGAAATAGAAGCTACCCTACTCATTTCTAGTTCAGCAAGCAGACTAACATTCTCCACCTTAAGTATATCAAGCTCAGAAGTCACACTATCATAAGAGATTCTTAGCTTCTCCATATCTCCAAGCAAAGCAGTACACATATCACATTCGTCATGGGAGGAATCAGATATAAGTGAAGTAATCTCCCGTGACAATCTTTCTACTTCCTTCTCAAGATCAACAACCTTAGCCCTAGATCTAGCATAAAACTTTCCTAACTTTAGACATGCATTATTGAGCTGGTCATAGGAGGGATTACCTCATCGGAGTCGTTGTAGAGCTCGTTGTTGCTAACGTGTGGACAGCAAGACTGCCGAGCGGCCGAGCTGCCATATATATATTCATATGCATGGACGGACGGAAGAACACAGACATGAGACTAGATCATGGCTTGAAAGCTTTGTGCATGTTTTTGATTCTTTTGTAGCCAAATTAAATCCAGTAGAAAATTTGAGAGTTCTTGCAATTCGATATCGTTCAACCTTTCTGTTGGAAATTGACAGCACGATAGGGCTTCGCTTGATGGTTGTGAAGTTCGGCGCGTGTGATCTTGCGAATTAAAGAGCGTTCATTTTTGCATTGGCAACGGAGGATCGCTACGATTCGAGAGGCTACACGTGAGTATCCAATCCTACGTCGAGAAGATTGGGTGACCCCGTATCATCTTGGTATCAGAGCACGGTTTCCTCGGTAGGATTACTTATCCCTAGATTAGATTGATTTTATTTGTTGTTCTTTACTCCTATATTCCATAAACTAAAAAAAATCCAAACTCTAGCTTTTACATCTGTTATTTTTGTGAGTTTTGTTAGGTTTTAAACCATTAGAATTTTTATTTAGGTGTTGATCGTTCGTGATCCTTCGCATAGCTTAATCATTGTGTTCCATTTAAACCCTAAAATTCGTTGGGTTTGAACTCCTCAAATCCAGCACACACAAAAAACGATCTGCTACAGTACCACACAACGATTGCTACAATGCCACGCGCGATTGCTACAGATTATCGCACACATTCTAAGGCGCGAGCGCTCATGATTCGCGATCGCTATAGTGCCGCGCAGTGCTATAGTACCGCATCGCAAAAAATGCTAAAAAAAATTTTCCATCAAATGAGACTAGCTATTGAATATTGCATCTAGGGCTATTCTAGAATTATTTTACACATTGCAGAATATTTGTGACCTATGCAAATAAAAAAACTAGTTCGGCCTTTCAAAAAAAATGAAGAAGCCACGGTTTGAAAAAAAAAGAAAGAAAAAAAAAGAAAAGCCACGGCTTGAGCAAAAAAACATTGGCCAAATTTGAGAGAATTCTTAGACTATAAATTCAGATTGTGTAATTTAATTTCTTGAGCAATCTTGTACCCTTACATTTATATTATTGCAATTGGCTAGCGTCTCTCCATGTTCTAGATGTAAAGTGAACTAATTAATCATTAACTTCGGATCTCCTTTATTTAGCTCACTCCTTTATTAGCATTTAGTCACATTGATTTTTGCATGTGCGTTCATACACTTCACTTAAACCTTTTGGATTAGCACTTAGGCAAAGTATTCTACCTTGGATTATTACTTAACTTTACAACATCAAGAGTTTCAGATTGTTAGGATATACACTTCCATACCAAGCTCCACTAAATAACCGTTGTTGTGAAATTATGAACACTCTTATATTCGCTTGATCATCACGCTGCCATTGTAGTTTCTACCAAGTGTAAGTTCTTATTAGTCTTAATTCACTTCGGAACGGTGAGAACTTTACTTGTGCAAGAAAAGGTGAGATTGAGTGATTTACACTAATCCTCCATATACTTTGTTATTGCTTCGTGTTTTCTTTGCACAATCTAACCATGTCAGGTGAAGAGGATAACTATGGTAAGGAGCATGAAGTTAATCTTAATGTCCCGGTGACTCGCTTTCAACATTAGGCATTGAGAAGTACATTGCAACAAGAATTTGTAGTTGGCACTACCGCAATGGGAGAACAATTCAAGACAGATATGCAGGGTCTCCGCACTGAACTCAAAGCGGATATGCAGGGTCTTCGCATTGAGCTCAATCAACAGATGAACGTGTTACGTGGGAGCATTATGAATGATGTTGTGCGAGCACATCGGGCACAACCAGAAGAAGGAAATGCTCATCTTGTGGCTGCCCTTCCTCCACGAGATGAGGGAGTGGCCGCTGCCCGAGGTGGTTAAGAAGATCAATAAAGGTAGGACCGCATGATGGCAAATATCGTTCGTCCACCCCCACCTAGGAGAGGTGAAGGGGGCGGCTTCCATGGTCCGGGGAGGGGCTATGGACATGAAGGCCGTGGTGGGGAAGCACCTTATTTCGACCACGATGACTTTCTTCACTACGACGACAGCTACCGCCATCGTAACCGTTACGGCAATGATCGACCACACGAGGAGAAGTTTGGTAAGCTCAAATTTACTATGCCAATATTTTCAGGTACACATGATCCTGAGGATTACCTCACTTGGGAGCTCAAGGTCGACAAAATGTTTCGACTGCATAATTACTCTGAAGAGAAGAAAATTCACATGGCGAGACTTAAATTCACTGATTATGCACTCATATAGTGAGAACAAGTTCAAAATCAAATGAGAGAGTACAACGAGCCTCCCATCACTACATGGGAAGAGATGAAATACCACATGAGAGCAAGATTTGTTACCAAACATTATAAACGTGCTTTACTTGTAAAATGCAGCAAATGAAGCTAGGAACTTTCACGGTGGAGGAATACTATAATGAAATAGAAATGGTCACGATTAGAGCTAATGTATCTGAGTAAGAAGAGCAAATAATAGCGTGATTCCTTGCTGGTTTACACCCTTCCATCAAGTGCATCACCAAATTTCAGCCTTACAACAACATGATGGAATTAGTGCATCAAGCAACTAAGACTGAAAGACAAGTGCAACTTGATATGCGAGCAACAAGAACATCATCCTACATGCCCCGTTCAGCACTTACAGGAGGTAAACCCATATTCCATTTCAATTCTTTTAAAACTAACCAATCTAGTTAAAGTTTTGCTCCTAGTACACGTGCTGCACCAAGCGGGAAGAATGTTACAACACCAATTGCTAAGAAGAGTTCAGCACCTTTGCCTTCATCTTCAGTGGGTTCTACAGGAAGAAGTAGTACCATACAATGCTTTAAATGTCTTGGACAGGGTCATATGCAAAAAGATTGTCCAAATAACAAGGTCATGTTGTTAGGAAAATGGTGAATATGACTCTACTAGCGAGGAAGAAAGTGAGATCCTTGCTAATTTTGGAAGATTTGGTGGCACGTATGAGGAAGAACAAGGGGAGAAGGTGAATGAAGATGGTGTTTATGACCCCAAGGCTGGCCCTATACTTGTGTGTACACTGACGGTGTTGAGTGTGCAAGTAAAATCAAATCATGAGCAGCGCTACAATCTGTTCCAAACAAGAGCTTATGTAAGGAAGAATGGTAAGTGTTGCAAAGTCATTATTGATGGTGGAAGTTGCAACAATTTAGCTAGCAAAGAGTTTTGTTCTAAATTTGGATTGGAATATAAGAAACACCCACATCCCTATCAAATTCAATAGTTAAACAATAATTGTTCAATGAATGTTGGGTATACAGTTGATGTTAGTTTTCAGATGGGTTCTTATCATGATACTGTATAATGTGATATTGTTTTCATAGAAGTTTGTCACTTGTTATTAGGTAGGCTATGGCAATATGATCGTTTTATAATTCATGATGGAAGAACTAACCAATACAAGTTCATGTGGAATAATAAAAAAATAGTGCTACGACCATTAACTCCTTCTCAAATTATATATGATAACATGTAAAAGATTGAAGTGAAAGTGGAGAATGAGAAAGGGAAGGAGCAAAAGAGTGTGATTACACAGAAGGTGAGTGAGAGCCACAAGCTAAAATTGAGTGAAAAAAGAAGGGATGTGGGAGAGAAAAAATTAGTCATGATAGCCACTAAATCTGATTGAGAGAGATGAGCCTACTGTGGAACATTTGGTATTACTATATAAAGATATTTTGATTTCTACTAATGACTTAATCTCTCTTCCTAGTGTGATTTCTCAAGTGTTCCAGACTTATAAAGATGTCTTTCCGGAGGAGGTACCCACTGGCCTACCACCCATACGAGGAATCAAACATCAAATTCCCAACTGGCCACCGTATCGTACCAATCCGGAAGAAATAAAAGAAATTCAGCGACAAATGCAAGCACTCATGAAAAAAGGACGATACAGAGTCGAGGACGACTCCTTTTCAAGAGGGGGAGGATGATGAGGGCCGACCTAAGGCCCATGTATGTGTGGACAACAAGACTACCAAGCGGCCGAGCCACCATATATATTCATATGCATGGACGGACGGAAGAACACGTACACGAGACTAGATCATGGCTTGAAAGCTTTGTGCATGTTTTTGATTCTTTTGTAACCAAATTAAATCCAGTAGAAAATTTGAGAGTTCTTGCAATTCGAGATCATTTAACCTTTTTATTGGGAATTGGGAGCGCGATAGGGCTTCACTTGGTGGTTGTGAAGTCCGGCACGTGTGATCTTACGAATTAAAAAGTGTTCGTTCTTGCATTGGCAACGGAAGAGGCTACACGTGAGTATCCAATACTACGTCGAGAAAATCGGACGACCCCGTATCAGGCTTGATGCACTAAGTCTTGGATATTGTAGTAATGGACCATCTCTATTCTATCTTGCACATTCTCTTTCAACTCATTAAAGAAACATGCTATAGTAGCCTCATCATGCTCCTTTGTCCCTATATAGATCATCAAAATTTCCATCTCTTTATAATATTCATCAACACTAGAATTACTTTGGCATAATTGTTGTAACCGATTGTACAATGTCCTAGCGTAGTGTGCTAAAATAGACATCACCTCAATATATTCTTCAATTGTGCCCAAGTATCCAGACAAGCTCCTAGACGACATAATTGGTTTCACCAAATAAGAGCGTACCCGGTGAACTCAATTGTCGCTAAATGAATCTTCTTATTCTCGGTGTAGTGATGGCTGTCAAAAATATATTCGACTTGCATCTCCCACTCCAAGTACTTATCCGGTTCAACTTACCATTAAATGATGGAATAGAATTTTTACCCACCTAATGCCATCATCCATGGCAACATGTTGAGCAAAAATAACACCATCACACATGTCTCCACCACGGGTAGCACCTCTGTCATGCACGCCACTACCACGGTCAGCACCACAGTAGTCGTGAGCACGATGTGGTTGTGGAACAAAGCCCACTGCACATTCAAAGTCCTCCTCTTGTTCGTCATCTTTATATGGTGCACGCCTTTCAGGATATTGAAGAATCCGATTAGCATGCTAAAATTGTAGTGACCAGTTGCGTATAGCCTCCATCAACGCATCAATTCACTCTCCAAAATCTTCTACCTTGCCTTTAAGCTTCCAGTGACAACCCAAGAAGTAGTACGTGTAGCTTCAAACGCTAATCACACCTCGGGCAGCAAAGACGTTGTATATTGGAGTGCCTCCCCGATTGGCTCGGTATGAGTATCAACCGTCTCACCATCTTCGGTCTTCATAGAACCCCCCATTAAGGAAAATTCAAAACCAGGTATAGTGATCAACCATGCTCTGATACCAAGATGGTATGACACAAATTAGATAATCCTAATTTGCACTCGAATTGTTAGCCCGATCTTCACAATACCTTCTCGTAAAAATTGCCATTTATTCCTCCATAATTATTTCCATCAGATTGATAAAATAATATTATTATTATTTTTAAATCACCCTAACTAGTGCATGACTTGTCGCTCAACAGGTGGCGCGACTTAGACACTTGGCACGCAGCCGTTGGGTGACTTGCCTAAGTCGCTCAACAGTAGAGTTACAGTGGATTATTAGTGTAAAATAAAATATACAGGTATATTATTGTAATTTAGAATAAAAAATAGACTATTTAAAAAATCACTGGATAACTCTAGCCAATCTAACAAAACTACCCTCCAACGTATTCTACAACCAAGGTCACAGCAAGCGGCGGTAGGGCAGCGGGGACATATGGCAGTGCTGACAAGGCACAACGTGACAGCCAACAGGGCTCGATGGGAGCAACAATTGGCATCATGTACCAGGCAGATGGGACTCAATGAGAACTATTGCAAGAGATTGACAAGTATTTGAGAGAACTGTTGCTTTATCATTCATTCCTTAAACTCTGTACATGTTTGACATACATATATATAGATGATGAAGTGCCGGCAGTTGCCGACGACGAACCGGTGTCCGTACGGATCGCCGGCGTCCGTACGGATCGACACGTCCGTATGGATCGTCACGTCCGTACGGACACGACCGTTTGGTCAATATGTAACACTCCCCCTTGACCAATGTGTCGTCATATGATCATCTTGATTCATCATCTTGTAAAAACTCCTCCAAAACCCTGTAAAAAAATATGAGAATCTGAAGATTAGATATGCCATGAAAAACTCCTTTAAAACTCAGTGGGAAAATTTAAGGGAAAAAATGATATGGCATATATTTGATTATATCTTTAAAAACCCCTGTGGGGAAAATAGAGATATAATATATGTATGATTACGTTGTTATATTGCCTCATTAAAAACCTTGATGAGAAATCTTAGAGGAAAACTCATAAAAGGAAAAGAGTACAATATTTATATTTGAACGGGTTAAGTCTTAGGAGATTTCCATGAACACATTTCTGGAATGTGGAAGTTGGTAATGACTTAGTGAATAAGTCTGCGAGATTATCACAAGACTTAGTTTGCAGAATAGTTATTTCCCCACTCTCTTGCAATTCATGTGGGTAAAATAGTTTAGGTGCAATATGTTTTGTGATATTGCTCTTTATGTAACCCGTTTGCATTTGAACAACGCAAGCAGCATTATCTTCGTAGATAATGGTGGGTGATACGATAGCACCTATACCACATGATTGTTGTATGTAGTTAATCATTCTACGAAGCCATACACATTCACGTGATGCTTCATATAATGCAATTATTTCAGAATGATTAGTGGATGTAGCCACTAGAGTCTGTTTTGAAGACTCCAAGAGATGGCTGTTCCACCATGTAAAAATACAAAGCCTGTTTGAGACCTGGCATTATGGGGATCTGATAAATAGCCAGCATCTGTATATCCTATTAAATCTATACGTTTATTCTTCTAGAAGAATAGACCGAGATCTTTAGTGCCTTGAAGATATCTAAGGATATTCTTCACTCCTACCCAATGTCTTTTGGTTAGAGCAGCGCTATATCTAGCAAGTAGATTTACTGCAAATGCAATATCCGGTCGGGTGCAATTTGCAAGGTACATAAGCGCTCCGATGGCACTGAGATATGGAACCTCGGGTTCCAATAGCTCTTCATTGTCATCTCGGGATCTAAATGGATCTTTATCCCTGTCTAGAGATCGAACAACCATAGGGGGTTTTCGATGGATATGCTTTGTCCATATTGAATTTCTCCAATATTTTATGGACATAGGCTAATTGATACACTAGTATGCTTGTATGAAGGTGCTCAAGTTGTATACCTAAGCAAAATTTGGTTTTATCCAAATCCTTCATTTCAAATTCCGTCTTAAGATGATTACGTGCTTCATCTATATCTTGTGTATTACCAATGATATTGAGATCATCAACATACACAGATATAATACAAAATCCTATTGAGGATCTTTTAACGAATACACATGGGCAATCATCATTGTTCGAGTATCCCTTTTTGGTTAGGAACTCACTTAGTCGGTTGTACCACATTCTACCCGACTGTTTCAAGCCGTATAAAGACTTGTTCAATTTTACACAATATATATTGCGATTTGCACTTGGATTCGGAATTGAAATTCCATCAGGAACTTTCATATATATGTCCGAATCAAGTGACCCATAAAGGTATGCAGTCACTACATCCATCAACTGCAAAGATAGATGATTTTGTACTGCCAATAAAATTAAGTATCGGAATGTTATTCCACTCATTACTGGAGAATAAGTTTCATTGAAATCAATGCCGGGTCTCTGCGTGAACCCTTGTGCTATAAGCCTTGCTTTGTATCTCACCACCTCATTGTTTTCGTTCCGTTTGCGGATGAAAATCCATTTGAAACCGACAGAGAATACATTGGGAGGTGTATGTATCACATTAGTGAATACATTTCTTTTCTTAAGCGAGGCTAACTCCGCTTGAATTGCATTCTTCCATTGAATCCAGTCTGAACGTTGTTTGTACTCTGCCATGATCTTGGGATCTGGATCATTTTGAAGATTGTGTGCAATTGTTGTGGAGAAATAAATGTCGACAAGTGTAGTCTTACGATCATATGATTCTCCATAATCAGTGTAGTTAGTAGAAATTTCTTGGACCCCTAGTGACTCAATGTTATTTCCCAAAACATTTGAGTCGGGGTATTCCGATGTCCCAGGATCAGAATTTGAGTGCACTATTGATCTGGGTTCAAGGATCCTTTGCTTTCTATCAACATGAGGTTGATCTGCATTTACATTCTTTTGTTTCCGTTGTTGCTTGTTAGAAGCTGTATCCGCCACTTGTGTTGTACTTCTCCCCCTCTTATTTTGAACTGGGAGTTGAGTGGTGTTTTGCGGTACCTCCACTCTTTCAGGCACATTTCTAGCAGGATTATAGGATTTTGTGACACCCTTATAATCAGTAAATGCATCTGGCAGATTATTTGCAATGTTTTGCAAATGAATGAGTTTTTGAACTTGAAGTGCAGTCTCTCTGTTACGTGGATCTGAGGCAGGAATGCTTTGAACATTCCAATCAATTTCCTGATATTGAGTTTGGTACTTGTTGTCTCTCCCTAATACCGGGAAATGTTCCTCATTGAATATGCAATCAGCGAACCGGACCGTAAATAGGTCTCCTGTTAGGGGCTCGAGGTATTTTATAATTGACGGAGATTTATACCCAATATAAATCCCAAGTTTTCTGTGCGGTCCTATTGAGGAACGCTGCGGTGGTGAGATCGGTACGTATGTAGCGCAACCGAACTTTCACAGATGGGAAATATCTGGTAGATTGCCACGTACTAATTGTAGCGGGGAAGTGCTGTGATATGCAGTTGGGCGCAATTAGATTAAGTCAGCAGCGTGTAAAACTGCATGACCCCAACATGATATTGGTAAGTTACAATTCTGCAATAATGGTCTGGCGATGAGCTTGATTCTCTTGATGAGAGATTCTGCTAAACCATTTTGTGTATGAACATACGAAACAGAGTGTTGAACTTGTATTCTAAGAGCCATACAATAGTCATTGAAGGTATGGGATGAAAATTCAGCAGCATGGTTTATTCGAATTGATTGAATTCGATATTCAGGGTAATGTGCTCGTAATTGGATAATTTGACCAATTAATTTAGCAAATGCATGGTTTCGTGTGGATAAAAGACACACATGTGACCATCTAGTAGATGCGTCAATGAGAACCATGAAATACCTGAATGGTCCACACAATGGTTGTATAGGACCACATATATCTCCTTTAATGCGTTCAAGAAATTTAAGTGGTTCAGCTCTGATTTTAAGATAAGAGGGTTTTAAAATCAATTTTCCAGTGGCACAGGAAGTGCACACAAAATTGGAGAATTCCAGAAATTTTATTTTGAGGTATGTATGACCAATGAAATTACTAATAATTTTCCTCATCATTCCAATGCCTAGGTGGCCAAGGCGATCATGCCATGTTTGGAATGTGTTAATGTGTTGGAAAATTACTTTGTACGCAATATGTGAAATCGGTTTGATGTATGTATAGTACAATCCGGAGGTTAAAGATAAAATTTTTTCTAGTACTTGTTTGCCATATCCTTTGTTTTTGGTTAGGATGAGATATTCCTCTTTGTTGTCATTTTGGGTTTCAACATGGAAACCATTCTGACGGATATCTCTATAACTGAGTAGGGTACGTGTTGAATCAGGATACAAGAGTGTATCCTCAATTGCTAATTGTGTACCCATAGGGAGAGTGATAGAGGCGCGACCAGAGTCTACTATCATTGCATCGCGTCCAGCGATGGTTAAAATATTTCCTTTCCTCCAAGTAAGAGTTAGAAAATATTTTGTGTCCCTAAGTATAGAGTTTGTGGTACCACTATCCACAAGGCATAATTCCTCCTCCATTTGATTGTCTCCAAAAATCTATATACACAAAAGAAGAATTTTAATGAAAATCTTATTGTGGTATATATAGAATACATACAAACTTAGTTACAATACTGAATATGTTCAATATATGATTGTAGCATGCAAACTTACAATATAGATGACAACATTGTTTATTTTATAACACTGTAGTACTTAATAGCTATGACAATAGGACTCTAAATAAGATCTCCAAACATGTCTTGAGAAGTAAATTCTTCAATTGTGTCCTCGGTGCTCAGGAGATCATCCTTCTTTGGAGAAGTATATATGTCCTTGAGTTCTTGAATGAACTTTTGAGAGCATCCAGTTTCATTATTCTTACATGAGAGATTGAAGTGCGCTTCAAATCTCTTCTCTTGAGCATGCTTGCCTTGAGCCAAAGACTGAAGGTAGAGGTTCACAAGGTACTTCAGGGTGCGGTATTTCTTGGTAGGATGGTTGTAGCAACCATATTTTTGACAACGTTCAGTTTTTTCAACTTGCTTACCAGAAGTGCCTTTACCCTTCTTGAATCCACCACGCTGTTGCTTCGTGTTGCGTTTGTTTTTACCTTTAAAGTTCTTTGAGTGATCTTTTAAACCACAGAACTTAATGTTATTCTGATTAGTATGAACTTCAGGAAGTGGAGCAGCCCCAATGGGACGTTGCTGATTGTTCTTTAAAAGAAGTTCAGTATGTTTCTCAGCCTGAAGTATAGTATGCATAAGATCAGAATAAGTTTGGTAATTTGCAGCACGCCATTGCTGCTGTAAGACCCTGTCAGATGGGAGCATAGTAGAAAGAGTCTTCTCTATTTTGTCTGCATCCGTTGGTTCCTTTTCACAAAACCGCAACTTGGAGCAAATAGTATGAAGGGTATGGTTATAGGCTCCAACAGTTTTGAAGTCTTGGAGTTTAAGATGTGCCCATTCATGGTTAGTCTCAGGTAAGATAACAGCTTTCAGCTGCTCATATCTATTTTTGAGGGCTAACCATAAATTGAGTGGATTCTCCTCATACAGATATTCAGCTTTCAAATCCGGATGTATGTGATTCCGTATTGTGCTCAAAACAGAATATTTCATAATATCCGGTGGAATTTGATCAGCTGGAGGATCGAATATCACCCTTTGCAACCCACGTGTGGTGAGGTTGATCTTCAGGTCCATAGCCTATGTAGGGTAGTTGGTACCATCGAGAGCGAGAGGCTCAAAATCTTTGGTAGCCATGAAGAGCCTTCATGAAAAATACACTATAAAGTGATTAATTTACATGGGGTAAATTAATATGTATGGTAATGTTGTAATTATTGCAAAATATGTGGAAACAATATGAGTATTGTAATCCGAATGAATATATACCCAAATTAAATATAACATGTGGTTATATTTATAATACCGTGTAATTACAATATTAGTGGTGAACACCAATTTATTGTATAGCAGAGCACATAAATAAAGTAGCAAAGTGCCATAAATTGGAAATATGGTAGTTATTTCAGGTATAATATTTTGCAAAAAATTCAATTGTATGAAAAACAAAGGTACTCATGAAATGGGAATGTTTAATTTGAAATTTGCTAGCGATAGCAAATTTGAATATGGTCGCAATGTATACTGTAAGTAAAGTGTAATAAAGTAGTAATCCTACATATGTAAAAATTATAGAAATGTGGTTGCACATTTATGGAAATATTTATATAATTTTCAGGTCCTATAGGGACTGAAATGCTTATTTATAAAAAGTACAAATGGATGGGTACAAATATAAATAAACACAGGGACTATACTGCAAAACTACAATAGAATACTACAATATGCCATGAAATAGAGGGGGGAAAATGCAAAATATACAAAACCTGGGCCAAGACCCGTGCGGACTTTAGGCCCATGTGGGGAGGTGGAGTTAGATGGGCCAAGCCCACTTATTTGGGCAACCATATAAAAAGGAGTGGGGGAAGGAGTTAGAGTTTCCTTAACTCTAAACCCTAGCCACCGCCGCTGTTGGCCGCCGCCGCGCCCGCCGGCCGGGCCCCGACGCCACGGGTGCCGCCGCCACCGCGTGCCGCTACACCGCCATCGCCAGCACGGTTCCACTTCACGCCGCCGCCGACCGACTTCACCGCCACCACCGCCTCGGCCGCCGCCGCCGCCACTGGGGCCCGCGCACCACAGGGCGTCCAGCGCCGCTCCCGCCCGTGCCGCTGCTGCTGCCATGCCGCGCCGTGCCGCGGCGCCGTCCGCATCGCTGCCGGCTGCGCGCCGCCACGCAGCCGCGCCACGCCACGCCTTGCCGCCCGTGTGTGCCGCGCTGCCTTACCGGCCGCACCGCCCGCTGGCCGTCACAGTGTGCCGCGCCGCACCAGCGCCAGCGCCTTGCCGCGTGCCGCACGCCGTGCGCCGCTGCCGCGCGCCATGCGCCGGCCGGCCCCCTCCCCCTCCCTCTTCTTTTGAGATCTAGGTGGAGGAATGTGCCTCCGCTGTGGAGGAGGCCTATCGGGGGGTTGGGGCCTGGGTCTAGAGGCCGGGACGGCGGTTAGCCGCTGTGGAGGTGTGCGTCGGTCGCCGGTAAGGACCATATCGCGGAGCCCTCATCGGTGGGAAGACACCGTGCGCCTCCCATGGACGACGACGAGTCGGCGTAGAACCGTGGCCGGTCGCAATGAAAGTGGTAGTCGCCGGTGGACAAGAAGCAAGAAGAGCTTGCAGTGATTCGCACATGGAATCAATCGAAGCCAGAAAATCCAGTAAGGCTTTTTGGTGTTTTGCACAAAGGTTGATCCGGTCGTTCTCCATACCTTGTTTGTTTGTTCTTGTGTGCTGATAACGTATTGCAAGAGATTGACAAGTATTTGAGAGAACTGTTGCTTTTTCATTCATTCCTTAAACTCTGTACATGTTTGACACACATATATATAGATGATGAAGTGCCGGCAGTTGCCGGCGACGAACCGGCATCCGTACGGATCGCCGTCGTCCGTACAGATCGACGCATCCGTACGGATCGTCGCGTCTGTACGGACACGACCGTTTGGTCAATATGTAACAGGAACGATGACAATTGGTCCCGAGTGAAAAGTAACATCCCATCTAACTTATTGATTGATATAAGGCACCTGTTGATTGCTGTTGTATGCCGCCGTTTGCTAGACCCTCGACGGGCGCCCCGACTTGACCGCTCGAACCCTGAAGAAAAACGCGCGATGTGCCGGTGAGCCGTTCGGATCATCTTGTCGGAGATGGTAGGGTAAGAAGAACAGCGCAGTCGAAAAATGAAGAGGTGCAATTGAGCGTAAGGGCATAGGGCCGTAGGGGAGAGACGACGCAGGCGGCATAATTGATCAGATTTGTTGGTGCAATACCAATCCTACCCCATTTAAATCAATGGATAGAATTAATCGATACCTTGTTTTTATGTAGATGTATACTTTTTTGTAAGGCGGTACTAGTACCTCCGAGGACAGTAAAAAAACTTATAAAATAAACCTTGGGATGCCTTAAACAAGTTCTTTTTGTCTGTATCTTTTTTAGGAAAGGTTGCCTTGAGCAAGTGTGTGGGTTAGCCTGGGCTAAAAGTTTTTTTGGCCCAATTGACAGATGAATTGGGCCCTGATTAGAATTTGAAGCCTGATTACCGAATTGCCCTGCCCTTTCAGATGCATGGCCCTCATTTTGCTTGGGGCTTGGTCTTAGTGTGCATTTTGCCTAAAACAATTAAGATGAGATTGCTGCAAACCTACCAGCTTTTGCCCTCTTGAGAATTGCATATGATTTTAAATTCAGACGATTTATTTACCACTAGATTTTTTAAGTTGTTACTAATGTTATACAAATGTACTTTCTTGGCAAACTATTTTATAAATAGGTATAGTTAAACACCTGTCGTCTGAACAAAATTGCTTCATGTGCCAACTTGTGTGCTCCAGTTCTATTGGCAAAGGGGCGAAACGAACCCCAATTCACCCTTGATGATTTGGACAATGAGGATGGAACTTTGTCCCCATTTAAACCTTTTTATTTCTTAGGGACGCCTCAGTTCAATTTAATCTAGTTGGCGGTCAGACTGGCCCTGATGTTTGGTTCTAAAATTTTTGGAAATTAGTTTTTGGATGATTTGAATTTTGTTTGATTAGTGCATACATGTTGTATAAAGCATGTTTTAGCTAACGTGAGTTAAGTTGTGAAAAATTTTGTCTAAAAATGATTTCTTCATCCTTAAATGTGCAGAGAAGCTTTGGAGTCAACGATGAGAATCGGGGCTACGCTCATAGAGGAGCCGAGGCCTAGAACGTTCAAGAATGCAGGGTGAGATGGTTGAGCTCAAATATGACATGAGAACGACAAAAAATATTGAATGAAAGGTTCAAGCAACAGGTTACACCAAGTAGTTTGGTTGGTCCAAGATATGGTCCGATGGAACCAAAATAGGAGAGACTTACTTTGCAAGCTATTGGTGCACCTATACATGGTGAGCATACTGATTACTTACAATGGAAGATGAAGATTGAGTCAAAGTGAGGGTATTTTGGTAATTTGCCAAATACCAGAAATTACATTGGATGAAAACATGGCCATTGACACTTTAAAAAGCAATTTAGGTCAAAAAGATGCTGAGAAAATTAAGTGGATCAAAGGCTAAAGATTTAGTGGATTTGAGATCATGTGCTTTGAAAAGTATACATGAGTTAAGTGTGAGTAAAACCTGTATTGTGTGGGGTTAACGGGTTTCCTTTAAATATGGTAGTAGATAATATCTATTAGGGTTATATATAGGTTAATTACCTTATTTATTTAACTGGTTAGGATGGAGCCTTACAAGCTAACTATCAACCATCTATCATTACAACCTTGTGTTCTAGGCTTACGGTTAGAGAGGAGTGAATGATATGGTGTACTCTTTGGTCCTCTAGATAAAGTGGTTGTAAAACCTTTCTTATTCAAGTAAGAATATATCAACTTTCTACATCGCTTATGGTTTCTCTTTATTTTAGTTTATTTGCTCTTATTCTTATTGATTTTAATCTCTTCTTTGCTCTTCTTAACCTTGTTGTGTGCCAATGATGGAGATGACTTATGGAGATCAAATCCCATCCATCTAAACACTAGGCCTTGAAGGATTTTGAAATTGCCTGATTTTGCTTGGTTTTGGCCTAATCTTAAAGTTTCTTAATCTAAGGTTTTTGCTTCGAATTTTTTAAAGATTTTGTTTGATGTGACATTTAGAAATACATTTAGAGTCATCTTGGCCATCTCCTACCCATGAGCTAGTCATATCCCAAGTTTTTGATTTTTGCCTGATTTTAGTGCAACCTTACTTATTCTTGATAAATATTAAAACTTTGACAAGGATTCAAGTGATCCTTAGTTAGAATAAATTTATGAGACCCTAAGTAACCTATCGGATATCCTCAGGGACCCATGTGGATGCCATTTGGTATCTCAATGGTTGCAGGATCCGGTTGTTCTGGAATCTGATTGCCCAGCATGCATAAACGCTTTCAATGGGCCAAGTAATGAGAGATCCCCTTACGTTGCTCGGACTAGTTGTGCCATGGGCTTGTTTCCCTGTTGGGCGAAGCTTTTGTTTCGTCGACGTGTAGAGAGATTAAAATAGGATACCACATGAGGGCAACAAATTTCATGTACTTAAGTTTGGGCATATTTCATGTACTTCAGTTTGGGTATACTTATGATACGCTCTAACTAAAAAATCATAAAAAATTCTAAAACTCATTTCTACATATACTTTTAAATTTACTTTAACTATACATAAAATTTTAAATTCAGATTCATTATATGTTAGAGGTAACAAAAAAAGAAAAATCTGATAAATGTTGAGATTCAAATTTTTCATAATTTTTTTTGTTATCTTAATATAAAATAAATTTGAACTTAAAATTTTATACATAAATAGAATAAATTTAGAAGTATATGTAGAAGTTTGTTTCAAAAAAATTTATGATTTTTTAGTTGAGATGCATCGTGAGTGCACCCTAAATTTAAGTGCACAAGATATATTGCCGCACATGAGCTAGCTCAGTTTGGTAGTGACAAGGATATAATAATTCTCTAGTTTATTACGTCATCATATTCCTCGTATGTATCCCTTAGCAATAGAGGAGAAATTATATAAAGTAGTCGTAAGCCTCACTACGACTACTATGTAGACCTTACTATGACTACCTAATCGTAAGTCCTGTTACAACTACCTAGCCGTAAGTCCTATGACTACCTGGTCTTGAGTTTTGCTATCACAGCCTACTTGTAGCCCTTGCTACGAGTACTTAATCGTAAGGTTTGCTACAACTACTTAGCTGAGTCCTATTATGATTGTCCGAGTTAGCGACTAACCTACTCCTACAGTAGATGGTTTGAGCAGGCAGTTAAGCGTGCGCTTATACACCATAACCGCACACAATCTTATCCACGTCTCTCTGATAATAACCGTCTTACGACAAACTGCTCCCACGTCTCTCTAACAATAACCGTTGTCCAGCGGTTAGCTCCTGAAGCGATAAGACGCCTCATGGACAAAGAGCAACTGCCACCAATTCGCCAGCTATATAAAGGATAGGTTTTTGTGAAGAGGGGAGAGGCCAGTGCGAAAGATAAGTCTCAGTAGGGAGTAATCTATTCTGTAATTCCTTGCATTGTACATACTTATAAGCTCTTTCCATAACATTAATAGCACAAGACGTAGGATTGTTATTCTCTGAGAAGAAGGCTCGAACTTAGATAAAATCCATATGTTTTTACTCAATGTGTTCATATTATAGCCTTGAATGTTTTTTCCTTCGAATACATACGTAAGGTCGATATTAAAACATCGATAGGTACATATAACAAAAACCGAAATTTGGCTAGCTAATATTCATGCTTGTATCGAGCACTCTTTCTTCAAGCACAAAGTAAGATCTTTCTTTTGACAGACCGATGTTTGCTTCGTTGGTGTAGACTGGCAGTGCCCAGCTCGGCCGCTTGGGTTTGAACCCAGGTGCCGCATTTTTCAAGAGGCATTGTTCATATGAACGTACCTCTTTAGTACTGTTCACATAAACAATATTATCTAAGTACTCATGTGCACGTAGATGTATTTAATGGTTAAAGTGTATGTCTACGCTCCTAAAAATTTTAAGTCAGAGGTAGCGTTCGGAATAGCGATGACTTTTGGCTTTTGCTGAAATTTTACTATAGCTGGTTTATTTTTTACTGTAACTAAGTTGGTTTATTAGGCATGATTAAATTTAAAAAATGTTAAAATAAAAGTGGTATGCTAATCTAGAGCGGATAATACAAAGGAATACGAGAAAAAAACAAAACATAAAAATTCGAAAAAACAAAAAAAAATAAACGGACGAAAACTGCTACAGTCTGCTACAGGGAATCCAATGATCTCAAGTGTGTATTGAACGCAAAAATATGGATATGAGTAAGTGAATGTGTGTGTGTTAGTATGTGTGCGTGCGTGAATACTAGTTGTTGTTGTACTTTGAACTCTAGAAGTCTCTCTTTTCCCTGAAAAATAAGAAGAAATACTAGCCAGCAATGGAGCTGGTTAGGCGGCCGCCTAACTCCACTACCGACGGACAGTGCACTAGAGAAGAAGCTTGCGCCAATTTTCGTAGGCATTACCACTGTTTCGCCTCAATTTAAGGACCGTTCATCTCGGCTTATGAACATATATGGCTTATTAATTTTAATTCTTTTACCATTTTTTGCTTTTTTTGCATTTTCTTCTCTCCTTTTCCTTTGCATTGTATGTGGTTTTTTCTTCTTATTTTTCTTTAATTAAATGACTAGAAAAACTAACAGTTATTATAATGTAATTTCAACTTTAAAACAGTAGCAAAAAACCAAAATCCTTTAGAAAATTCAAAATAAATAGGGTGTAAAAGTCTATACACATGGCGTGAGATATTGGTCCTACCTTGTGCTCATTCCTGCCTCCGCCGGTGGATAACCTTGATCAAGCCCTTGGATGAGGATGATGCAACTCTTTGTAAGCTTAACAGGGGGTGCATGTTTATATTTCAGAAAAGAAAGAAAGAGAGAGAAGAGAACAAACATTAGTTCAAAAAGCTCTAAGGCGTCGGACCCACCAGCACCCTCACATAAGCAACCTACTTCGGCTGCGCTTAGGCGTCGGACCCACCAGCACCCTCGGCTGCAGGGCAAGCGGGCTATCTCACTATATTTTTATTTAAACTTTTATTCTTACAATAGCTTATCATTAAATAATATATTTTTAAGACGGAATCTATTAAGTTCAGTTGTATAGATTAAAATCATATATAACTATTTTTCTTTATGTAATATCTCTTATAAATAAATTAAAATTTAAAAATTATAAAATTATAAATTTCAATCTAAAAGAATATATCTTATAGAATATGTTCTTTTAAGTAAATCCACATAAATAAACAAAAAACGAAAATAACAGGACAAGAGTAGGCAGGACGCACTCCTCGTCAGTGAAAATGCCGTGTCCCATTTGCGTATGCATGCCACTGCCAGCCAAGGTGCAAAATTGCTATTTGGTCCTCCGTATTTTTTAAAAATGATTTTCGGGTTCTCATGAATTTCCTCTATAATTGAGGGCATATCTCCAAAGATATCTAATAATTGAGGGCTTACCTGCATGGATTTTTGGGCTTGTGGTTCCATCGCAGATTGGACCGTGTCGCGAGACTCGGGCGTTACGCTGAGTGGATTCCATGGAAAATAGATAACAAAAATAGAAATGGTCGCCCTGCTATAGGCCTTTTTTTTTTAATAAGGAAGTGCCTTCCTTCGAATAAACTGAAAAAACAAAAAACAATAAGGGAAACAGAAACTCAGCTCAAACGTAAAATTTTATTGAACAGTACATCTAAAACCCGAATCTTATATAGTCTAAAAATATCCAAGCACCATGGAAAAATCCATGCCACAGTACTTCCAACAGCTTCATATGCTAGTTGTTTCTTAACTCGTCCCTGCTAGTACATCATCTTTGAACAAATCTACTCTCCATGCATTTGATAGGGGAAAAAACATTGACTCGGCCCCATTAAAATCCAAGAAATCCTGACCTAGCAATTCCAACATAATAATGAAACCAAGGTATTTCTTGATCGATCCAAACTGGCCATAAATACTAGAAGTCAATGTCACCCATTTATACAAATATAAAGAAACAAAAACATGACGCTCCTCAATTTGGTTCCTCTCAAAAAGGTTGAGAGCGACCAGCACTTACTATTGAGGATGCTGGACTTCCGAGATGTAAATATGTAATTACCAGACATTGACTCGCTGCATTTTGGTCTGCGGATTCATTGTCTTACGTATGTTCATACACCATCTACGCATCAACAGTATAGATTTCTGTGTGTCTGGTACGGTGTAGCCGTTTAGGCAATTTTGCACTATGCCACACCAGATGATCATTGGGTTGTTCCCACGATTTTATCCTACCGATCACGCTAGATTACAGGGGTGAGAGTGGTCCGGGCCGGTCCGACCTGGACCTGCCCCGTGCGACTCGCCGCTATTTTCTGAAGTCCAAGGGTCAGCCCGTTGTGACAGACGTTCCGGGCCCCGCGACCCACTTGAGTCTCACGGGTCGACCCGCTGTCGGCAACACACACATTTGCTTCCTATGGTAAGCCGTGTGCCAGCAGTGCCGTGGCGGACCTAGCGGTGGGCGTTGTACCACCATGCGATCCAAGCGATGCTGACGGAGACGGCCAGCCCGTGCGCGGCGGTGTGTGAGCGCTGCAACAGCCCTGTATCAGTCGCGCTGCTCACGATCGCCGGCGCCGTAGCGGGTTGCCCATCGAAATCTCCTCACCAGTCTCTTTCTATCTTCCTTTTCTTTCTTTCTTCCTTACTGCTTCTTCCGCATCTTTTCCAACGTTCCACCAGATCTCACGGCCAGTTTTCCAAATTTTATTTGACAAGTGATGGTGCTAAATAATTATCCAAGGAAACTAGGCTATCCTAGCTACTTGGGCAATTTGAGTATGGTCTTCTACTTGTTTTCAAATTTTGAATTTGATTTCCACTTTCACAATTCGAAGTCCTGTTGGAACATATGAAACATTCAGTAATTCAAAGGGGTGCGTGTTAGAATGGGCCTATAAATAAGACCTATTTTTTTTAATTCCAAAGCATGCAAGGTTTAGTACCATATTGCTAAGACAAGGTGGGGAGATCGATTTATAAGGTGAAGTTCATTCTACTCCTTGAATTATGAAACTAGATGGTATGAGGATGACTTTGGCCAAACACACACCCGTGTGTACTTGCGACCGTGACGTGGCGTAGTGTGGCGCACCACTTGGCAGACTATATCCACCTTTATTTTTTCTGAACCGTGCATCACTCTCTCTCAACTTGAATGAGATTCAAACGTTTGAATCTGGAGCTTTATTGGGTTTTGATGACAGGCAGTTACTAGTAGGTAAATGACTGGTTAAATATATTAGTTACCAGTGGGTAAATGACCAGTCTGTCTATATATATGTGCCTGGAGACATCCAGAAAACAAACCCAAATAGCTCATGCCTCCATTCTCTTCTTTCCACGAACTTGTGCTGTTGTGCTGCACCGTCTGAGCCTCGTCGACTCTTCTTCCCGGCGTGCACCATGAAGAAGAGGAGCGATATCTCCGAACCATTGTCGCAAAAAGAACCTGCACGAGGCGGCAATAAAGGTTTCTAGGCAGCGCATTTGCGCGACTGCTCCTACTCTACTTCACTTACATTCTGCACTGCATCGAGCCTACACTGCATCACGTCTGCGCTGCTTTCTGTTCTTCATCAAGCCCAAAAGTAAGTCGTTCGTATGCTCGTACGACTTTGGTATTGTTGTAGGGGTGGCTCCCACCTAAGCCCAGCAGGCCTGTTAGAAGGTCGTCAGCCCCAAGTGGGACATGTATAATGACCTAAATGCCCTTGAAAGGGATATTCGGATGGAAGGATATAATTATAAAAATACTCCCCATGAGGACATATATATATATATGTGATACAAGCTATGGGAGAGGCCAGAGCATTGCTCACTTAACTCTCCACTACACACACTCTCTCTGTTTGGTCTGTAACCACAACAGCTGGCGCCGTCCGTGGGGAGGGCCTCAGGATCTCGAGAAAGATGGCATCGAAGAAAACTTCATCATCAGCGACGAAGAAGAAGGAATGGTACGCGACGAAGTCCCGCGTCAACACCAGGGCTTCGACATCGGCGGTTGCGGGCGCGAACGACGACGCAGGCACGGCAACCACGAGCGTCGGTGCTCACCGCACGACGATTGACCCCGCCCTGCGAGTGACGCCCGACTCCACCGCTGGCACGACGATCAACCCCACCGCCGATGCAACGGCCGACCCCATGAAAGTATCTAGGCCCCTTAAGATTAGGGTTTTGGTAATTAACGACGAATTATGAATATGGGACTAATGTGTGTGCTAAGATCATATAAATAAAGTCTCATTGTCGGGACCCGGAACAACAACTCCGAGCCCCTCTGTGTAAATCGCACTATCCCAGGAAAAACTAGTGCACACAGGTTTAACAGCAATGTATATCAGGCAAAAATAACCACGAGATATTATTAAACGAAAATACGCCCTTAAGGCCAAGTCTTACAATAAGGCACAAGGCCAACAAAATAAACAAAAGCAATGGAAAGAAGGTAAAGGTGGCGGCCTGGCCCATCCACCTCCCACAGCGAATGATCGAAGGCGCGTCCTACTCATTGAAGTAGTCCTCACCGTCGTGAGTCGCCCTCGAAGTCTGGCAACAGATTTAGCAAGGTGAGTACAGAAGTACTCCCAAGGTAAGCAAGTAAATGCTTACGCAAGTTACACCAGGAAATATAACAGAGTTGATGCATGCATAAGGGATTTCAAAGGAAGCTTAATAGGGTAATGTGCGGAAAGCAATACTTGAATTTAAATACAATAACGTAAATCAAAAGCTGAATTTTAATACAAGTTATATGAAACATTGTTTTTAACAAGTAATACCGTTAGTGTAGGCTCCAACCCACACTAACCTATCCACGGGAATCCACCCGGACCATTACCAAATCCAACGTTTGTTTTGCCAAAACCAAGTTTTATGAAAGTTCAAGTCTAATCTGTGAAGACTCTACTCAGCATGTCCATGACCGTGGACACGGCTATCCAGATAGTTTGTTACTCTGCAGAGGTTGTACAGCTTTACCCACAAGACATGATCATCCCATATTGCCACCGGATAAACACACTTCCTTTGGTGTGCGGCGAGGATATCATGACAAGGCTGTTACAATGTTCCGTAGCCAAAATAGTTACGCCGCCACTAAGGTTTCACCACAACTTGAATACACAAGTTGGAGCCCCCTCTGGTGCCATGTGAGACTTCCCACAGGCTACGCCGCGCTCACATTCAGCCTATAGCGAGACTATTATTGGAACTTCACAAATCACTTAGCCAGGTCCGTCCCATACCGGACTTGTGGTAGTACGAAGTGACTTCGTAAAATAATTCACAGAAACAGTCCTTAAATTGATTTAGGCTCAACCACATACCCCCGTGCACGATAATCAACCAGGTGTCACTAAACACGAGGCATACCGGCACCCACCACCTAACCATTAGCCTAAGTCCAAAACATGTTTGCTATTTTCATTTTTAAATAATTTCCGTAAAACCACCCTTGACTCACCGAAGTCAAGATATCAATTTTCAAAGTCCGTCATTTCATGTGAAAGATTGATCCCACCTAAAATTATACTAAGCCAGGCTAAGCATTGCTATAAAAATTTCTAGCCAATACTATAGTACTAACTAGTTTTCAGCTAGGGTGACAAGGTATATGAATTCAAGATTCAAATTGGCCATATACAAAGGATCATGGGTATATCTAAAATTCAAATCAAATTTGAATTACATTTGAATAAAGATACGCATGCATATCTGATAAAACAATATAAATAATTTAAAATATTAGGTTCAACATGGTCAAAGGTGTAACTTGCCTCGATCAAAGTCTGCTGCGATTAAATCAATTCAAACTCTCGGAATCGTCAAATCTAACGAAATAATCAATTCAAAGCGAATTCAAAACAAAAATTCAAATGAAATCCAAATAACTTCCAAAAATTATAAAATAAACTGGGAGACAGAATTTTGAATTTTGGATGTGGGTCAACAATTTTTAAAAGGAATTGAGGCTTTTAAAAGAAGTTGGAAGTTTTAATTTAAATTTAAACCTTGGAATTACAAAATATATTCAAATCAAATTTAAATAAATTTCAAAATTTCAAAATTATTCCAGAAATGGATAGATCATGATTTTAGAAAAATTTAGAAATTTGAATGGGTCAATTTGGAGTTAAAATGCAAAAGTTATAGCCTTCCAAAGTTTGAATTCAAAATAAAAGAAAAAGGGTATTTTCTGGATTTATTTTTAAACCGAAAAGGATTTATGACGTCAGCGCGAATTATTTCTCTAAAGGAAATTATAGATTATGACGTCAGCCCTAGGATTAATATATTCCTGCAGAGGCTGACAGGTGGGGCCCGGGTGTCATGGACCGAGTCCATGGACCCGAGGAAGGAGTGAGTGGCGGCGGCGCGCGGGAGGCGGGATGGCGGCGTGGCGCCACGCGAGGCTGCCGCGTGGTCGCGCGTGGCTGCGTCCGCGGCTTTATGCCGGCGTGGCGGCGCGCGAGTGGCGGCGTGCGGGTGGCGGCGTGGCGCCGTCGCCGCCACTGGCGCCACGCCGCTGCCAACTCGGCCGGCGGTGGCGTGGCTGGCTGGCGGCGGCGCGCGCTTCGAGGCGATAGTCGCGGAGCTCCGGTGGCGGCGGCGGCGAGGCACCAAAATGAAGAGGAGGCGAGGGATCGCGCGGTACCTTGCGCGAGGCCGAGATGACCGGAGGGAAATCGGCGGAGAGGGGCGGCGGAGAGAAGGCTTCACGGCGGCGGAGTAGCTCGGTGGTGCACGTGCCAAGGGAGGTGGTCGCGGTGTTTGCTGGGCACCGCAAGGTCGGGAGGCTTCGGCGGGGCGAGGGGCTTGAGCCGGCGGAATCGCTGCCGGAGTAGCCGGGGCAGCGGAGGAAATCGGGCTTAGGGGGCTCGGGCTCAATGTTGTGAATTGGAGGCATGGGAAGCGGCGGTGTGGGTGGAGGAACCTCGGGAGGTCCTTTATAGGCGGGGAGAGAGCGGTAACCGTCGCGCGCAACTCGCGGTTGGGGAGTGTACGCGGTGAAGGAGGTGTGTCGGGAATTAATGCACGCAACGGACGCGTGGAGGATCAATTGCGATCGGCGCTTGGCGCGGGGCATCAGTCGGAAGAAGCGAAGCTTTAAAAGCTTGGTTTGCGGCAAAGAATGGCGGCGGCAGCGGAGATGCGCGAGGAAGAAAGGAAGAAGCGGGGAGAGCGGAGGCGGCGAGTGGGGCCCGCACGTCGAGAGAGAAAGAAAAGGAAGGAGCGAGGGGACGGTCGGATGCTTGACGGGTGCACGGGGAGAGATCGGGACGGCCAGTGCGCTGCGAAGGGTAAGTGAAGGGGACGGTGAGATTCGATCCGACAACGAAGATCGGTCGGGGCGGTCGGTGCTTAAGTGGGAAGGCGGCCACGATGAGAATGCGGCAATAGGGGCGGCTCGGATGAAACCACGTGCCGATCGGAGGGAATGAAGCGCGGCGGTAAGTCGCGAAGCGGCGAGGGGATTGAACCGGCGGGAGCGGGCGGCTAGATCTGCGACCGCGCGTCGCCGCACGCGAGAGAGGAGAGCGGGGAGAGGGTTTAAGTTAGATCGGACGGTGAGGGGAATCCGGCGGCGGAGGGGCGCCGATGCTTGACACTGGTGGCGGGAGGGTTTTGGGATTTTCTTTCTTTTTGATTTTCGAGAAATGCTATTAAGCTTTAGAAAACTCAGAAAAATACCAAATAAATTTTGAAAAATCCAGAAAAATTCAGAGAACTATCTGGAGCTATTCTAGACTTAATAAAAATATGTCCCACTCATTTTAACAAGTATAATTTGCAAAGGTACAATTTGATTTTGAAGGGAAGGTTCTAATTCCTTCTAAAATCTAAAAAAAATTAATATAATCTCATATTTGACTTAAGGAAGCTGAAATACATTTGTTTTAACTTTTAGTAATGCAATAAATTTATTTTTGACTTTTATAAATTAAAGTTTATAATTTTTCTCGAATCAGGATTTTAACATAACTCCAGAAAATCCAATAAACTCCAGATTTAATTTTCAATAAAGGAACAAAATTTTGGGATGTTACACTCATGTATGCAAAGGTAAAGAACAAGCTGTAAGGAATATTGATGCCAAGATTTCAAAGATGAGGTTCATAAGCTTTTGGGTCTATTTTAAATTTCACCGGTCATAGGAGTAAAGGTGAAAAACCGGATTATATGTTAAATGCCGTACTATTAAGATGGATTTGTGAAAGTAGCTTGATAGCATGTTTTGGTGCACATTGGATCAATCTAGGACCATGCATGCATTTGAAAATAAACTCTAAAGTTAAGCGTGCTCTTCGGTAAAAGCGATAGTACACAGCAGAACCAAGTGGAACTACTGAAGCTGCGATAGTTACGGCATGTACACAATGGAACTACCGCGATCCGGTAGTTTCAATTTTCCAGCGTCGTTTTTCGAGCACCCTTCGAGGGACTTAGACTCAAATAAAATTGGTAGTTCGGTTTACAACGGCGGAACTACGCAAAGGCGTAATACCGTATGATTCTGGAACTACTGATTTACGTACACTTTCCAAGAGCATCCTCGAAGAGAAACCAAACTAGCGAAATCGAAAATACGGATTTAGCGGCGGAACAACGCTGATCGCGGTAGTACCAAGATGACGGCGGAACTACGCGAGCGGTAATACCGCGACTGCTAACGGCGGTAATACGCGCCGAATTTCAAGCGGCTAGTCTTGGCCGTCGACATAGCCGTTACGGAGTGCTACAGTAAATGCGGTAGTTCCGCACTTTGCACGGCGGTAGTTCCGATTTCCCTGATTTTCAGCATTAATTTTCAACAACGGCTAGTTTTAGTTGGTGAGGGTATAAATACCCCCCACCTGCACTTGAGCAGGTTGCTGAAGTTTCATTGAACTCATTTGAGCCCTTGAGCATTCACTCCACCCTCATTTCTCTCTTGAGCATTTATTTTGAGTTTGTGGAGTATTTTTTGAGTGCATTCATTTCTAGCTTGATCTAATTGCACTCAAGCGTCGTCAAGTGAATTCATTGGTCCATTCTCTTGATGCTTGCCGGCAGCTAGACGGCAAGGAAGTTGTTTACCGGTGACTTCTTCGAGAAGGTTGTGAAGAAGCCCGAGCTGAATTGTGAGTGGTTGGAGCTCACTATCTCCGGAGCGGAGGAAGAGCTACCAATAGTGATCGAGGTGCTTCGGCTTAATTTGTGGAGCTGGTCCGACTAGTTCGGGCTAACCTCAACGTGGATTAGTGGAAACGGCAAGTTTTCGATACCACGGTAAAAACATCTAATGTCACATTGTGGTTGTTTCTTGTCTATTATAGCAATTGCTCTTGTTTACTTATTGCTTAGAAATACTTGTATTGTGTAGGATTGTTCTTTACTTAATTTTATTGGTTAGAGATCATCTTGTTATTAATTGTTTAATTTAGCCCAGAATTTTAAAACCTCCTATTCACCCCCTCTAGTCGGTTATTCTTGATTCTACACCCCGCCCTGCGAGTGACGCCCGACTCCGCTGCTGGCGCGATGATCAACACCACCACCGCAGATGCAATGATCGACCCCACCATTGATGCAACGGTCGACCCTGCCCTACGAGCGCCGCCCGACACCGCCACAGGCGTGACGGTCAACTCTGGTAGTACCGGCCGGTTGGTAGGGAGTGGTAACATCGGCGCCCGTGGAGGCGCGACCGCCATCCCTACACCCAGAGCGGGAGCGCCGAGCGGTCCCAGCGGTAACACGGGCCTCGTGATCGACGCCAGAGTCCACCACGCCGACGCGGTGGGCAACCCAGGAGCGCAAACCGTGGTCACTGCTGTCCCGGCGGTCGACCAGTGCACCGTCGTCGACTCTGTTGGCGATGGAAACGCCATCGCGATGGCCTCGGTGCGCTCCAGCGGGAATTAGCGGATCTCTGCGGAGCCGTGCAGAGTATGCATGAGGCTCGGGGTCAGTAGACCCCGCCGGTGGTCGCGCCAGAGCCCACGCCAGAACAGGTGGATAGCCACGACGCCCCCACATCCAGCCGCGCCTCGCTGCGACACGTGGACCCGGAGTCCCCACCATCTACGGGCCTGCGGCAGACTACCATCGAAGCGGCAGGCGGAGATGACACCACGAAGGCGAAGGGACTCAGAGCTCGGGCCTCGGAAGTGTCGCCTCCCGCAGTGGCCCGCGGGCACCAGCCGCAAAGGGGCCTCCACGAGCTAGGGTCCCACCGGGGGCTCAGCACCATGTCATCAGCGTCATCTTCGGAGGCTCCTCGTTGGGGACCTCGGCGCAACCGCTTCCGAGAGTGGCGCACAGTGAAGTTACCTTCATGCCAGCCGACGCCCGGGGTGTGGAGTTTCCCCACCAAGACCCTCTTGTCGCCGGCGACATCGCGGTGTGGCGTCGGCGTGTCCTCGTCGGCGAGGCGGATCATGAACGTCCTATTTACGGAGGCCTCCGACCGCATGGGGATACCTCGAAGTCGCTTGGAGCCATCGGGGACCCTGCTCCAAGGTTTTGGGGGCTAGCCACTGAGGGCATTGGGCCAAGTGTGTCTCCAAGTCTCTTTTCGTCAGGGCGATAACACCAGGAGCGAGGACATCATCTTCGATGTCGCGAACATTCCGAACCCATACAACACCATACTAGGACGCCCTATCCTCTACTCTTTCAGGGCGGTCCCGCATTATGGCTTCTTGTATATGAAGCTCCTGGGCCCACGAGGTGTCATCACCATCTTGGATGACCAGGATCTCGCCCGATGCGTGGAGGCTTGTGCCAGAAGCCTGCACCACAGGGTGCACGCCCTCATCGAGAAACTCAAGGCGAACGCACCGTCTACTCTAGGGTGGACACCCAAGCCCCGACCGGAGGGTGGGGTTAAGAGGATACCTCTCCAGGCCGAAGGTCAATTCATGTCCATCGGTGAAGGCTTTCCCCCAGAGGTGGAGCAGGGCTTGCTCCGGGTTCTCCGAAGTACCGCGGATGTCTTCATATGGTCCCTGGAGGACATCAAGGGCGTGGACCGCTCCCTAATCGAGCACAACCTAGCGGTCCGCCCCGATGCTAAGCCGGTCAGGTAAAGGCTGCGTGTATGTCCATTGACCGGTAGCAAGCAGCCAAGGTCAAAGTAGTGAAGCTTCTCTAGGACGGAGTCATCCGCGAGGTCCAACATCCGGATTGGTTGGCCAACCCGGTGTTGGTGAAAAAAGCCAACGGCACCTGACGTATGTGCATCGACTTCACTGCCCTCAACAAGGCATGTCCGAAAGATGACTACCCCTTGCCCCACATAGATCAACTGGTTGATGCCACCGCGAGTTGTGAACTCATGAGCTTCTTGAACGCTTACTCCAGCTACCACCAGATCTATATGGCCAAGGATGATGAGGATAAGACCAGCTTCATCACGCCGATAGGGATATACTGCTTCGTCAGGATGCCCTTCGGTTTGAAGAATGAGGGGGCAACCATCACCCTCCTCGTCGCACTAGCGCTGGTTTCTCAACTCGGGAGGAACGTGGAGGCTTACGTCGATGACGTGGTCGTCAAAACCAGGCAGCTAGCCTCCCATGGCCAAGACATCCAAGAGACCTTCGACAACCTAAGGAAGGCGAGCATCAACCTCAACCCGGACATGTGTGTATTCAGTGTGCAGGCAGGCAAGCTCTTGAGCTTTCTAGTGTCTGGACACGGCATCCAGGCCAACCCCGACAAGGTCGATGCGATCCTCACCATGGAGCCACCCAAGACGACAAGGGAAGTTCAAAGACTTGGTGGCCGCATGGCCGTATTAAGCCATTTTCTATCTAGGGCAGCGAGCGGGGCTTGCTATTTTTTCAAGACCCTTCGCGGCTGTGATGGGTTTTATTGGGACGACGACTACACAAAAGCCTTCGACGAACTCAAGAGGCATCTCGCAAGCCTCCCCACTCTGGTCGTCCCGGCACCAGAGGCTCCCCTCCTGCTCTACCTCGTCGCATCAATGATAGCGATCAGCACTGTCCTTGTCCTCGAGGAGGGCGCTCTTCAGCATCCCGTGTACTTTGTCTCCGAAGCCCTTCAGAGCGCCAAGACGCGGTATACGGAGCTCGAGAAGTTGGCATACGTGCTTGTCATGGCCTCAAGGAAGCTCCGATATTATTTTCTGGCTCACCCAATTACCGTGCCATCCTCGTTCCCCCTGGCGGAGATGCTGCACAATAAGGAGTCCACAGGGCGCATTGGCAAGTGGGCAGCCGAGCTCGCGCCGTTCTCCTTAACGTATGCCTCGTGAGCAGTGATCAAGTCCCAAGTTCTCGCGGAGTGGACCCCCTCGGCCCAGCCCGTCAAGCAGCCAAGGGACCCAGTGTGGATGCTTGACACTGATGGAGCCTACGGTTACTACGCCAAAGGGACACCGCCTATCGTACTCAGCGCGTCTTGCATTTCCCACCACCAACAACATGGCCGAGTACGAGGCGCTACTTTTCGGCCTCGCGAAGCTCAAAGCTCTGGGCGCGTAGTGAGTTCTCGTCCGTACTGACTCACGGTTGGTGGCGGGCCATGTGGACAAGTCATACCAAGTCAAGGACCCTGAACTGGCCAAGTACCAGGCAGTTGTAAGAGCAAAGGAGCGACACTTCCTGGGTGTCACAGTATCAGGACCCGGAATAACAACTCCAAGTCCCTTTGTGTAAATCGCACTATCCCAGAAAAAGCTAGTGCACACAGGGTCAACAGTAATGTATATCATGCAAAAATCACTACAGAATATCATTAAACGAAGGTACAGCTTTATGGCCAAGTCTTACAATAATGTGGCACAAGGCCAACTAAAAATAAAAGTAGCGGAAAACATTAAAGGTAGCAGCTCAGCCCATCCAGCCTCCCTCAGGCGAATGACTGTAAAACGCATCCTACTCGCTGAAGTAGTCCTCACCGTCGTAGTCGCCGTCGAAGTCTGGCAACAAATTTTAGCAAGGTGAGCACATAAAGTACTCCCAAGATAGGCACACTAAGTGCCTACGCAAGTTACACCAGGAGAATTTTAACAGAGTAGATGCATGCATAAGGATTGACAAAGGAAGGCTTAACAATTTATTTGTGCGAAAAGTAGTACTTGAATTTTAAATATAACCATGTAAGTATGAAAGCTGAATTTAATACAATATACGAAACAATATTTGAAACGAGTAATACTGTTAGTGTAGGCTCCAACCTACACTAACCTAACCACGGGAATCCACTCGGACCATTACCAAAACCATTGTTATTTGTCCAAAACCAAGTTTTATAAAAACCAAGCCAAATCTGTGAAGACTCTACTCAGCATATTCATGACCATGAACACGGCTATCCAGGATAGGTTTTACTCTGCAGAGGTGTACAACTTTACCCACAAGACATTCCCTCTCACTTGAGCCACGCGATAAACACACTGCCTTAGGTGTGCGGCAGAGAGTTTATGACAAGGCTGTTCCGATGATCCATAGCCAAAATAATCATGCCGCCACTAAGGTTTCACCACAACTCGAATCCACGAGTTGGAGCCCCCTCTGGTGCTATGTGAGACTTCTCGCGACCTATGCCACGCTCACATTCAGCCAATAGCGAAACTATATTTGGAACTTCACAAATTACTTAGCCAGGTCCGTCCCATACCGGACTTGCGGTAGTACGAAGTGACTTCGTAAAATGATTCACAGAAACGGTCCTTAGGTTGATTTAGGCTCAACCACATACCCACATGCACGACAATCAACCAGGTGTCTCCAAACACGAGGCATGCCGGCACCCACCTCCTAACCATTAGTCTAAGTCCAAATCATAAGTTTCTATTTTCATTTTTAAACAATTTTTGTAAACCATTCTTGACTCACCGAAGTCAAGATATCCATTTTGTCATTTCATGTGAAAGATTGATCCCATCAAAATTATACAAAGTCAGGCTAAGTATTTCTATAAAATTTCTAGTCAATACTATAGTACTAACTAGTTTTTAGCTAGGGTGACAAGGTAGATGAGTTCGGGATTCAAATGGGCTATAATCAAAGGATCAGGGGTATAACTAAAGTTTAAACTGAATTTAAATTAAGTTAGAATAGAAGTACGCATGCATATATAGTAAAGCAACATAAATAAATTTGAAATATTAGGTTCAACATGGTCAAAGGTGTAACTTGCCTTGCTCGAAGTCCTGCTGAGAATCGTCGAAGTCGAACTCTCCGGAATCGTCAAAATCTAACGTAACGAGCCAATTCAAAAGGAATTAAAAAAAATTCAAATAAATTCAAAATTTCAAAAGGATGCCAGAAATGGATAGATCATGATTTTAGAAAAATTTAGAAACTTGAACGGGTCAATTTGGAGTTAAAATGAAAAGGTTATAGCCTTCCAAAGTTTTAATACAAATAAAAAGAAAATACCCAATTTTGGAATTAATTTTAAACCGAAAAACATTTATGACGTCAGCCTGAATTATTTTTCTAAAGGAAATAAAAAAATTATGACGTCAGCAAGGTAATTAGTTTTTGGCTGAATTATTTTTAAATGGAAAATCGGTTTTATTGCGTCATCGTGACGTCAGCCCTGATAATTAAATAATCGGAGTGAGGCTGACATGTGGGCCCAGTTCACGGTGGACTGAGTCCACGGACCCGAGCGATGCTGAGGTGGCACTCGGGCACGTGGGGAGCGAGGTGGCGCTGGCGTGGCAGGCCTGTGGCGTCCACCGGGCGGCCACATCGGCTACCACGTTAGCCCTGCCTGCTGACGTGGCGTGGCGGCGGCGACGGCTCTCGGGGACCGATGGTCGCCAGCGAGCCAGGGGCGGCGGCGCCGGCCGAGGTGCGGAAAATGCGTTGGTACCTTCCACGGGACCCGAGGATGGCTGGAACGTCGAGTCGGCGAAGAGAGGCGGCGACCGGAGGAGGGGTTCACGGCGGCGGAGGAGCTCCGGTGGCGTAAATGCTCGGGGCAGAGGTCGTCGGGGATCGCCGGGGCACGAGTAAGGTCGGAGCAATGCTGGTGGGGCGTGGGGAGGCCTGAGGCGGCGGCGATTCCTCGCCGGAGTAGGTGAAGCCGGCGGAGGGAAATTTGGCTCAGGGAGGCTTCGGTGCTCGGATGCTCCGATTGAGTGGCGAGGGAGAGGCGGTGTGAGTCGAGGGTGCTCGGGGTGTCCCTTTTATAGGCGGGGAGGGGAGGTAACGGCCGCACACCGTACGCTGGAGTTGAAACGGACGGGGAGGATCAATGCGACGGCATAAACAGCGCAATTGGGGGTAATTATGCCCGAAACGGACGCGGTGAAGGCGGAGGTTTAATTTGCCGTTGGCGCGGGGGAATAATCGGGAAGGAAACTGAAGCTTTAAAAGCTTCGATTTCGGTTTCAATGGCGGTGACGGGCGGCGATCGCGCGGGGAAGAAAGGAAAGGGGGCGGGGAAGATGGATCCGACAGGTGGGGCCCACCGGTCAGCAAGAGAGAAGAAAAGGAATGAGGCGAGGCGACGGTCGGATCATTGACAGGTGGCAGAGGGGGGAGAGGGTGACCACTGGATCATGGTCGAACCGGTAAGTGACCGTGAACGGGCGAGATCCAATCCGGCAAATGGGGTTAGATCGGGGCCGTTCGGGCGTGGGCCAAAGGGATAAGAGACTACGGGCGCACCCGATTCGGTACGACAAAGGGGAATGGTGAGGATGAGGCCACGCGTCAGGTGGAGGGGAGAGGGCCGCGGGCGAAGTAGTAAGTGGTGACGGAATAAAATTTAATAAAGGAATAAAATTTTTAGGATGTTACAATCCTACCCCCCTTAAAAGAAATCTCGCCCACGAGATTTGCACCAGCTAGCAAAAGAGATGGGGATGGTTGGCCTTCAAATCCTCTTCTCGTTCCCAGGTGGCTTCGTTTTCGGTGTGGTTGCTCCACTGAACCTTGCGTAACTCGATGGTCTTCCTTCCGATCGACGTTAGCGCATCCGAGGATCTTGATCGGCTGCTCCTGATATGTGAGGTCATCTTGAAGATCCAAGGTTTCTAATGCGGCTTGCTCTACGGGTACTCGAAGGCACTTCTTCAACTGAGAGACATAGAAGATGTTGTGCACTCCTAACATGCTTGGCGGCAAGTCGAACTGATAGGCGACTTCACCTCTTTGGTTCAGAATTTTGAAAGGTCCCACATATCTTGGTGCTAGTTTTCCCTTGACTTAAAACCTTTTAACTCCTCTGAGTGGGGACACTCTGAGATAGACGTAGTCCCCAATCTCAAAGGTCAAGTCTCGACGACGGTTGTTTGCATAACTCTTCTGTCGAGATTGAGCTATGTTTAGGCTATCTCTGATCCTTCTGACTTTATCTTCTGCGTCTTGAAGCAAATTCGGTCCAGCTTCTTGAGGTTCTCCTTCCTGATCCCAAAGCATGGGTGTCCTGCACTTTCGGCCGTACAAGGCTTCGAAAGGTGCCATCTGCAGACTGGCCTGGTAGTTATTATTGTACGAGAACTCTGCATAGGGTAATAAATGGTCCCAGCTGTTCCCGAAATCCAGAGTACAAGCTCTTAGCATATCCTCGAGTATCTGGTTTACTCTTTCGGTTTGACCATCTGTCTGGGGATGGTAAGCTATACTAAAACTGAGCTTGCTCCCTAACTCTTCATGCAGTTTTTGCCAGAATCGAGAAGTGAACTGACTGCCTCGATCTGATACAATCTTCTTGGGAACGCCATGTAGGTACACAATCCGGGACATGTACAGCTCAGCTAACTTACTTCCGGAATAAGTGGTCTTGACTGGTATAAAGTGAGCCACTTTAGTCAATCGGTCTATGATTACCCAGATTAAATCATAACCCGATTGCGTCCTTGGAAGTCCGGTTATGAAATCCATACCGATTTCTTCCCACTTCCACTCTGGAATTGGCAATGGTTGCAACAATCCAGTAGGTCTCTGATGCTCTGCTTTAACTCGTTGATAGGTGTCACAGGCCTCAATAAACTCTGCTATTTCTCTTTGCATACTAACCCACCAATATCTTTCCCTCAGGTCCTGGTACATTTTGGTACGACCTGGGTGAATGGAGTATGGGGTGTCATGAGCTTCTTTCAGTATCAGGGTCTTGATCTCCTGATTATTTGGCACACAGATGCGGTTCTCGAACCAAACAGTGCCATGCTCATCTTCACTGAATTTTGGTGCTTTGCCTCTTCTCATATTCTTTTTAATTTCCTGAATATCCTCGTCAACCTTCCGAGTTTCCTTAATCTGATCAGGCAAGGCAGATTGTATTTCCAGAGTGGATAGAATGCTCGGATTGACTGTGTTCAGACTTAGACGGGCGACTCCCTCCTGAAGTCGGGTCTGGTCTTCTTCCGATAAAACCATATTTGCATAAAGACTTCCTGCTCAAGGCATCGGCCACAACATTTGCTTTTTCAAGATGGTAATATATACCAATGTCATAGTCTTTTATCAACTCTAACCATCTTCGCTGCCTCAAGTTGAGTTCTGCCTGGGTGAAGATATACTTCAAGCTCTTATGGTCCGTGTATACTTCACAACGGTTACCGATAAGATAGTGGCGCTAGAGTTTCAAAGCATGCACCACGTCTACTAATTCCAAATCATGAGTAGGATAATTGCACTTATGAGGTTTGAGTTGGCGTGATGCATAGGCTACTACATCAAGACACAGCCTAAGCCAAGGTGAGAGGCATCACAGAAAACCTCAAAGCCTTTATGCACGTCCGGCAAAACAATCACGATGCTGAGACTAGCCTTATCTTGAGGGTCTGAAAACTCTGCTCACAGGCTTTCGTCCATTCAAACTTCTTTTCCTTCTTTAACAACTGTGTCATGGGCTTGGCCAATTCTGAAAATCCTGCTATAAACCGGTGGTAATAACCCGCAAGTCCAAGGAAGCTCCTTACTTCGGTCACAGACTTCGGTTGCTTCCATTCCATCACTGCTTCTATCTTGGAAGGATCCACAGCTATTCCTTCAGCTGTCACAATATGTCCAAGGAAGCCAACCTCTTTTAGCCAAAATTCACATTTACTGAACTTGGTGAAAAGCTGATGCTCTCGAAGCTTCTCCAAAGTTATCCTGAGATGCTGCTAGTGCTTTTATTCATTCTTGGAGTATATGAGAATGACATCGATGAAGATCACCACGAACTTGTCCAAGTATTTCATGAATACACTGTTCATCATGCTCATGAAATAGGCTGGTGCATTGATCAGTCCAAATGACATGATAGTGAACTCATAATGTCCGTATCGGGTGGAAAATGCAGTCTTGGGAATGTCTTCTTCACGGATCTTCAACTTGTGATATCCTGACCGTAGGTCAATCTTAGAGAAGATACCAGCTCCTTTTAACTGATCAAACAGGTCGTCGATCCTGGACAGAGGTTACTTGTTCTTGATTGTGACATCATTGAGCGCTCTGTAATCCACACATAGTCTCAGACTTTCATCCTTTTTCTTCACAAATAAGACGGGTGCTCCCCAAGGCGACGAACTAGGTCGGATGTATCCCTTGTCCTCCATTTTCTTAAGCTGCTTCTTCAACTCTGCTAACTCGTTAGCAGGCATCCGATATGGTCTCTTGGAGATTGGGGTAGTGCCTGGAACTAGGTCAATCACAAACTCGATTTCCCTATCCGACGGCATTCCTGGTAACTCCTCGGGAAAAACATCCAGGTATTCCCACACTAATGGCACTTCTTCTAAGACTTGAAGGTGAAAGAGGGCACATTCTTTTACTTTCGGAATTTAGGGAGAGAAGATCACTTCTATGCCTTGGTCATTGGTGAGGGCGATGGACCTGTTAGCACAATTGATCTGGCCTTGATTCTTGGCTTACCAGTTCATTCCGAGAATAACATCTAACCCTTGCGATTCCAAAACCAAAAGGTCGGCTAGGAATCGGGTTCCATCTATGAGCAATTCTACTTTCGGGCACAAGGTCCCTACTCTTATTTCTGCTCTTGGGAAGTGAACTATCATAGGGTTGGTAAGAGTCACCATGCCCAACCCATGCTTATCCACAAAAGCTTTTGACACAAAAGAATGCAAAGCTCCGGAATCGAAAAGAACTGATGCTGGTATAGAGTTAACAAGGAACATACCCAGCACAACATCCGGTGCAGCCTGAGCTACTTCAGCCGTCACATGGTTCACCCTTCCCTTGATGAAGGTCTGCGGCTTCTGCTGCCCCTGGTTCTGACTTCCGGAGGCCCCTAGGGTTGCTGTCGCTTGCATTTTCTTGGGGCACGCCTTGGCATAGTGCCCTACTTCTTTGCAGTAGAAACAGGTCACTCCATCTGACGGAGGACTGCTTTTCTGAACTTGGCCACCGGCAGTTGAGGTGCAGTTGGTCTAGAACTGCTGGCGGCTAGCTTGGAAAGGCGGGCGGCTGGTGGATGGCTTGAACTTGCCCGACTGAGTCTTGAAGTTGCTGCCTTGAGGTCTGAACTTGTTCGCGTGTGGAGGAGTGCTGCGAACCTTGTGAGAACCTCCAGAGTTATTTCTCTGATCTGCCATCCTTCGTTTTCGGGTCTCCATCTCCATATGTTTGCCCTCTTGGCGGATGGCCTTGCTGACTAGCTAGTGGAAGTCAGCGTAGTCACCCGATATCAGCTGCACTGATATGTTATCATTTAGGCCCTCGATGAACCTTTCCTGCTTGGCTTCATCGGAGGCCACATCTTCTGGCGCATAGCAGGCCAGCTGGTTAAACTTCTGCATGTACTCATTAACGGTACGGCTTCCTTGACGCAGGGCTCTGAACTCCTTCCTTTTCAGAGCCATGGTGCCGGTGGGGATGTGAGCTTTGCGGAAGCTCCGCACAAACTCATCCCACGTCACAACCTGCGGGTTGGCGTGTGAAGCGGTGAAAGTGTCCCACCAATGAGACGCAGGTCCATTTAGCTGATGGGCGGCGAACAGGACTCGCTCCCGATCGGTGCACTGCAAAATATCCAGCTTCTTTCCAATCGACCTGAGCCAGTCGTCGGCATCCATGGGTTCGGCACTGCCGGAAAAAGTCGGTGGCTTCATCCTCAGGAACTCTGAAAGCCGATTGGGAGGTGCTTGGGCAGGTTGATGATGAGCTTGAGAAGCGGGGTTGTTGATGGTCTGAGCTAACAACTGGATCAACTGGTTCTGATTAGCCATCAATTGCGCCCAATCGCCCCTCTCTCATGCGGAGCGGAGGAATGGGAGCGGTCGCTTCCACGAGCTCGGGGTTGGCATTGTCGCTGGGGTTCCTCCTCGTGTTCACCATCTGCCGAAGCTTCCAGATTTAGAGGGGAGAGAGCTAAAGTAGAGGTTTCTTGTAACAATCCCACAACAAAGACACACAAAAAGCAAGAAGAAACTGCAAATAAGAGCCAATAAAACTTCTTTTTATTTTATTTATAATAGTCTCGCGGCTGTTAACAAAGGACTACAGCTCGCGGATAACATTTTTAAAACTAATTCTCAGGGTCCCCTAAACACTGGCGCTACGCTTGAATTTCTTTGGGGGTGGCCTGGAGGTACTGGAGTCTTCGTCCTCGGCGCGAAAGTCGGCTAGTTCTTCTTCTACTGCACGGAGCCTCTGAGTCACTGTGTGCAGCTCGTCCAACGTGGTCTGGTACATGTAATCCATAGACTTAGTGAATTCCACCTGTCGTATAAGACGGGGGTTGCTCTCGTATTCCGTGGATGAGAAGTCGCTGGCAGCACAAAGAGGAGTCTTCATGGGGTAGTAGTGGAAGTCTGTGTGCTGCAAGTCCCGGGCGTAGATGTTCCTTAATTGGCGAATGGCCTCCCGGGCTGCATCTTGTACACCATTGAAGAAAGTAGCTCGAGGTAACGGGCGTCGAAGATGTGAATGACCGCGTTGGCTGCAAAATCATTGAAGATCTTCACTTCCACCCTCCAGCGCTCCTCATCTTCGTACAGGCCTAAGTACCCTTGGTAGAGGGGATAAGGATAGAAGTTGAGCTCCCGCATGAGGTTGTAAAGGTCGTCAGCGAAGAGTCCGGCAAGGGTTCGTGGGAGACGCGGGTAAGTTGCTCCATCTAAAATTTTGAAGAGGAGAGGGAGTTAGTAAACAATTTTGGTAAGAGACTGAGCAAAGGAAGAAATGATTTTTAAAAGAGGTATTTCTTATCAAGATATATCCTTAAGGTTGGTCTCTAGCTAAGGTCACGTCTTAGGATCATTATTGCTCTGATACCATCTCTGTCGGGACCTAGAACAACAACTCCAAGTCCCACTGTGTAAATCATACTATCCCAGGAAAAGCTAGTATACACAGGGTCAACAGTAATGTATATCATGCAAAAATCACCACAAAATATCATTAAACGAAGGTACATCTTTATGGCCAAGTCTTACAATAATGTGGCACAAGGCCAACTGAAAATAAAAGCAGCGAAAAACACTAAAGGTAGCAGATCAGCCCATCCAGCCTCCCTCAGGCGAATGACTGTAAGACGCATCCTACTCGCTGAAGTAGTCCTCACCGTTGTAGTCACCGTCGAAGTCTGACAACAGATTTTAGCAAGGTAAGCACATAAAGTACTCTCAAGGTAGGCACAATAAGTGCCTACGCAAGTTACACCAGGAGAATTTTAACAGAGTAGATGCATGCATAAGGATTGACAAAGGAAGGCTTAACAATTTATTTGTGTGAAAAGTAGTACTTGAATTTTAAATATAACCATGTAAGTATGAAAGCTGAATTTAATACAATATACGAAATAATATTTGAAACGAGTAATACTGAAAATATAACCATGTAAGTATGTAATCCATTTTGTCATTTCATGTGAAAGATTGATCCCACCAAAATTATACTAAGCCAGGCTAAGCATTTATATAAAATTTCTAGTTAATACTATAGTACTAACTAGTTTTCAGCTAGGGTGACAAGGTAGATGAGTTTGGGATTCAAATGGGCTATAATCAAAGGATCTGGGGCATAACTAAAGTTTAAACTGAATTTAAATTAAGTTTGAATAGAAGTACGCATGCATATATAGTAAAGCAACATAAATAAATTTAAAATATTAGGTTCAACATGGTCAAAGGTGTAACTTGCATTGCTCAAGACCTGCTGAGAATCGTCAAAGTCGAACTCTCCGGAATCGTCAAAATCTAACGTAACGAACCAATTCAAAAGAAAATCAAAACAAAATTCAAATAAATTCAAATTTTCAAAAGGATGCCAGAAATGGATATATCATGATTTCAGAAAAATTTAGAAATTTGAACGGGTCAATTTGGAGTTAAAATGAAAAAGTTATAGCCTTCCAAAGTTTTAATACAAATAAAAAGGAAATACCCAATTTCTGGAATTAATTTTAAACCGAAAAACATTTGTGACGTCAGCCTGAATTATTTTTCTAAAGTAACTAAAAGATTATGACGTCAGCAAGGTAATTAGTTTTCGGCCGAATTATTTTTAAACGAAAAATCGGTTTTATTGTGTCATCGTGACGTCAGCCCTAATAATTAAATAATCAGAGTGAGGCTGACATGTGGGCCTAGTTCACGGTGGACTGAGTCCACGGACCTGAGCGATGCTGAGGTGGCACTCGGGCACACGGGGAGTGAGGTGGCGCTGGCGTGGCAGGCTTGTGGCGTCCACCAGGCGGCCACATCGGCTACCACGTCAGCCCTGCCTGCTGACGTGGTGTGGCCGGCGGCGGCGGCGCTCGGGGACCGATGGTCACCGGCGAGCCAGGGGACGGTGGCGCCGGCCGAGGTGCGGAATATGCAGAGGGGGAGGCGGGGAACGCGTCGGTACCTTCCACGGGACCCGAGGATGGCCAGAGCGTCGAGTCGGCGGAGAGAGGCGGCGGCTGGAGGAGGGGTTCGCGGCGGCGGAGGAGCTCCGGTGGCGCAAATGCTCGGGGCAGAGGTCATCGGGGATCGCCGGGGCACGAGCAACGTCGGAGCTGTGCTGGTGGGGCATGGGGAGGCCTAAGGCGGCGGCGATTCCTCGCCAGAGTAGGTGAAGCCGGCGGAGGAAATTGGGCTCCGGGAGGCTTCGGTGCTCGGATGCTCCGATTAAGAGGCGAGGGAGAGTTTTAAGTCTTTATAATTTCTTGAAAATTAAAGTAATTATAGATTTGACTTTAGGAAAATAAAATACATTCATTTTGACTTTCATGAAATGCAATAAATTCATTTTGGCCTTTATAAAAATTTTAATTTTCTCAATTCAGGGCTTGGAATAAAATCCAGGAACTTCAATAAAGTCCAGAAAACACTTTAATAAAGGTATAAAATTTTTTGGAATGTTACACACAGTCAAGGCCATCTCTCGGGCAGAAAACGAGCAAGTCGACGTTCTCGTAAAAACCGCCAGCCAATAGCTCCCTACTCCCGAGGGAGCGTTCTATGAGGTCCTGCTCACTGCGGCCATCGCTCAGGACAACCATGATACGGCCCTCGTCCACCAGATTACCAAGCAGGGCGACTGGCGCGAGCCCATCTACGATTTCTTGCAGGGCATCGCAGATCCTAACGAACTGTTGAGCTCCGGCGCTTACAATATCGTGCTAGGTCCTTCCAGGTGCTCAACGAAGTACTCTACAAAAAAGGAGTCTGTGCACCGCTTCTACGGTGCCTCTCACGCAAGGAAGGAAAGCACTTCCTCGCGGAAATTCTTGCGGGACTTTGCGGCTCGCATCTGGCGCCAAGGTCGCTCATCGGCAAGGCATTCCAGCAAGGCTTCTACTGGCTGACCGCCGTCGCTGATGCCCAAGACCTCGTGCGCCGGTTCAAGGCTACCAATGGATGGGGTGGGTCATTCACAGACCCCCGACCAGCCTCAACCCTATTCCCCCAGTATGGCCGCTGGCACAGTGGGGCATCGACGTCGTGGGACCACTCTCTCGGGGCCAGGAGACCTGCGGTTCAAAGTGGTCGCTTTGGAATATTTCTCCAGGTGGTCAAAGGCTGCGGTTCTAGCTAGGGTAACCTCGACAGCCATGCAGCGCTTTCTCTGGCAGAACATCATATGCCGTTTCAGGGTGCCCAAGGAGATCACCGCCGACAATGGCCTACAGTTCGACTCCGCCCCGTTGAAGGAGTTCTGCGGCAACATGGGCATCACGCTTCGATTCGCTTCGGTCGGACACCCACAGTCTAATAGAGCAGTCAAGCGGGCGAACGGCGCCATCTTTGTCGGAATCAAGAAGTGTCTTGTTGGGCTACTAAAGGGAAAGTGGCCACACGAGCTCCACAGCGTCCTCTGGTCCCTCCGCACAATGGTGACATGCCCGACAGGATCTACGCCGTTCAAACTTTTCTTCGGCGATGAGGCAATGACGGCCGAGGAAATCAAGGCCGGTTCGAGAAGGGTCCTCGCCCAGGCGCCGGAGGAAGAGCGTCAGTTGTCCCTGAACCTCCTTGATGGAGAATGAGTCAACGCAGCCAAGCACGTCGCAAAGTACGCGCAGTCGCTCCATGTACCCGCGAGGATTCCAACCGGGGGACCTCGTCCTCAAAATGGCACTTCACGCGGAAACGATCGGCAAGCTGGAGTCCAAGTGGGAAGGCACGTACATCGTTGCAGTAGCCCTGCAGTGGGGGGCCTATCGCCTCACCACGCTGGAAGGGCAGATACTCCGCCACACATGGAATGTAAACAGGTTGCGATGGTATTATGTTTAGGACAAAAAGGGAAGCTGTAGCAGCGTCGGCACCCTATCTATTGTAAGACGCTCGCTCCTGCAAACGGGAGATCAATAAAGCCGATCGTCCGCCAACCTTTTGTCGAGGTCCGCCTCCGCACGCCTTCTACGGAGTATAAATAAGACGTAGCGTCGAGGTCCACCTCCGCACGCACTCTACGGAGTATAAATAAGACGTAGCATCGAGGTCCGCCTCCGCACACACTCTACGGAGTATAAATAAGACGTAGCGCAGAGGTCCGCCTCCGCACGCACTCTACGGAGTATAAATAAGACGCAGCGGGGGGACGCCTTCGCGCGCACTCTACGGAGTATAAATAAGACGTAGCGTCGAGGTCTGCCTCCGCACGTACTCTGCGAAGTATAAATAAGATGTAGCATCGAGGTCCACCTCCGCACGCACACTACGGAGTATAAATAAGACGTGGATGTTGTCCCTGCGCACTCTACTGAGTATAAACAAGACGCAGATGTCCCTACGCACGTGTGGACACTGCCCCTATGCGTACTCTTCGGAGTATAAATAAGACGTGGTTGATATTCTCAGGCACTCTACGGAGTATAAATAAGACGTAGATGTTGTCCCTACGCACTCTACTGAGTATAAACAAGACGCAGATGTCCCTGCGCATGTATGGGCACCGCCCCTACGCGTACTCTTCAAAGTATAAATAAAACATGGTTGATGTTCCCACGTACTCTACGGAGTATAAATAAGATGCAGTAGAGGCTTGCCTCCGCAGCGCATGCTAACGAGTGAAAAAGGGACGCAATAAGAGGCTCGCGCTCGTGCGTCTACTTTAACTAGGCGTCAGCTCCGCTGCCATCATTTCGAAGGGTAGGGCACGGAGCGCTCGTGTGTCTACTTCGGCTAGGCGCCAGCTTTGCTGCTACCACTTCGAAGGGTAGGGGACGGAGCGCTCGCGCGTCTACAAAGAGCTTGCGCGTCTACTTCGACTAGGCGCCAACTCCGCTGCCACTACTTCGAAGGATAGGGCACAGAGCGCTCGCGCGTCTACTTCGACTAGGCGTCAGCTCCGCTGCCACCACTTCGAAAGGTAGGGGACGGAACACTCGTGCGCCTACTAAAAGCTCGCGCGTCTATTTCGACTAGGCGTCAGCTCTGCTGCCACCACTTCGAAGGGTAGGGGACGGAGCACTCGTGCGCCTACAAAGAGCTTCCGCGTCTACTTCGACTAGGCGCCAACTCCGCTGCCACCACTTCAAAGGGTAGGGGATGGAGCGCTCGCGCGCCTACTAAGAGCTCGCGCGTCTACTTTGACTAGGCGCCAGCTCCGCTGCCACCACTTCGAAGGGTAGGCACGGAGTGCTCACGCGTCTATCTCGATTAGGCGCCAGCTCCGCTGCCACCACTTCAAAGGATAGGGAACAGAGCGCTCGCGCGCCAACTAAGAGCTCGCGCGTCTACTTCGACTAGGCGCCAGCTCCGCTGCCACCACTTCAAAGGATAGAGGACGAAGCGCTCACGCGCCTACTAAGAGCTCACGCGTCTACTTCGACTAGACGCTAGCTCCGCTACCACCACTTCGAAGCATCGGGGCGGGCGCTCGCTCGCGTATTAAGAGCTCGCGCGTCTACTTCAACTAGGCGTCTGCTCCGCTGCCACCACCTCGAAGGGTAGGGCACGAAGCGCTCGCGCGTCTACTTCGACTAGATGACAGCTCTGCTGCCACCCCTTCAAGGGTAGGGCACGGAGCGCTCGCGCATCTATTTCGACTAGACGCCAGCTTTGCTGTCACCACTTCGAAGGATAGGAAACGGAGCGCTCACGCGCCTACTAAGAGCTCGCGCGTCCACTTCGACTAGGCGTTAGCTCCGCTGCCACCACTTCGAAGGGTAGGGTACGGAGCGCTCGCGCGTCTACTTCTACTAAACGCCAGCTCCGCTGCCACTACTTCGAAGGGTAGGGGACGGAGCGCTCGCGCGTCTAGTAAGCGCTCGCGCGTCTACTTCAATTAGGCACCAGCTCCAATGCCACCACTTCAAAAGGCAGCGAACGGGTGCTCGATCACCTGCTTCGCCGGAGCGCTCGTGCGTCAACCTCGCTTACAAAGCGCTACGACTATCAACAAAAGCGGCGTTGGGTGCAAGAGGCCAACCTTCGTTGCATCAGTGAGCGATTACACGGGAAACAGTACGGAACGACAGAGCATCCTAGGCAACTGTTGTTTCACTCATGCAAAAAGGAGGCCACAGGGAACTGGTACAGCAAGGCATACATAGCACAGCACACCGGGTCCCGGCATCACACCTAGGGGTCCGCGCTGTCTTCGTTGCGCCGAGGGATCTCCTCGAGCCACTGGAGAAAATTCCCTTCCCGATGTAGCGTTCGTCGCAGCATGACCTTGGCTGCATCCTCCCCGATGTAGCCCTAGATTTGGTCATAAAAAGTCTTGAGGGCGGGCAGAATGGCGCGGGTGGCACAGGACAACGCCCCGGCTTCAATTGGCAGATCTAGCTGGGGATCGACCAGCTTGTTGGCATGCTCACACCCCCGGGTGTGGAGCATGGCAAAGGCGAGGCAGGCGCGGTGAAGCGGTAATGATCGCCGAAGGCTCTGGCACCGCGGAGAGCGAGGCTCGAGCCCTCTTCGATTCTTTGCAGGGTCTGCGTCACATCCGTGAGGCTGTGCGTAAGGTCCAGCACGTCAATAGAAAGGCCCTAGAGGGCCCCGTCCAATGACTCCATTGCCCTCCACGCTGCCACCGACGCATCGCCCAGGGTCCGGTTCCTCTCCTCCAAGGCCGTGGCAAGCCGGGCCTTTACTTCCTCCAGCGCGGTGATTTGCTCAAGCAAACCGGTGCGCTCCTCCGTCGCGCACATGCTGGGTCTCCTCCGTGGCGCGTTGCGCCGCCACCACCGCACTCTCTGCCCTAGTGATTTCCACCTCCAACACACGAATACGCTCGTCCTTGGCGGCGTGAGTCTCGTCGGCAGTGCGAAGCTGGCCCTCCAACGCCCTCCGCTCGCTGGTGCGCACCTCCTCGAGGGTCCGGCTGATGGCAAGCGTCTAAAAGGGGGGAGGGGGCGAATTTTAGCTACGTGCTAGACAAGTGGCGTAGACCACGAACTCAGGTACTTACCCTAATCTCCGAGGCGCCTAGTGCGAGCGCCAGAAGATCCCCTCCGCACGATGACATCGCCTATCGATCCAAACTACCATCGGCACACTCCACGACCCTGTTAAGGACGCAGAGCGTCTTCAGTCGAGGGATAAAATTAGACATGACGAGCCTTTGGGCCTCCGAGCCAGCACCAGGCGCCCACGCCGCGTCCTACGAAACAAGGCCGGCAACTTCACGGACACCTCCACTACTCAACCCTTGGCCGCGTCCGGGAGACCTCGTCTCTCCTGATGTCGACGATGGAATCAGCGAGCAAATCGGAGCTTTGCGAAGTCGTGGGAGGAAAGGAATTACGGCTACCTTCAACACCCCCCACCAGGGCACGGGGGGGTGTCTGCTCAGTCTCCGTTTGGGTCACCGGGGCTTCATCAGCCCGGGGAGCGGCGACTCCCTCGGTCAGAGCGTCTTCCCTGTCGGACCCTAGGTCCCCGGTGACCACGCCCGCTACATTGAACTGCCTCCTCGCGGGCGAGGGCAATCGTATTCGGGGGCGCTTCGCCCTCGGGGACTTGGGCGACGCGTCCTCGGCCGCTCCAGTGGTCGTAAGAACCGGTGCAGGCAGCAGGTCTTCGGTGGCCGCTACAGGTGGCGAAGGCGCAGGCAACAGGTCCTCGCTGGTCGGTACAGGCGATAAGGCCTCGCCCTCGAGGATGTCGCTACCAAGGCCTGCCTCACCACCACCTAAGCCCTCCTCGTTGGGGGCAGTGTGCTCCCCCGAATTGGCATGCTCGGACCCAACACCTGACATGCCCTTCGACCCGACGGTGTCTGTCAGAGATATGGTCGGCGGGATGGATATAGCAGCGCTAGACCGAGCTCTCCGCCGACTGGGAGACGCCCCACCTCGTCGTCGCCATCGCGGTGACGAGTCGAAGTCCGCGCTGGCACCGTGCGTGCTGGTACAGGGAGGCCTAGGACCTCATACACCCAATTTATCCGCCCCAACTTTGCAGGGACCAGTCGGGACTTCGCGCAGTGCGTGTTCCTTTGCCGTGTACGGCCCAAGGAATGCGGCTCTACGGCACATACGCAACATAAGGCCGAAGTACTTACCAGGATTGGAGGGTTTCTGCAGACAAGACATTGTAGGGCGGACGCCATCTCGCCGAGAGCGATCTCGCTCATACTTCCACTGAGCGGAGAGAGGAACACCCCGCACATTGTGAACTCCTTAGCGAGATAGCGCATGTTGAATCGGAGGGAAACTCTGGTAAGCCTGTGCGCTTGTTGTTCGTCGCCGCCCTGCGGCCTCACCTCGGCACCGAAGGCCGTTGTTACTCGTTACATGGTAGTAAAACCACCATTGCATCCAGCACGGGGAAAAGCTTCGCGCAGCGCGGCCACAGCGCGAAGTTGACACTGCCAAAATTAAGTAGCGCCCACCTTCGACCTTCTTCAACTAACAGCGCGCGTCATGAAGAAGGGCGAACAGTTCGCGCTGGGACGGACACCTTTTGTTCGGACTGCCTAGGCAAAAACAGCCAAGCAAACTATTGCATTTGGGGTCAGTTGCGCCAGCTCCAGCCCATAAGTCCGCAAGACCTCGCTGACGAAAAGTGTCGAAGGCATCTGGAGCCCAGCCTTGAAAAACGCAACAAAGATAATCGCCTTCGACTCCTGAGGGTGAGGCTCCACCTCGTCGCGGGCAGGCAGGCGAGCTCATGCGGGCTTCTCTATCTTCTTCTCCCGGAGGAGAGTTTGGATTGTCTTCTCTATAGCGCGACTCCGCCCCAGGACGTGGGAGCAGTGCCCTCCCGAGTTCTCCAAGGCGTCCCACCGCTTGTCAACCTGCGACGGCTTGCGAGCCACCAGGGGGAATTCCACCGGTGGCGGCGTCAAGCCGCGCTGGCTCAACGAGGCGCTGCCGCTAAGCCGACGAGCGAGATCTTCATGGCACGCCATACTACTCTGCAGTCGAAGGCTGAAGGAGCAGGAGCAATGGTAGATTGGGCGCAGTAGGGAAACAACGAGCAAAGTAACGACACACGAGCAGGAGGCACGTCCGCAGGCCGACGGTGACATTTTATAAAGACCCCTCACATCCCCCACGATTCGAAACGCAACCGGCGGGAGCCCACCGGTTCGGCTCCCCACGACCAGGAAGAGTAGCCGCTTACAGCCGGAGGCGCGCAACGGCAGGCTGCCAGGCATTGCACGATGCACCGGTAACATCCCGCCAAGCGTCCCACCTCTCTCGGGAAGGGACGTGGGATCGCAGTTGTGCGACCGCTGACAGCCCACGACGCGCCAACCGTGACGCACCACGTACCTCTCCTCGGGGCAGCACGCGTCGCGGCGCACCGCCCGCCAAGACCGGTGCTCGGTGCGATTCGTGCCACCATTAAGACGCCACCTCTGAACCACGGAGTCGTCGGGACATAACGACTCCGGACCGGGCGAAGACCCACCTGCTCAACTCCCTAGCACTACGCACGAAAGCCTGGCCCGCCCCGCGCAGAAGGGAGTCTCGGCGTCGCGCCCAAACGGTTGAATACCTTCGGCTCAGTAAGGCGACTCTGCCGGTAACTGTGGCACCGCGAGGGACGGCTCCAAGACCGGAAATGACTTCGGCAGCTTGCCCAACCCCGCGTCTTCGGCACAAAGCGAGGACGCATTAGCAACTGTATTTCCATCTAAATAGCTCACAGGCCATAGGGACGGAGGGGGCTAAAGGGCTCGGCAACATGATTTCGGCCCGTGAAACTCTTCACCATGAGAGGCTCCTGTTGTAGGGGTGGCCCCCATATAAGCCCAGCAGGCCTGTTAGAAGGTCGTAAGCCCCAAGTGAGACATGTATAATGACTTAAATGCCCTTGAAAGGGATATTCGAATGGAAGGGTATAATTGTAAAAATACTCCCCATGAGGACATATAGGACCTGTTCTTTTTTGCTGCGGCTGATGGTTTTTGTCTGCGGCTGATAGCTTTTTGGTTGTTTGTGAAAGAGATTGCGGAAAGAGATATACTCGCTTGCGATTTTTGATGATACAGATATTAGTTTTTTAACGTGTACTACAATTAACTTGTAGACCTTATCTTAAAAAAATACTCCGTTTAAAAGTTAGTTACTATAGCAAAAGCCAAAAGCGGCTTTTAGAAACCGCAAAGAACATGACCATATATATATGTGTGTGTGTGTGTGATACAAGCCATGGGAGAGGTCAGAGCATTGCTCACCTAACTCTGCTCTATACTTTCTCTCTCTGTTTGATCTGTAACCATAACAGGTACTATATTTTCTGGAGTATATTCCGAAATATGATGAGTAACCTACTGTTAGTAGTTAACTTTACATCACTAGTATATTGTATTTGTCTCCTACTAAAACTTAGAATTAAAATATTACCTATATTTTCAACAGTACGTTCTGTTATACGAAACTCCGGTAAAACTCGATCGTGCCTTCCAACACATGAATGTTATCGTAGTTCTATGGTAATCCACATGTTTAAAATACTTTTAATATCACATATCGCTCGTTATTGGTTAGTCCAATAGTGTGGCAACTAGATGTCCTAGCAACCATGGATACCTGTAATAAGTGTGGTAGCCAATTATACGCACTCGGTTTTTCTCTCAAGAAAAAAAGAGGAAATACCATATCTCTCACAATCTTTAGGTAGAGTTCAGAGTGGAGGTTGCTTATATTTTTTTTTACTATAATTGATTTATTTTTCACTGTAACTGATGATAGCTTATTTGATATAATTAAATTTTTAAAAAATAAAAATACAAAAAATAGTTTAGTCTATTACGGATAATATAAAGAAATATAGAAAAAGGTAAAAACTAAAAAATCAAAAAAATGAAATAAAATAATTGTAAAAATAAGCTGAAAGCTGATCGCGATCGCTATAAGCGGAGCCTAAGCATGTTCAACGGTAAAACTTCGACTGATTTTTTTTGTCCATCCAAGTAGAGAAGTCTATTCGGACCTGCATGCCCTTGAGGCCAAAGCACGCGCCAACGCCGAAAGCAACCACACCTGGGGTCCAGTCATTGACCGACTCTGAAAGATGATGCTCGCGTTCCACGTTAAGCCGCCGAGTCTCCCCTACAAAAACGGGTCCACACGGGAACTCGACTGCGATTTGCAATTTAATCACATCTCTGGCACTACCGTGTGGCAATCTCAAACCTAAAATTAGTGATGGCTTTTGATTTTGATTGAAATTTTACTGTAGCTGATTTTTTACTGTAACTGAGTTGATTTATTAAACATAATTAAATTTAAAAATAAAAATTAGAAAAGATATGTTAGTCCATTACGGATAATACAAAGAAATATGATAAAAAATATTTTAAAAAATCTAAAATATCTAAAAAAATCAGAAAAAACGAATTAATGAATAGTAAAAAAACTGAAACTAGAACCTAAACTGAAAAAAAAAACCAAAACCAACGGGGCCATGCAAGGTTGCAGAAAACTATGTGCTTATCGTGGCACGGATCGTTCCACTTGTACGGCTCATACAGCAAGATAACCATTTGCTCTGTTGAATTTATACTGCTCTATCCCGTCACATAAGCTAGTCGATTTGGGTTATAATACTACAAATTTTAGCTATGAATAATTTTTAATACTTTAGATTGACATATAAAAATGATACGTATAAATTTATCTTGAAACATACTTTTTATAATATTATAATTTTAGTATGTTTTTATATATAGATAAAATTACATAAGACACATAAGTGCCTTTGACATCCACACTATAAACTGTCTGATAAACGTGCATGGTTATGCATACTTTGGAGTTTGTGTATGAAATATTTTATCCCCTTGATATGTTTCGTGGCAAATGAGTTTCAACCCATTTCAAACTAAAGATGAACTTTTTTTTTGGGAGTTTGAAATTTCAAATACACATTTTTGTGGTATGTGAGGATATCTACGTTAAACGTCGCGAATCCAAAGCACATAAGCAGATATTGATTGGAGTGCCTAGGCAACAAGATGCATAAAATAAATGGTTAAAGTTACATTTTACGGACCTTGTCGTTTTAAGGGTACCTAAGCAACAAGGTGTATGGAATAAGTGGTTAAAATTATATTTTACAGATCTTGTCGATTCTTAAAACAGCTTCCTTTTATGACCAGACATTAACTGTTGACATTAACTGTTGAGAATTGGACCACATCAATTGCCTCGACATATGGTTATCCGGTGCAATGCAGCTCATCCGGCACCCTTACATTGCTCTCAAGCATTTATGAGTATAATTTTCAAAGAAAATATTGAGTAGGTAAAAATATCTTCAAAAGTGTTTGATTTTTTTGGCTATCTCCATCTCAAATGTTCATTTTAGATATCGTGCTTGAAACAACTTAAGACCCCGTTCATTCCAGTGTTGGCTTCTTAATTTTATTTTTATGGTTTCTTTTTTTTGCATTATCTATAAAGATATAATGATGTTTTTTATTTTTTTATTTTTCTTTAATTAAATAACTTAAAAAATTTAACAGTCATTACAGTGTAATTTCAATTAAAATCTATAGCTGAAAGTCAAAAGCTGTTAAAAAAAGCCAAATTGAACGGTAGGCATGCCTGGGAAACTTGTTATCCAATACAGTGCTTATCATGTTTGGAATAGAAAATTTTGGTACAAAACAGTGGTGAATTATCTAAGGGTTCGTTTGAAATATAGAAATTTTATATAAAACAATTTAACTTTCTATAAAAATAAAAAATTCTACGTTCCAATCTAGACCTAAAATGCCTAAGAAAATCCTTCAGTCCAGATGAGCCCTGGAATTCCACAGCATAGGATAGCAATCAGGCATGGCCATCACTATAGGAATATAACCCACAGTGTACACTGGCTTGCGTCAGAAATCATTCCTATCGTAGTACCACCATTGCCGCATATCACATAATACCTCCCATCCCAACACGGCCAAACCCCAGCACCACCATCCCAGCAAACGCACGCTCAATTTCTCGTCGCTTTACCCACCAAACGCAGTAACGGCCGCTCGTGAGACCTCTTTCTCTCCCCGCTGTTTTGAACTCTCTTCCCGGACAAGCTCGCGCGGCTCGCCGTTCCTGGTCAGGTAATCATGCCTCCTCCTCTTCATGTCCATGTCTTGTTTTCCTGCTTGGGTTAGTTGTGCTCTGTAGACTGTAGTACCATTCTTGCGTTTTAAGGGTTCGAAGAATTTCTTCCTCGCCCAATTTGGCCTTGGAATTCACCAAATTGCAGTTCTTTGATCCACGAACCGTCTTGTGTGTGATTGGGTGGCAGGTATTGGGGACTTTGCTGTTTAGTTAGTTCGGTTTTTACATTTTTGTTCGGATGATCTCCGCTTAGCAAGAGGAGTACACCACAATTTAAATGGAAAAAAAATCAAAATAAAGGTAATATTTGCACCTAGTTTTTCCCAGGCGTAGAACGATCATTTAAGAGTATTAGTCCATGTTCTTTTCTCTCCTTGTTGTGTTTTTTTCCTTCGTAATTTTGTATTTTTTACCTGTTGTTTTTTGTGCAAACTTGACCGTGTTCGGTATTATAGTAGGCCTAGTAACTTGCTGATAATTTCCCTTTCTAAGAAATGTTGCTACTTTTCATTCAGCTAAAGTTCTTGCAAAGATTGTGCTTTTTTTGAAAGAATATAGTAGACCTGCATTAGTAGTGTTTTCCTACTACTTTTTTGGTACAGTTTGTAACTTTTGGTGATACAAGAACCTTCAAATTGCTAACGTTCTTGCAAAGATTAATAGTGTTTTCTTACTCGGACGCTTGGATGCTCTACGTTGCATCAATTTACTGTAGTTCATCTTGCCACGATTCAGTTTACTGAATTTTCGTAATTCTTATGTTGTTGTAATTGCAGGTCAAGTCTGTAGCTCTCTGGATGTGCCTTCTTCACTAAACAAGAGTACAATCCCAGAACCCTCTTAACTTTCCTGATGTTTTCTTGCCCCAAACACCACCGACAAAGGTCCAATGCTCTGGCCTTGTGCAACTGTTCCTAGAGCTCTATTATAGCAAATTGATGCAAAGGAATCCTCAAAGTTTGATCCTGATACACCAACCACCGCAATGGCACACCCAACCCTACTAGTTACCCTCACATGCCTCACACTATTAGCTCTCTTGTCGCTCGCCGTGGCGGCTGATAACAACTCCACGGCCTCTGGTATCATCCTCCTTAATTGTGGAGCCTCCGGCCCGAACATTGATACCAATGGTCGGACTTGGGACGGGGACACCAGCTCCAAGTTCGCGCCATCAGTGAAAGGCATTGCAGCCGGTGCTTCATACCAAGACCCTTCACTCCCCTCCACAGTTCCTTACATGACTGCTCGCATCTTCACCTCAAATTACACATATTCCTTCGCTGTTAGCCCGGGCCGCATGTTCCTACGCCTCTACTTATATCCAACTGCTTATGAAAACTATGCTGCTGCCAATGCCTACTTTGGTGTCACAGCCAACAATCTGATCCTTTTAGACAACTTCAACGCTTCCCAAACTGCTCTGGCTGCAAATTTTGCCTACCTCGTCCGTGAATTCTCGGTGAATGTTACTTCAGGCAGCCTAGACCTGACCTTCGCCCCATCCACGCACCAGAACAGCTCTTATGCATTCGTGAACGGGATTGAGATTGTGCCCACGCCTGACATATTCACAACACCGACTCCTACACTTGCCAATGGTGGGAACCCAGATCAATTCCCTATCGATCCTGGGACGGGCTTCCAAACAATGTACCGGCTCAATGTTGGGGGCCAGGTCATCTCTCCACAAAATGATTCTGGCTTTTACCGTTCATGGGATAATGATTCTCCTTACATATATGCTGCTGGCTTTGGGGTGACCTTCGCGAAAGACAGCAATGTCACAATCACCTATACGCCTGCTGTACAATATTACACTGCGCCAGTTGATGTATATGCAACAGCACGGTCGATGGGGCCAAATGCACAGATCAACCTGAACTACAACCTTACATGGATTTTACCAGTTGATGCGGGGTTCTCCTACCTCCTAAGGTTCCATTTCTGTGAGATCCAATATCCTATAACCAAGGTAAATCAGAGGTCCTTCTTCATCTACATCAACAACCAGACAGCACAAGAGCAAATGGACGTCATCGTGTGGAGCGGAGGAATAGGCAGAACAACATACACAGACTACGTTATCATCACTGCTGGTTCCGGTCAGATGGACTTGTGGGTTGCACTTCACCCTGATCTTTCGACTAAGCCAGAGTATTTTGATGCAATACTGAATGGCCTTGAAGTTTTCAAGATGCAGGATATCTTTAGGAATAATCTTGCTGGGCTCAATCCTCCACTTCCACCAAAGCCTGATGTGAATCCTAACGGACCGTCTAGTGTAGGGAAATCCAAGGGTGCTGCCGCAGCAGCCATAGGTGGAGCTGTTGGTTGTTTTGCTGTGCTGTTGATTGCCTGTTTTGGCGTGTGCATCATCTGCAGAAGAAAGAAGAAGGTAGCAAAGGATTCTGGCAAATCTGATGACGGCCGCTGGACTCCTCTCCCTGATTTCAGCAAGTCGCCATCGGCCACCTCAGGAAAGACGACCGCCACTGGGAGCCACTCGACGCTTCCATCTAATCTTTGCCGCCACTTCTCGTTTGCTGAAATCCAGGCAGCCACCAACAATTTTGACCAAGCCTCCCTCCTTGGAAAAGGTGGGTTTGGGAATGTGTACCTCGGAGAGATAGAGAGTGGCATGAAGGTGGCAATCAAGCGTGGCAACCCAATGTCTGAGCAGGGTGTTCATGAGTTCCAGACTGAGATTGAGATGTTGTCCAAGCTCCGCCACCGCCACCTTGTGTCTCTGATTGGCTACTGTGAGGATAAGAATGAGATGATTCTGGTGTATGACTACATGGCCCATGGGACTCTTCGGGAGCACTTGTACAACACCAAGAACCCACCACTCTCATGGAAGCAGCGCCTTGAGATCTGCATCGGTGCTGCCCGGGGCCTGCATTACCTGCACACAGGTGCAAAGCAGACCATCATCCACCGTGACGTCAAGACCACCAACATTTTGTTGGATGACAAGTGGATAGCTAAGGTTTCCGACTTTGGGCTGTCAAAGACTGGTCCGAATGTGGAGAACACCCATGTGAGCACAGTTGTGAAGGGCAGCTTCGGATACCTCGATCCCGAGTACTTCCGGCGTCAGCAGCTCACTGAGAAATCAGATGTCTACTCCTTGGGTGTTGTGCTCTTCGAGGTCCTGTGTGCGCGCCCCGCCCTGAATCCCTCGCTTCCAAAGGAGCAAGTGAGCCTTGCCGATTGGGCATTGCGTAGCCAGAAGAACGGCGTGCTTGGCCAGATCATCGACCCACGTCTCCAAGGGAAAATTGCTCCCCAATGCTTTATGAAATTTGCAGAGACTGCAGAGAAATGTGTAGCTGATCACAGCATTGACAGGCCGTCTATGGGTGATGTCCTCTGGAACCTTGAGTTTGCGCTCCAGCTTCAGGAGAGCGCAGAGGACAATAGCAGCCTTACAGAGGGAACGTCATCAAATGCATCGCCTCTCGTCATGACGAGACTGCAGTCTGATGAACCATCGACAGACACGACCACTACCACAGCGTCCACGGTGAGCATCACAGGCCGGAGCATCACGAGTGTGGCGTCGGATGGGGTGACGCCTAATATCATTTTCTCACAGCTTATGAATCCAGATGGCAGATGAAATTTAGTATTGCAGTTCCTCTCCATATTTATGGTGTACCTCAATAGAATTATAGAAGTCCGTAGCAGCAATAGCTTATCCTATATACATATTCTGCTAATCTTGCTACAGGTCGTTTAGGACGACTATACATACCTCTAGTTCTATACCACACAGTTTTTATCGAAATATCTGTAACTGTATAGATATCGCCAAGCTACTGGAGTTATGATTCTCACGTCCAGATCGATTTGTAATCTTCTTCGAATGTAAGCAAGATATCACCCGTTAATAATGTGTCTTTCTGAATTCTGAGTTGTGACGACATACTCCTTTACTAAATGAAGAATTTCAGAGGTTCAATGCTTTCTTTTCGATTGCTTTTTGTATTGCCACGTTAGTAATGGTCATATTTCAGCATAGTGAAACTTGGTGTCTTCACCTTCCCCTCTGTGTCGTATATACTACAATACCAAAGAACCTACATGGTGGTTCTTGTCCACTTTTGACTTGTGAGGCACTGTCACTTAGTAACTAAAAATAGACGGTGTCAACTAGCCTTTTGTTCCAACTGTTACAGAAGACGATGCTGTTCGCTTGTTCAGTACAACAATAAATCGTAGGTAATGCACAAGATTAAACTTACGTCGTCGGTGTTGTGTTTCTAACGCAAGACTCGAGCTGTTGATCCCGTGATTAATTTACCGAGACTGAAGCGTCTCATGATTAACGAGGTGTCCAGGTCAATGGCCGTTTGCTACAACATAAAATGATTTTGGCGCCTTTGGTCACCGGTGGGGTCTCCGTAATGCCTCCCGGTATTCGACGGTGGGGCGGCAAATTGGTTGCTCAAAGAAAACGAGAATGGTGAGGAGAAAACTTTAGGTGCAAAAAAGATATATCTTTCCAACGGAGGAGATTAATCAGATGACCTACCAATCTTGGAGAAATATTAGCAATTCTCCAAGGGAATGCAGTCTTGCAGAGGCCGGCGGGAATTAGGCATGGACCACGGCCTTCTCATTCTACGGGACTTTGGAACTTCACGAGATTATTCTCTTCAATTTGAGCAGAGCAAGCTGACCAATGAAACGATTTCGACACTTCACCGACGAGTACTGGACTCGAGCAATTCAGACTCCCCTCAAGGAAATTTAACAACCGGAGATCTCGTATAATTCAAGATTAAGGGGCCGCTTGAAGCAGTTTTTAGCTATATTTTCTTTAAACCCAAATTTTCTTATTGTCTTGTCAAACTTCAAGTACCATTGTCTTGAAGCTTGCTTTAACCCATAAATCGATTTCTTTAGCGGCATCCCATTCTTTCATTTTCTTCCACGACAAAACCTTTCGGTTGTGCCATGTAAACATTTTCCTCCAAATCCCCATTAAGAAATGCCGTCTTTACATCCATCGATGTAACTCTAAATCATAATGTGCTACAAATGCCATTATGATTAGAAGGAATCTTTACATGAGGCGGAGAAAAAGTCTCATTGTAATCAATCCCTTCTCTTTGCGTAAAGCCTTTTGCCACAAGTCGCGCTTTGTATCTTTCTATATTCCCTTAGGAGTCGAGTTTTGTCTTGTAGACCCATTTCTGACCCTCTTTGTTTTGGCTCCTTTAGGAATAATTTCAAGTCCCAGGACTTTATTAGTCTTCATGGACCTCATTTCCTCTTCCATGGCTTGAGCCATTTTGAAGAGTTTTCACTTCTCATGGCTTCTTCAAATGAGGTGGGATCATCTTCCATTTGAAATTCCTCTGTATGATAAATCGATAATCATCGAAATAGTGATCTTCTTACTCTTTGAGACCTTCTGGGCCTCCTCATTTGGTATATTTTCTATTTGAGGCTGTTGTTGCTCCCCCTCATGTGGGCAATGGGTTCTATAGGATCTGAAGAACAGTTCCACATTTTCATTCATTGTTGCCACGGGAGGAACAATAACAGTCTTGCACCACGATGTCTTGCACCATCGGTGCAATGGCGGCAGGCGGTGTGAAGAATGGCTCTTGAATCATCGGAGTGGGCGCATCGCCGCTTCTCTTCAAGGTCAGTCTCTCGAGCTACCATGCTCCCCCTCATCATTTCATCCTCTAAGAAGACAGCGTGTCTCGTTTCTACAAACTTTGTATATCGATGCGGGCGGTGAAAGCGAAACCTTTTGACTTTTAGGTAGCCAATGAAATGGCGACTTCTTGTTTTGGGATCAAGCTTCCCAAGATTTGGGTTAAATACTTTAGCCTCAGTGAGACTCCCCACACACGTAAGTGGTGTAGTGAGGAACTCTTCCTGTCCACAACACAAATGCGGTGTTTTGGGCACCGATTTACTAGGTACTCTGTTGAGAATATGAATGGCGGTTTTTAACGCCTCCATCCATAAACTCAATGGCGGTGTGGAGTAGCTCATCATACTTCGCACCATATCCATCGAGAATGCGGTTGCGTCTTTCAGCTACTCCATTTTCTTGAGTTCGCGGTGTAGAATCTTTGGGCCACTATACCATTTTCTGTAGAAACCTTGCAAAGGTCGGGAACTTGTCCATATGGGGTATGTCGACCGTAGTACTCCCCCACGATCGGATCGGACTATCTTAATCTTTAAATCATGTTGGTTTTCAACTTGACCTTAAATATCTTGAATTTATCCAAGGCTTTATTTCTTTCTTTGATGGTTTTGATTTTTAGTTAAAATGTCTTGGATGCCATGTTACTCATCCTCGGTATGTGCTCTCTTATGCCACTTTGCCACCACAGTACCTTTACATCACAAGTGTTTGATCATTGTGTAGCATAAGTCTTTGAAGAGCGATGGCGACTCTTTATTCTCTCAAGGTACTCTGTGGCGGTGTCACACTCTGCAATTGAGCCCACAATTGCGAGGCTCAGTGTGTTCTTTATCACACCATACACTTCTTGTTGGTGTGGTCCATTCTTATGATCAAGATCATAAGATAATGGTTGGTAGTTTTTTCTAACCATTCAATTAAAGAAAAATAAAGAAGAATGAGAATAAAAAATACCACTATATCTCTATGAACAATGCAAAAGAGAAAAGAGAAAAAAAAGCCAAAACTAAAAGCCAAAAAAGGCCAAAATTAGAAGGTGATGTGGTTCAAGTGATTTATGACTTAAATAAGCTAAAAAAACCTAAAAAACACTAGAAACTAAAACAGTTTAGAGTGAAGCATAAAACAAATAAATCTTGGTTGACGAGGATCCCATTCCCGTAACACCGCCCATATGGCTGCCAAATTCATAAAACGAGGGATCAGCTTGCGATCGGATGGTAAAGAGTGGTAGCTAGTTCTTGTTCTTTTAAATTATAGTTTATGATTTTAAGTAGCACTTAGTTTGGTGTTGACGTATGGCTTTTTTATTGTAGCTGACTTATTGTAGTTTACTATAACCGAATTGGCTTATTTGGTATAATTAAATTTTAAAAAATGTAAAAAATATATTAGCCCATCACGAATAATGCAAAGAAATACGAAAAAAAATAAAAAACAGAAATGCCTAAAAATCTAAAAAATAACAAAAGACGAAATTACTGAATAGTAAAAAAAGCAGAAACCAGAAGCAGAAACTAGTTTTAAACCGTTTTGAGCATAGCCTTAGTTATGGTTGATAATTTTTATTTATGTTTTCTGGAACAGTAGCGAATAGTGAAGACACCGATACGGACGGCGTATATAGTTTTAGATTCAGAAAACAGTTTAAAGAATTCCCTTCAAAAAATTGTCTAATTTACTTTGATTTTTAGAGAAGCCAAAAGTCTAAAAGAAAAAAGGTATATATCCTCACCCACTAGAGTTGGAGGCCTAAGACTGACTCAGGTACCCATCACTTTTTCTTCTTCTTTAATACCAGAGCTTTTGCCATTTTTAAAAAAACACATAAATTTAGGGATATCATCACAGCGTGAAGAAATGCTTCTATGTCTATTCTTCAAAAAGAAAAAAATCCTAGGTCTAGCCATTTTGATACTTCAATTGGTGAAATAATTTATGCCAGACATTTTGTAAGTTTAGGCATCTAGCATGAAGGTTATGAAAATTTATGTACTCGAGGCAATGCTACAAGTTTTCAGATACCTACCGTGCAATTTATATAAAAATAAATAAATTATGAAATCAAACTCTATGTAATGCTTCCTCGTCCATTTTCATTTTATTTGCTATTTTTCATCGTCACTTCCTATATTGCTCTTATTAACATGTTTTATAGCACCTCTTTGTGTTTTGATACAAGTATATACATTGTAATACCTAGCTGTGCAATTGCATAGGAAATGGCTGTGAATAGACAATCCTTACTCCCATGTGAAGGAATACGGGTAGACTACACTAGCATAAATTAAATTTTTTTACTGCATAAACTAGAAAGCCATATGAGTAAGAGATTATAGATTGTCATCACTAGACACGCAGTTTAGCGGAAGTAGAGTTGAAATAGCCGATTTAACGTAGCGTGCATAAAGAGTGCGGGGGGTTTTGTCACCATTTTTATTAACGAGTGATCTCCTTGTAATCATTTCAAATGGTGACTGAAATTGACATTTTTCTGTTCGGCCCTTCACCCTAGATTCAAATGGCAATGGAGGATTATTTTTTGTAATTTTTTAAGCATAGGTACATTCACCAAAAAAATATAAAAACAATTTAAAAAACTCTTGTTTATGTCATCAATCAAAATAGCGATAGAGGGCGACATCCAATTGGTGATAATTTCTCGGTCGCCAGTCCAATTGGTGACAAAACAATATCGCCAAATGAATTGGCAATAGAGCCGTCCACCCAGCCAGTCTCTATTTCAAATAGCAATATGAGTCTGTCATCATTTGTATTGGCGATAGAGGATTATTTCTATAATTTTGGTAATCAGTGACATATTTATATAATATTAATAAAAAATAATTATTTAAAAAATTCATTGACGAACAACCCATCGGATATCCTCAGGGGCCCATATGGATGCCATCTGTTATCTCAATGGTTGCAGGATCCGGTTGTTCTGGAATCTGATTGCCCAGCATGCATAAACGCTTTCAATGGGCCAGCTAATGAGAGATCCTCTTACGTTGCTCGGGCTAGTTGTGCCATGGGCTTGTTTCCCTGTTGGCCCAAGTTTTGTTTCATCAAGGTGAAGACAGATCAAAATAGGATAGCACAAGAGGGCAACATATTTCATGTACTAAGTTTGGACATATTTCATGTACTTAAGTTTGGGCATACTTACGATACACTCTAACTAAAAAAAATCTAAAAATCATTTCTACATGTACTTCTAAATTTACTTTAATTATACATAAAATTTTAAATTCAGATTTATTATATGTTAGAGGTAACAAAAAAGAGAAAAATCTGATAAATGTTGAGAGTTCAAATATCTCATAATTTTCTCTTTTTTTGTTACTCTTAACGCAGAATAAATTTGAATTTAAAATTTTATACACAGGTGGATTACATTTTTGATAAATATAGAAGTTTTTTAAAAAAAATTCATGATTTTTTTTAGTTATGGTGTATCATGCATGGTACACCCTAAATGAGTGCATAGGATATGTTACCGCACATGAGCTAGCTCAGTTTGATAGATGTAAAAAAACCGAAGTTTGGCTGGCTAATATACATGCTTGTATAGCACTCTTTCTTCAACCACAAAGTAAATTCTCTCTTTTCGCGGACCGTAGTTTGCTGTTGGTGTAGGCTGGTAGTGGCCAGCTCACCCGCTTGGGTTCAAACCCGGGTGCCGCATTTTTCATTAGGTATAAATAGTAAACAATGTTATCTGAGTACTCGTGTGCATATAGGTGCATTTAGTGGTTAAAACGTATATCTGTGCTTTTGAAGATCTTAAGTATCTGTCTTGTTTCAAACGTATATATTGGACACATCAATGTGGATGTGAGTGAGTATATGTAGTGTTAGTGTATGTGTGTGTATGAGTATGTTGTTATTAGGGATGACAATCGGGCGTGACGGGCACGGGTAATGCTCGCCCATACCATACCTGCAACCCTGATTTACGTCTACGGACATACCCGCGAAGGACAACGGGTGAAGAACCTCGTCCATACCCGTCGCCTGCGAGCATACCCGTTTACCCGCAAATGCCGCGGGTACCCGTCGCCTATGGGTATGCCCATTTACCTGCGAATTGAGAGTTAGCATATGAGAGTTTATAATTAATAAAACAAATAGGAGAACATATTTCAGGTGTTCATCAGGACATACTAATTAATAACATTAACAGTTTGTAACATAATATTTGTAAAGCACTCCATGCATATTTGTAAAGCACTCCATGTTCATCAGGACATGCCAAGCTACTGCTATAACCACTCTGCAAAGTAGCCGCCTTTATTCCAATTTTTCAAAGTGCAAATCAGTTTACATTAGAAACCACACATTCCTTGGTTGCCACACAATTGCCATTTCAAAGTGCATTAGAAACCATACATTCCTTGGTTGCCACACAATTGCCATTTCAAAGTGCATTAGAAACCACACATTCATTTGGGATCCAGTTGTCACACAATTGCCATTTCAAAGTGCATTAGACCCATTCCAAAATTTCTAGTTTCTACTACATAGAAGAGCAACAGCAAAATTAAAGCAAACATGAAACTCATACTACCTGACCTGAGTAACTCGACTCGTGGCGGGCGGCTGGTTCTGACTCTTTTCTCTCCCCAAAAATTCTGACTCGATCTGCATCCAAAAATTGTTTAGATGATTGCTATCATTTCTAGTTTGGGTATTACACGATGTTAGTATATACGAGATTGCTTTGGTTTCAAGGACTTACGGACTTAGGCACTCACCTCCCAGCTCAGCAGCACCCTCCTCCTCCTTTCCCCCCTCTCGAGGTGTCTTCTCTACACACACGCGCCGGCAAGAAACCAGAGTAGCGCGATGCGAGGAGGAGCAGGACCCACCGCGCCATTCACGTCCGGCGAGCCGCCTCCAGCTGCGGCGGCAGAGGAAGTGGAGGAGAACTCCGGCGGAAAGGAGAAGCAGCTCGAGGTGGGGCTCAGCCTCGGGTCCAAGAAGCAGCCGACACCGGCACCATGCCGTATCCTGACGGCTAGAGACCTGCAGCTAGTGATGGCCGGGAGGAGGACCGGAGGGCTTGGGAGGCGACAAGGAGACGGCAATCCAGATCCGGATCGACAAGGAGAGAGGAGGGAGGAGGGAGACTGGAGAAGTGGAGATTGGAGAATGAGGACTGAGTCGGCAGCTCGGTGGTTCGCTTGGGGGAGTTGGGGTTGGGGGATTAGGGTTGGGCGGTTGGGGTTGGGCCTTGGGCTTTTGACAGATTGTTTTGATTTTTAATTATTAGGTTAGCCCACCTGTTAGATTGTAGATTTGTGGGTAAACGAATGAGACGGATACGGGTGGAGCTTACTTATGTCTGTACCTGTTTACCCGATAGGTAAAAAATTTCTCTCATTTTCATACCCGTGGGTAAATAATACATCTCATACCCGACTTTATTAGGATATTTACTCGTGGGTACACGGATAAATAGGTATAATTGCCATCTCTAGTTGTTATTGTACTTATGAACTCTAAAAAAATCTCTCTTTTCCATGAAAAAGGGACGTAGCCAGCAATGGAGCTCGTTGGGCGGCCGCCAACTACACTAACGACGGACAGTGCACTAGAGAAGAAACTTGCGCCAATTTCCGTAGGCATTACCACTGTTCGCCTCAATTTAAGGACCGTTCATCTCGGCTTATGAACATATATGGCTTCTTAATTTTAGTTTTTTTAGTTTTTTTTGCTTTTTTGTATTTTCTTTTTCTCTCCTTTTCCTTTGTATTGTATGTGGTTTTTTTGTTTTTTCTTATTTTTTCTTTAATTAAATAACTTAGAAAAAAATAACAGTTATTATTATATAATTTTAGCAAAAAAAAACAGTAGCGAAAAACCAAAATCCTTTAGAAAAGTCAAAATAAATAGCACGTAAAAGTCTATACACATGGCGTGAGATGTTGGTCCTACCTTGTGAAATTTGGACAAATATAGCACTATTTGCTAGTGAAATTCCAAAAGTTGCACCCTGCGCACGAGAATTCCATTTCTGGCCCCCTGATCGACCGCACGATTCCGGACGAAGCAACACGTGGCAGTCGTGTGGTCCCGATCAGACGATCGAAGCTACATGTAATCGTGTGGTCCGACCACATGTTTACATCAGAGCGACCGAGCGCGTCGTCAGAGAGAAAATTTCCAGCGCTTGAAGAAACACACGCAGAATGCGGCGTCGGATCGTCGATCGATCGCGATCGTAATTCGATGTAAACGTGATCCGGGACCGCACGATCGCACGAACCGGCCGTGCGTCGCACGATCGCCACGCGGTCGCCCGTCCGAATCGTGCGGTCGATCGGGGGCCAGAAATGGAATTCTCGTGCGCAGTGTGCTATTTTTGGAATTTCAGCTGGCAAACAGTGCTGTATCTTTCCAGGATTCCTACCTTGTGCTTATTCCTGTCTCCGCCGGTGGATATCCTTGTTCAAGCCTCTTGAATGAGGATGATGCAACTCTTTGTAAGCTTAATAGAAGATGCATGTTTATATTTCAAAAAAGAAAGAAAGAGGTAGAAGAGAACAAACATTAGTTCGAAAAGCTCTAGATTGCCCACATAAGCAACCTACCTCGGTTGCGCTTAGGCCCTGCTCAACGATTGGAATCGTTGACGTCCAGCGATGGGCATCAGCTTTTCTATCACTGTAGCATTTTTTGTGTTTTGTTTTTTTTTCTCGTATTTCTTTGTATTGTTCATGATAGGTTAACATGTTGCTTTTATTTTTAAATTTAATTATACCCAATAGGCTAACTCAGCTACAGTAAAAAATCAGTCAGTTACAATAAAATTTCAGCCAAAAGACCTGAAACCATCGCTATTACGAACACCCCCTTAGTTGAATACCGCTTCATCTAAGGTGCGGACCACCACCACCTTTCTACGCACGACAAGCGAGCTATCTCACTTCTTTAGAACTTATATTTATGTTTTGACTTTTATTTCAATAATAACTTATTATTAAATGATATATTTTTTAAGATAAAATCTATCAAGTTTAGTTATACTAGTCAAAATCATATATGATTATTTTTCTTTACGTACTACCTCTCATTAACAAATCAAAATTTAAAAACCACAGATAAAATTATAAGTTTCAATCTAAAAGAATCTATCTTATAGAATATGTTCTTTTAAGTTAATCCATATAAATAAACAAAAAACGAAAATAACAGGACAAGAGTAGGCAGGACGCACTCCTCGTCAGTGAAAATGCCGTGTCCCATTTGCGTATGGGTGCCACTGCCAGCCAAGGTACAAAATTGCTATTTGGTCCTCCGTGTTTTTTAAAAATGATTTTCGGGTTCTCATGAATCTCCTCTACAATTGAGGGCATACCTGCAAAGATATCTAATAATTGAGGGCTTACCTGCATGGACTTTTGGGCTTGTGGTTCCATCGCAGATTGGACAGTGTCTCTAGACTCGGCCGTTACGCTGAGTGGATTCCATGGAAAATAGGTAACAAGAATATTGCAAGAGGTTTTGAACAAGAACTATTGCTTTCTACTATTTCATCGATCATCTGTATATGAATGAGTTATAATATATATAGATAATGAATAGATGTCGACATACGGAACGTCGCGTCCGTACGCCGGAGACCATTGGTCATTTCTCTGTAACACTCCCCCTTGACCAATGTGTCTTCATATGATCACCTTGATTCATCATCTTGGACAGACTCCTCCAAAATCCTGTAGGAAAAATACGAGGAGAATCTGAAGAGTAGATATACCACGAAAAACTCCTTTAAAACCCAGTGGGAAAATTTAAGGAGAAAAATGATATGGCATATATTTGATTATATCTTTAAAAACCCATGTGGGGAAAATAGAGATATAATATATATATGATTACGTCATTATATTGCCTCATTAAAAACATTGATGAGAAACCTTAGAGGAAAACTCATAAAGGGAAAAGAGTACAATATTTATATTTGAACGGGTTAAGTCTTAGGAGATTTCTCCCCCTAACGCCTGCAAATCACGTAGTCTTCGCATATCAATTCCATGAACACATTTCTGAAATGTGGAAGTTGGTAATGAGTTAGTGAATAAGTCTGCAAGATTATCACAAAACTTAGTTTGCAGAATATTTATTTCCCCACTCTCTTGCAATTCATGTGGGTAAAATAGTTTGGGTGCAATATATTTTGTGATATTGCTCTTTATGTAACCTGTTTGTATTTGAACAACGCAAGCAGCATTATCTTCGTAGATAATGGTGGGTGATACGATAGCATCTATACTACATGATTGTTTTATATAGTTAATCATTTTGCGAAGTCATACACATTCACGTGATGCTTCATATAATGCAATTATTTCAGAATGATTAGTGGATGTAGCCACTAAAGTCTGTTTCAAAGATTTCCAATATATGGCTGTTCCACTATGTAAAAATGCAAAGCCTGTTTGAGATCTGGCATTATGGGGATCTGATAAATAGCCAGCATCTGTATATCCTATTAAATCCATACGTTTATCCTTCTGGAAGAATAGACCGAGATCTTTAGTACCTTGAAGATATCTAAGGATATTCTTCACTCCTACCCAATGTCTTTTGATTGAAGCAGCGCTATATCTAGCAAGTAGATTTACTGCAAATGCAATATCCGGCCGGGTGCAATTTGCAAGGTACATAAGCGCTCCGATGGCACTAAGATGTGGAACCTCGGGTCCCAATAGCTCTTCATTGTCATCTCGGGGTCTAAATGGATCTTTGTCCCTGTCTAGAGATCGAACAACTATGTGGGTTTTCGATGGATATGCTTTGTCCATATTAAATTTCTCCAATATTTTATGGACATAGGCTGATTGATGTACTAGTATGCCTGTATAAAGGTGCTCAAGTTGTATACCTAAGCAAAATTTGGTTTTACCCAAATCCTTCATTTCAAATTCCGTCTTAAGATGATTACGTACTTCATCTATATCTCGTGTATTACCAATGATATTGAGATCATCAACATACACAGATATAATGCAAAATCATGTTAAGAATATTTTGATGAACACGCATGGGCAATCATCATTGTTGGAGTATCTCTTTTTTGTTAGGAACTCACTTAGTCGGTTGTACCACATTCTACCCGACTATTTCAAGCCGTATAAAGACTTGTTTAATTTTACACAATATATATTACGATTTGCGCTTGGATTCGAATTGAAATTCCATCAGGAACTTTCATATATATATCCGAATCAAGTGACCTATAAAGGTATGTAGTCACTACATCCATTAACTGCAAAGATAGATAATTTTGTACTGCCAATAAAATTAAGTATCGGAATATTATTCCACTCATTACTGGAGAATAAGTTTCATTGAAATCAATGCCGGGTCTCTGCGTGCACCCTTGTGCTACAAGCCTTGCTTTGTATCTCACCACCTCATTGTTTTCATTCCGTTTGTGGATAAAAACCCATTTGAAACCGACAGGGAATACATTGGGAGGTGCATGTATTACATTGGTGAATACATTTCTTTTCTTGAGCGAGGCTAACTCCGCTTGAATTGCATCCTTCTATTGATTCGGTCGAGTGCTGTTTGCACTCTGCCATGGTCTTGGGATTTGGATCATTTTGAAAATTGTTTGCAATTGTTATAGAGAAATAAATGTCGACAAGTGCAGTCTTACGATCATATGATTCTCTAGAATTAGTATAGTTAGTGGAAATTTCTTGAACCCCTGGTGACTTAATGTTATTTCTCAAAACATTTGAGTGCACTGTTGATCTGACTTGAAAGATACTTTGGTTTCTATCAACATGAGGTTGATCTGCATTTACATTGTTTTGTTTCCTTTGTCGCTTGTCAGAAGCTATATCCGTCACTTGTGTCGTACTTCTCCCCCTCTTATTTTGAATTGGGAGTTGAGTGATTTTTGCAGTACCTCCACTCTTTCAGGCACATTTCTAGCAGGATTATATGATTTTATGACACCCTTATAATCAGTAAATGCATCTGATAAATTATTTGCAATGTTTTGCAAATGAATGATTTTCTAAACTTGAAGTTCAGTCTCTCTGGTACGTGGATCTGAGGTAGGAATGCCTTGAACAATCCAATCAATTTCCTGACATTTAGTTTGGTACTTGTTGTCTCCCCCTAATGCCGGGAAATGTTCCTCATTGAATATGCAATCAGCGAACCGGGCCGTAAACAGGTCCCTAGTTAGGGGCTCGAGGTATTTTATAATTGACGGAGATTTATACCCAACATAGATCCCAAGTTTCCTGTGCGGTCCCATTGAGGTACACTGCGGTGGTGAGATCGGTACGTATGTAGCGCAACCGAACTTTCGCAGATGAGAAATATCTGGTGGATTTCCACGTATTAATTGTAGCGGGGAAGTGCTATGATATGCAGTTGGGCGCAATTGGATTAAGTCAGCAGCGTGTAAATTGCATGACCCCAACATAATGTTGGTAAGTTGCAATGCTGTAACAATGGTCTTGCAATGAGCTTGATTCTCTTGATGAGATATTCTGCCAAACCATTTTGTGTATGAACATATAGAACAGAGTGTTGAACTTGTATCCCAAGAGCCATACAATAGTCATTGAAGGTATGAGATGAAAAGTCAGCAGCATTGTCCATTCGAATTGATTGAATTCGATATTCAGGGTAATGTGCTCGTAATTGGATAATTTGACCAATTAACTTAGCAAATGCATGGTTTCGTGTGGATAAAAGACACACATATGACCATCTAGTAGATGTGTTAATGAGAACCATGAAATACCTGAATGGTCCACACAATGATTATATAGGACCATATATATCTCCTTCAATGCGTTCAAGAAATTTAAGTAGTTCAGCTCTGATTTTAAGATGAGAGGGTCTTAAAATCAATTTTCTGGTGGCACAGGAAGTGCAAAAGGGAGTGGTGGTTAGGGTTTCCCTAACCACAAACCCTAGCCGCCGCTGGCCACGAGAGAGCGCCGCCGCCGGCCGCCACGGGAGGCCGCCGCCTTGCCGCCTCTCCACGCGCCGCGCTGCTGCTGCGCCATCTGGCGCCGCGCGCGCGCGCGCCACGCTGCGTCGCGCGCTTGCTGCCGCCGCCGGCACCCCACCGTCCGAGCCGCCACGCTGCTGTTCGCCGCACCACGCTACCCCGCACCGCCGCCCCCCCGCCGCCGAAGCCGCCTCGTCGCGCGCCGTCTGCGCCGCCGCTGCCGCCGGCCAGCGCCGTGCCGCCTAGGCGTTCGGCCAGTCGCGCTGCCGCTAGAGCCGAGGCCGCCGCGGATGCTGCGCCGGCCGGGCGAGCGCCGCGCGCCCCATGCATGCGGTCCGCCCGCCGTCCGCCAGAGCCGCGCGCCGTTGCTCGTCAGCCGCACTCCCCCTCCTCTTTTTTTTATGTAGAGGAGAAAGTGTCCTCTGTGGAGGAAGCCGGTGGAGGAGTGCGGATCCGGAGGCCGGGACGGCGTTTAGCCGCCACGGAGGCGTGCGCCGGTTGCCAGTAAGGTCCGTAGCGCGGGGCCTTCGCCGGTGGGAAGACGCCGTGCGCCTCCCATGGACGACGACGAGCTGGCCTAGATCCATGGCCGGTGGCGATGATAGTGGTGGCTGTCGACGGACAAGGAGCAAGAAAATCTTGCAGTGATTCGCACAAGGAATCGATCGCAGCGAGCATCCCAAATAATGCATTGTGATGTTTCTCACAAAGTTGGATCTCCTGGTTTTCCATACCTTGCGTTGTGCATGTTTCTTGTTGATGTGTTTGTCGTTCTTGCGTCGTGCTGATAACATATTGCAAGAGGTTTTGAACAATAACTATTGCTTTCTATTATTTCATCGATTGTCTGTACATGAATGAGTTACAATATATATAGATAAAGAACAGTTGCCGGCGTACGGAACATCGCGGCCGTACGCCGGAGACCGTTGGTCATTTCTCTGTAACAAAAAATAGAAATGGCCACCCTGCTAGAGGCCCTTTTTTTTATAAGTGCCTTCCTTCGAATAAACTGAAAAAACGAAAAATAAGGGAAACAGAAACTCAGCTCAAACGTAAAATTTTATTAAACAGTACATCTAAAACCCTAATCTTATATAGTCTACAAATACCCAAGCACCTTGGAAAAATCCATGCCACAGTACTTCCAACAGCTTCATATGCTAGTTGTTTCTTAACTCGTCCCTGCTAGTACATCATCTTTGAACAAATCTACTCTCCATGCATTTGATAGGGGAAAAAACATTGACTCGGCCCCATTAAAATCCAAGAAAACCTGACCTAGCAATTCCAACATAATAATGAAACCAAGGTCTTTCTTGATAGATCCAAACTGGCCATAAGTACTAGAAGTCAATGTCACCCATTTATACAAATATAAAGAAACAAAAACATCACACTCCTCAATTTGGTTCCTCTCAAAAAGGTTGAGAGCGACCAGCACTTGATATCGAGGATGCTGGACTTCTGAGGGTGGTCCGGGCCGGTCCGACCTGGACCTGCCCCGTGCGACTCGCCGCTATTTTCTAAGCCCAAGGGGCAGCCTGTTGTGACAAAGGTGCCGGGCCCCGCGACCCACTGAGTCTCACAGGTCGACCCGCTGTCCGCAACACACACATTTGCTTCCTATGTTAAGCCGTGTGCCAGCAGTGCCGTGGCGCCGTGGCGGACCTAGCGGTGGGCGTAATTCTATGGTAATGCATTTCGAACCTATGATTCAAATATTGTGATAACAAATCATAGTTTTACAATCCACATGTTTAAAATACTTTTAATATCACATATCGCTCGTTATTGGTTAGTCCAATAGTGTGGCAACTAGGTTTCCTAGCAACCATCATAGCTGTAATAAGTGTGGTAGCCAATTATACGCACTCGGTTTTTCTCTCAAGAAAAAGAGAAAAATAAGTGATATTTCTCTTTTTCTTGAGAACGGAGATTGCTTATGTCTTTTTTTAACTGTAGTTGACTTATTTTTCACTATAGCTGATGATAGCTTATTTGGTATAATTAAATTAAAAAAATTAAAAATAAAAAAATAGATTAGCCTATCACGAACAATATAAATAAATATAAGAAAAAATAGCAAAAAATAAAAACAAAATAAAAAATAGTAAAAAATAAGCTAAAAGGCTATCACGATCGCTATAAGCGGAGCCTTAAGCATGTTCAACGGTAAAACTTCGACTGATTTTTTTGTCCTTCCAAGTAGAGAAGTCTATTCAGACCTGCATGCCCTTGAGTAGGGGTGCAAACGGGTCGGGTTTTTCCCGACCGATCCTATACCGAATCCGATTGGTAGCGAATTCGGTAAACCGGTTTGATATCCGGTCAGATTCGGATTCGGATTTTTGTATTCGGATTCGGTAGCAAATTCGGTTTAGCTAATATCCGACCGAATAGTGTCGGTATTTGGTTATTCGGATAGTATCCAAATAACGTATCCGAGCGGCGAGCGCCACTGCCGGCCCAACCGGCCCATCAGGCCATCACCCATGCGCGGATGCGCCACCCGCCCACCTGTGACTGAGTCCCGAGTCCGTGACTCATCCACCCGATGACCCGATCCCACTTTCTTAGCCGGCCAGCCGCCACCAACACATGTGACTTCCTCGGTTCCTCCCGGCGCCCCGCTCGCCGCCGCTCTGCGCCACCGCCGCTCGCGCCCGCTCTGCTGCTGCACCCGTCCTGTCCCTCCTCCCGTCGGCCCCGTCCCTCCTCCTGGGCGCCCCCTGCTTTGCCACCGCTCCTCACGCCCCTCCTCACCTCTAGATCCAGATCCGCCGGTGTCACATGTTACAAGTTACAACAACTTTATAATCTGCTTCATTGCTGCTGATACTTACTCCAGGACAGTTCTCAGGTGAGGGCCCATTCACTAACTGTCTGGTCGATGTGATACAAGGTCCTTATACAAGGTCTATATAAAAAATGATTGCTCGAGATTGTGAAGGCTATTTGGATTCTGTATTTTTCATATGTAGCAGAATTTGTTGTTGGTAGATGTATTTATATGTAGTGTGTTCGTATACGTTCGATTCTCCCCTGGCGTTTTACTAAAAACCTGAAGTGTTCCGATTTCACATGTGCAAGTTTTTTTTGGAAGAGAAGTTAAGCTGCTGTTGTCATATATCTTGACACTTTGTTGTTATTTGGAGATTTTTAGGGCTAATATAAATCGTAGGAATTTCACATGAAACGATATAATTCACGTAGGAATCTTACGGAATTCTTGTGTTTCAAATGAAGCCTTAATATTATGTATCGCATTTGGTAATCATTTCCTGTTCACGACAGCAAGATGGGTTTGTATAGGACAGATCCAGTGTTGATGCACTTGGGGTCTTATGAGTTGTGACCCCAACGACTTTTTGCTCAGTTAAGTAAGGTTCTCCCTGTAAGTAGCAAATGACACTTTGTAAATAGGCAATAGTCCCAGTGAGAACTGAGAGAAAAATGAGTTGAATGTGATTTGATTTGTAAGTAATTTGGTTGAATCAAGTGGCTGCTTCCTTATAACTCTTTTTTTCCCTCATTCTGGACACAAATTGCCATTGGTGCAGAATTTTACCATATCTGCTGTAGTTTACCACTTCACTATTTGAATTGAATTTACCACTTGAGGTAGAGGACACAAATATTACAGATGTAGTTTACCATATCTTATAACATTACAACTTGCCATTCTGGACACAAATATTACCCACTTCACTATTTGAATTGAATTTTATAACATTACAGATGTAGTTTACCATATCTTATCTTAATGTTATTTGTTCATTGTTAAATATTATTTACATTATTGACAATAGGTCTTGTGTTTTCTTGCTCTTGAGACATTGCTTTTTTTCTTCCAGAATGAGGTAGAGGACAAAGTCATCACTAATGATGATGTGTTAGGAGATGCTGTACCATATGATCAGCAATTCTCACCATAATCCTCACCAGCTGTCATTCATCTAACACTAGGTTTGGTATTAATGTCATTGGCTTCATACTTCCCAAGTTCATGTTGTTATCACCTTGTGCATCCTCCTTGCCCTGATGTGGACTCTTAGAGGAGCTCTACATGCCTCCAACATAAAAATGTCTATGTATTTGCTCTAGTTGTTCTAATAGTTAGTGATTAGTTTTATATTGTTGTATGTTTTTACCATATCCTCTGCAATTGATTTATACATTCCTTGCATTGTCAGAGATCTGGAAAGGTAAATTGGTTTAGTTGCAATTTGAGCTTCAATCATTGCAGTTGTGAATTGTGATGGCATCTGTAAGTGCAAGTGTAAGTGATAGTGTGGGTGTATGGAGTTTGTAGGATCCCCCCAAAAAGGAGTTTGTATCATTGTATGATATACCATGAGCTGTGGTATCTTCTCCCTTGCGCAAAACTATAGGTTTTGGAACTGTAATCATCCATATTATCCGCCTATATTATCCGTTTTCGAGTCGAATTCGTTATATATCCGTCCCGACGGTACCGTATTCGAAACTCCGAATATTTCGAATTCATATTCGTATCCGGTCTTACCGTATCCGACTCTGAATCCGGGAAAAAATATAGATTAGAATACGATTTAAACAATATCTGTTCGAATATGATCTATTTGCTTGCGGCCAAAGCATTTGCTTGCGGCCAAAGCACGCGCCAACGCCCAAAGCAACCACACCTGGGGTCCAGTCATTGACCGAGTCTGGACGATGATGCTCGCGTTCCACGTTAAGCCGCCGAGTCTCCCCTTCAAAAACGGGTCCACACGGGAACTCGACTGCGATTTGCAATCTAATCACATCTCTGGTACTACCGTGTGGCAATCTTAAACCTGAAATTAACGACACGCTAATGCATGTCGCAGAAAACTATGTGCTTATCGTGGCCACGGATCGTTCCACTTGTACGGCTCATACAGCAAGAATAACCCTTTGCTCTGTTGAATTTATACTGCTCTCTCCCGTCACATAAGCTAGTCGATTTGGGTTATAATACTACAAATTTTGGCTATGGATATCTCTTTAATACTTTAAATTGACATATGAAAATGATATGTATAAATTTATCTTGAAACTTTTTTTATAATATTATAATTTTAGTATGTTTTTATATATAGATAAAATTACAAGACACATAGGTGCCTTTGACACCCACACTATAAACCGTCTGATAAATGTGCATGATCGATGCATACTTTGGAGTTTGTGTATGAAATATTTTCCCCTCGATATGTTTTGTGGCAAATGAGTTTTGAACTCATTTTAAACTAAAGATGAACTTATTTTTTTGGGAGTTTGAAATTTCAAATACACATTTTTATGTTATGTGAGGATATCTACATCAAATGTCGTGAATCTAAAGCACATAAGAAGGTATTGATTGGGGTGCTTAGGCAACAAGGTGCATGAAATAAGTGATCAAAGTTACATTTTACGACCTTGTCAATTCTTAAAACGGCTTTCTTTCATGACCAGAGATATTAACTGTTGAGATTTGAATATTTGAGAATTGGACCACATCAGTTGCCTCGACATATGGTTATCCGGTGCAATGCAGCTCATCCGGCACCCTTACATTGCTCTCAAACATTTATGAGTATAATTTTCAAAGAAAATATTGAGTATGTAAAAATATCTGAAATAGTAGTATATAAAGAACTCAATTATACCTAACATGTGCATGTATGTTGTGCATGGGTGAAAGCTTACGTGAACTAATCAAGGGATAACTTTTTACTAGAGAAGCTAACTCAAGGCCAATGCAAGCAAGATATAAAAAATAAAAGGTCATCACGAGGCAAGAGAACTACTCATAATATCATGCATGCAACAAGGAGGTAATAAAAATTCATGCAGGCTCTGACGCTATAGCATTAATCTATCAAGACCAACAGCCAAACAATATCACGTCCAACACTTTTACAACACGATCATGCCTACCGCTTGCTAATAAATGCGTACCTTTGTGACATCCAAGCGTGCACTCGCAGCAGGCCTCGAGCTCGCCGGACGCAACGATGCGGAGGCGGTCGACGGTGTCGCTCTAGTGGACACTGGAGCAGCCGCACGTCACCTCGACAAAGTTGTCGCCCAAGCGCACCCCGCTGACACCCCGCAGCTCCTCGCCGAACAGTGCCGAGCTGCAAGCCTCGTCTTCTTCTTTGTGCAGAAACCACGCTGCGCCGCCTCTATCTGTTCTTCCGAGAAAAGCAAACACGGCTGCCGGCAAGAACTGCTTTTTCTTCACTGGGCTCAATCAGGACGCAGTACTGCAGAATCGCCTCTGTTTCTTCACAGGTCACGGCACCCGCACCAAATCAAAACAGATTTTTCCTTTCCGTTCGAAAGTCACGGCTCGGAGCAGATAGCAGTCGCTTTTTCTTTTCTTCTGAAATCACAGCTGCCAAGCTTTGTTTCCTCCACAAAAGGATCACACCAAGCAAAAATAACCGCAAGCCATACGAAGTATCTAGTCGCTACAAGATCTTCAAAAGCCACGGCAAAACAAAAAGCCGCAAGCACTTCTTTATTTCCCTGAACAACCACAGACCGAAAGGAAACAACGGACAGCCTTTTTATCTCCCTAATAACTCTCCTAACCCAACTCGGAATCGGTCGCAACGTCCAACTCCATATACACATGTATACAACTCGTATACATATCCATACATGCAACATGAGCCATGCATGTATGACCGGATAACACAAGTCATAACTAAATTTCGTACTCTCCGAAATTACTACGATCAAGCCTCCGACCACACCTCCGTAGCTTCTCCACGTATTATCCACCTTTAATCTTCACGTGCCCGAGCATGAGCTCGATCATCTCGTGACTCTCTCGACCGTCTGACCTCGGATCTCCCTATCCTAGTCCCGGTCCTCCTCGTCATCGACCACGATCGCCTCCATACCCAACCTGCACATGCACAGACCAAAAATATTTTTCTAGCACAAGTTCGTCCGAACTTGACCAACGTCAATCCGCACACACGCAACACACCTTAAGTAATATCATAACCAACGTTGTCAATTATTCATCACCCAAAATATCCTAGACCTGCCACATGGTCTAACAATCTCCCCCTTGATGAATACATTGACAACACATTAATTTAACATGACTTCCAACAAATCTGAGTGAAGTGCTAAAACCAAACTTTCAAACTCTCCCTCTCAACACAAGAGAATCAAAAACTCTCCAGTCTCTCAAATTTCTCTCCCCCTTTGACAATGTAATCATCAAGAAATTTCAGTGAATAAGAATAAATCTAAGAAAGAGCAATGAGAGTAAAAAACTAGAAGCTTTGTAGATTATCCAAGTCATATTGCATTGGTTTAATAAAACAACCAAGTCATATGTTTGAGTAGAGCTATCTAGATCATATAAAGCCATATATCATATAGCAATGTCAAAACACGTTCGTCAATATGATTAAGCGATTTATATCAATGATAGGCATCGCAACAATAACCAAACTAATTATAAAGAGCACAATGAGATATCACAACGAAAAATCAAAGCCTAAAAGTGAAGCAAATCTTAACTCTAGACGGGCTAGCAGTCTCATGTAACAACTTATTGCACCACACTCAACTCTTAGGCATGTGGCATGCTTGTAGCATACTTCTTTTTATGATAACATACTTGTTTTTGTTTTCTTTTTTTTTGTTGATGGTGGCATGCTTGAAGCATACTTCTTTTCATTTTACGCACTTTTGTGCTTTTTTTTGTTCACCATGGCATGCTTGAAGCATACATCTTTTCATTTCTCTCTTCCTTTTATACCTTTTTTTTTAATAACATGCCAAATTGAGTGACCATAAAAATTGTAACATGAAACATGCGAGCCTCATAACCAAGAGTTAAAATAAGACTCACAATCGTGCTAATCCTTTTCAATGGACATCGCAAAGTAATAAATATAATCAATCTAGTCAAAGTATTCCGCCATGTCATATTTTTAATTCAAATGTAGCAAATTAATTATAACAGTCATGATCAATGCTACACAACATATGAATAAATATGATAAAGAGAGCTCTACTACTCAATTGATTTCAATGACTTGGATTTGATGAATTATTTGACAAGGATAATAAACAAAGTTTCAAAATTTTAAAAGATAAGCTCCCCTCGGAATAATCCCATAGGATATAGAGCAACATCACCTTTGCCACATGGTCTCTCAAAAGTGACAACTCTTATAAGCCATCAAAGAGAATGAAGAACTATCAAGTGTTCCAATCAAGCAATGATGTAAAAGACCAAACTCAATCAAGCTCATGTTCTCCATACTCGTCAACTGTTCTTACATCACCGAAACATTGATCTCACAAAGACCGGGTTAGTGAAATATGATTTGGGAATCCGATCTTGAGATACACGATGTGGAGGAATAGTAACAAAACTAGAACCAAAATCACGTACATGTGGTCGATCAAAACGCCAAAAGAACGTGAATTACTTGAATTAAATCCCAAACCACATGTGAATCATTTAAAGTTATCATAAAAGTTCTCTAAAAATCTAGCTTTCGCATAAGTTCTAGGAACAAAAGAATGTGTATTCAAAAGTGTTTGATTTTTTCCGGCTATCTCCATCTCAAATGTTCATTTTAGATTAAAGAACTCAATTATACCTAACATGTGCATGTATGTTGTGCATGGGTGAAAGCTTACGTGAACTAATCAAGGGATAACTTTTTACTAGAGAAGCTAACTCAAGGCCAATGCAAGCAAGATATAAAAATAAAAGGTCATCACGAGGCAAGAGAACTACTCATAATATCATGCATGCAACAAGGAGGTAATAAAAAAATTCATGCAGGCTCTGACGCTATAGCATTAATCTATCAAGACCAACAGCCAAACAATATCACGTCCAACACTTTTACAACACGATCATGCCTACCGCTTGCTAATAAATGCGTACCTTTGTGACATCCAAGCGTGCACTCGCAGCAGGCCTCGAGCTCGCCGGACGCAACGATGCGGAGGCGGTCGACGGTGTCGCTCTAGTGGACACTGGAGCAGCCGCACGTCACCTCGACAAAGTTGTCGCCCAAGCGCACCCCGCTGACACCCCGCAGCTCCTCGCCGAACAGTGCCGAGCTGCAAGCCTCGTCTTCTTCTTTGTGCAGAAACCACGCTGCGCCGCCTCTATCTGTTCTTCCGAGAAAAGCAAACACGGCTGCCGGCAAGAACTGCTTTTTCTTCACTGGGCTCAATCAGGACGCAGTACTGCAGAATCGCCTCTGTTTCTTCACAGGTCACGGCACCCGCACCAAATCAAAACAGATTTTTCCTTTCCGTTCGAAAGTCACGGCTCGGAGCAGATAGCAGTCGCTTTTTCTTTTCTTCTGAAATCACAGCTGCCAAGCTTTTGTTTCCTCCACAAAAGGATCACACCCAAAAATATTTTTCTAGCACAAGTTCGTCCGAACTTGACCAACGTTCCGCACACACGCAACACACCTTAAGTAATATCATAACCAACGTTGTCAATTATTCATCACCCAAAATATCCTAGACCTGCCACATGGTCTAACAATCTGCAAAAGTGTTTGATTTTTTTCCGGCTATCTCCATCTCAAATGTTCATTTTAGATATCACGCTTGAAACAACTTAGGCCCCGTTCATTCCAGTTTTAGCTTCTTAATTTTATTTTTATGGTTTTTTGTTTTTTTGTTTGCATTATCTATAGAGATATAATGGTGTTTTTTATTCTTTAATTAAATGATTTAAAAAAGATTAACAGCTGCTACAGTTATTTCAGTTAAAATTTATAACCGGAAGTCAAAAGGCGTTAAAAAAAACCAAATTGAACGGTAGGCATGCCTGGGAAACTCGTTATCCAATACAGTGCTTATCATGTTTGGAACAGAAAATTTTGGTACAAAACAGTGGTGAATTATCTAATGATTCGTTTGAAACATAGAAATTTTATATAAAACAATTTAAATTTCTATAAAAATAAAAAATTCTACGTTCCAAACTAGACCTAAAATTCCTAAGAAAATCCTTCAGTCCAGATGAGCCCTGGACTTCCACGGCAAAGGATAGCAATCAGGCATGGCCATCACAATATAACCCACAATGTATCACTGGATTGCGTCAGAATTAATTCCATATATAACCCAAAGTGCAAATTATTGAATTCAATTTTGCAGAGTACAGGTACTTTTCTGTGAAACTCCACTACTGTCCTAGTACCACCATGGCCCGCATATCAGATAATACTAGCTACATAGACGCGGCGCCATGCCGCACTAACTACCATATGGACCGAAGTAAAAGAGACAAAAATTCATATAGAAACAACGTGGCAGGGGCATCTTCGCAAAAAACTAAGGACCTACGCGTAATTTCAAAGAAACCATGGTGCGTTATCCAGTAAAAGGAGAGTAGAGGGGTTTTTCGTGAAAAACCAGGGGCCTTTTCGCAAGAACCGAAGACCTGTACGTAATTACGGAAAACACAGGGCGTTATCCAGTAAAAAAAGCGTAGAGGTTTTTTTTGCAAAAAATCAGAGACCTTTTCGTAAGAACCGAGAGCCTATATGTAATTTTCAAAAACTCGGTATGCTTTTTCGCATGGAGTGACACGTGGTCATAGTGGGGTTCAAGAATCCCCCACTTTGATATATGATACTAATCACATAGGCGCGGTGTCACGCCGCACCAGCCAACGTGTGGACCGAAATAAAAGAGACGAAAATTCGCAGCAAAAGACAAGCGCAAGGGCTTTTTCGCAAAAAAAATTGAGAGCTTTTTCGTAATAAAAAAGAGCAGAGGGTTTTTTCTGCAAAAAAATAAGGACCTTTTTGAAAGAACCAAGGGTCTGTACGTAATTTTGGAAACCACGAGTCGTTATCAATGAAAAAAGTGTGCAGGGGCTTTTTCACAAAAATCCAGGGGCTTCTTTGCAAAAATCGAGGACCTATTCGTTATTTTTAAAAATTTAAAGGGCTTCTTGGGGGGTCCCGACATGTGGATGTGGTCTGGGGGCCAGAACCCCTCGGGTTTAATATACGTATGATTAATTTCATATATAACCCAAAGTGCAAATTGTTGAATTCAATTTTGCAAAGTACAGGTACTTTTTTGTGAAACTCCACTACTATCCTAGTACCACCATGGCCGCATATCAGATAATACTAGCCACGTAGGTGCGGCGCCACGCCGCGCTAACTACCATGTGGACCGAAGTAAAAGAGACGAAAATTCGATACCATGTGGACCGAAGTAAACGAGACGAAAATTCGTATAAAAACAACATGGCAGAGGCATCTTCGCAAAAAACCAAGGACCTACGTGTAATTTCGAAGAAACCACGGGTGTTATCTAGTAAAAGAAGAGTAGAGAGGTTTTTTGGGAAAAATCAGGGGCCTTTTCGCAAGAATCGAAGACCTGTACGTAATTACGGAAAACACGGAGTGTTATCCAGCAAAAAAAAGAGTAGAGGTTTTTTTTTTGCAAAAATCAGAGATATTTCCGTAAGAACCGAGAGCCTATATGTAATTTTCAAAAACTCGATGGGCTTTTTCGCATAGAGTGACACGTGGTCACAGTGGGGTTCAAGAATCCCCCACTTTGATATATGATACTAGCCACGTAGGTGCGGCGTCACGCCGCGCCAGCCAACTGATGGACCGAAATAAAAGAGACGAAAATTCACAACAAAAGACAAGCGCAGGGGCTTTTTCGCAAAAAATCAAGAGCATTTTCGTAATAAAAAAGAGTAGAAGATTTTTTTCGCAAAAAAATAAGGACTTTTTGAAAGAACCGGAGGCTTATACGTAATTTCGAAAACTACGGGTCGTTATCAACGAAAAAAGTGCGTATGGGTTTTTTCGCAAAAAAACCAAGAGCCTCTTTGCAAAAACTAAAGATCTATCCGTAATTTTTAAAAATTTGAGGGGCTTCTTGAAGTCCCTACACGTGGATGTGGTCTGAGGGCGGAACCCCGGGTTTAATATACGTATGATGATGATCTCCTTCCATCCCCACACGGCTAAACGCCCGCACCACATCACCACCATGCCAGCAAACGCATGCTCAATTTCTCATCGCTTTACCCACCAAACGCAGTAACGGCCGCTCGTGAGGCCTCTCTCTCCCCGCTGTTTTGATCTCTCTTCCCGGACAAGCTCGCGCGGCTCGCCGTTCCTGGTCAGGTATTCATGCCTCCTCCTCTTCATGTCCATGCCTTGTTTTCCTGCTTGCGTTAGTTGTGCTCTGTGGACTGTAGTGTCATTATTGTTGTTCAGTTAGTTTGGTTTTTACATTTTTGTTCGGATGATATCCGCTTAGCAAGAGTACACCGCTTTTTAAATGGAAAAAAAAAATCAAAATAAAGGTAATATTTGCACCTAGTTTTTCCCAGACGTAGAACGATCATTTAAGAGTAATAGCCCATGTTCTTTTCTCTCCTTGTTGTGTGTTTTTTTCCTTCGTAATTTTGTATTCTTTTACCTGTCGTTTTCTGTGCAAACTTGACCGTGTTCGGTATTATAGTAGGCCTAGTAGCATGCTGATAATTTCCCCTTCTAAGAAATGTTGCTACTTTTCATTCAGCTAAAGTTCTTGCAAAGATTTATTCTTCTGTGCTTTTTTTTTTGAAAGAATACGGGACACCTGCATTAGTAGTGTTTTCCTACTACTTTTTGGGTACAGTTTGTAACTTTTGGTGATACAAGAACCTTCAAATTGCTAAATTTCTTGCAAAGATTGATAGTGTTGTGTCTTACTCGGACACTTGGATGCTCTACGTTGCATCAATTTACTGTAGTTCATCTTGCCATGATTCAAGTTTACTGAATTTTCGTAATTCTTATGTTGTTGTTGTTGTTAAGGAGATAGAGTTGTATTAGGATATAGAGTTTATATTCTATCTCATATGTGCCTTATCTCTATATGACATATCTCTTTGTACTCTCCTATAGATATATATGACCTCTTAAGTCTCATATCAATACACACAATATTTATAACATAATATCAGAGCTTAGGATTAATCTTCTTTCCCGGAGGCAGCCACCTTGTTGGGCCTCTTCTCCTTCTTCGTCGGGCAGATGACGGCGCTCCCTAACGGTCGCATGGTGGGGCACCCACAGCTGAGTAGAGACTTTGCGAGTGTCGGCCTCGGCTACGACGCGCGCACCAGGAGCCTACGATGTCGATGTGCACTCTGCAGGGCATTGGAGGCCGACGGCGAGCAGGGCGAAGCCACCAGATCTTGTGCGGATGAACAAGTTGAGCATCTTTGCAGAAGGCCACGTGCATTGGATCACGATGAGGGATCGCATCGAAGCCGACGCCACGACCAGAGATGTCGAGAACCTCCTCACTGGCCAACCCTGAATCCTCCTCGCTCAGCTCCCTCCTTGACAACTCCTCCAAGTCAGAGAACTGGTTCGTCAACGCCCTTAACAGCGCCATCTCCAACTCCCTCGACGGCATCCCGCGGGGTATCTCTACCAACTCCGCCTCTGTCAACTGCCTCCTCGGCCTCGAGGATGACTCCTCCACGCACTCCCGCGGCGGGGTGGCTAACTCGGGTCCAGCGGAGGACCAGCGCGTCAACCAGTCTGCACTGAGTGCGCGCTCGTCCTGGAGGCATGCTACATTGATGAGAGCCCCGAGTGGCGCACCTTCGCAGACGACAGCGGCGAGGACCGCTGTTGTGTCGACGGCGCCGGTGACCCCTTCCTCAACGCCTAGCTCTCCACCGTTGTCGCGTATTCGCCCCCCCTCAAGATGCAGGCCAAGGCCGGCGAGATCGCCACCCTGCCGAGGATGCTCAACGTAGGGCCTGCCCCGAGAAGACGATGTGTCTGCCACTCCAGGTCTGGGACGTAGCACGCGCGAGGGCGCCCGTCCTTCCGCGTCGCGTGTGGACCATCTCAGCCTTGGCATGACGTTCTCTGTTCGGCTGGCCTGGACTTTTATGCGAAGTGGATCAGGTTGGTAGTAGTAGATCCAGGCAGGCAGGCATGCGCATCATTGCTGCATGTACTGGGACTTTGGTTGAGTAGCGTCTTTAGTCAAAGTGGGATCAAGGTTTTATCCCTCGCCTTCGCGGGTCTCCTCTTCCTCCAAGTTCATCGTTTTGTCCCCGAGTTTTTTTTTTTAAGTCTTCCATTTACGTCCATCCTAAGTCCATAACTTCTACCTTTCAGTTCATCTAAACCATGCGAGTCTCTAAATATTTATCAGTCATAGAAGTTTAGAAATTTTGTTTTACATGACAGCAGCTACCGCTCTTCTCTCTGAACTGCGTATAGATCGTAGAAGTCGTTATGATGTCGCCGCTACTTTAGCCGTTGCCCCGAGCTTCTAAAGCCGCCGCGCTTCTTTTACACCTTGTACATTGCGTCGTCACCGTCTTGGGCTTCGATTTGCTACCGCCATACTTCTATCTATTCCATGGCAGCAGTCGTCGCTCTTCTCTCTGAGCAGCGTGTAGATCGTAAGAGTCGTTATGATGCCGCCGCTTTTGTAGCCGCCGCCCGAGCTTTTAAGGCCACCGTGCTTCTTTTGCACCTTGTGCACTGCGTCGCCGCCATCTTGGATTTCGATCTGCGCCGTCATGCTTCTATCTATTTCCTCTTCGGCTTGATTGAACAGTATTTTTTAAGAGTTGCACGTTACGACGACATCATCAAGACTCGGACTTTGAATTTTGTTTGCTATTTTAGTCACAACTTTTTTCTAATGCAAAGTTACTGCATACGCCTTACATTTTAGTCAAGAGTTGTATTAAGATATAGAGTTTGTATTCTATCTCATATATAACTTATCTCTATATAACATATCTCCTTATACTCTCTTATATATATGACCCCTTGGATCTCATATCAATACATATAATATTCATAACAGTTGTAATTGCAGGTAAGTCTGTAGCTCTCTGGATGTGCCTTCTTCACTAAACAAGAGTACAATCCCAGAACCCTCTTGACTTTCCTGATATTTTCTTGCCCCAAACACCACCGACAAAAGTCCAATGTTCTGGCATTGTGCAACTGTTCCTAGAGCTCTATTATAGCAAATTGATGCAAAGGAATCCTCAAAATTTTGATCCTAATACACCAACCACCGCAATGGCACACCCAATCCGACTAGTTACCCTCACATGCCTCACACTGTTAGCTCTCTTGTCGCTCGCCGTGGCGGCTGATAACAACTCCACGGCCTCTGGTATGATCCTCCTAAATTGTGGAGCCTCCGGCCCGAACAATGATACCAATGGTCGGACTTGGGACGGGGACACCAGCATTAGTAGTGTTTTCCTACTACTTTTTTGGTACAGTTTGTAACTTTTGGTGATACAAGAACCTTCAAATTGCTAACGTTCTTGCAAAGATTAATAGTGTTTTCTTACTCGGACGCTTGGATGCTCTACGTTGCATCAATTTACTGTAGTTCATCTTGCCACGATTCAGTTTACTGAATTTTCGTAATTCTTATGTTGTTGTAATTGCAGGTCAAGTCTGTAGCTCTCTGGATGTGCCTTCTTCACTAAACAAGAGTACAATCCCAGAACCCTCTTAACTTTCCTGATGTTTTCTTGCCCCAAACACCACCGACAAAGGTCCAATGCTCTGGCCTTGTGCAACTGTTCCTAGAGCTCTATTATAGCAAATTGATGCAAAGGAATCCTCAAAAGTTTGATCCTGATACACCAACCACCGCAATGGCACACCCAACCCTACTAGTTACCCTCACATGCCTCACACTATTAGCTCTCTTGTCGCTCGCCGTGGCGGCTGATAACAACTCCACGGCCTCTGGAATCATCCTCCTAAATTGTGGAGCCTCCGGCCCGAACATTGATACCAATGGTCAGACTTGGGACGGGGACACCAGCTCCAAGTTCGCGCCATCAGTGAAAGGCATTGCAGCCGGTGCTTCATACCAAGACCCTTCACTCCCCTCCACAGTTCCTTACATGACTGCTCGCATCTTCACCTCAAATTACACATATTCCTTCCCTGTTAGCCCGGGCCGCATGTTCCTACGCCTCTACTTATATCCAACTGCTTATGAAAACTATGCTGCTGCCAATGCCTACTTTGGTGTCACAGCCAACAATCTGATCCTTTTAGACAACTTCAACGCTTCCCAAACTGCTCTGGCTGCAAATTTTGCCTACCTCGTCCGTGAATTCTCGGTGAATGTTACTTCAGGCAGCCTAGACCTGACCTTCGCCCCATCCACGCACCAGAACAGCTCTTATGCATTCGTGAACGGGATTGAGATTGTGCCCACGCCTGACATATTCACAACACCGACTCCTACACTTGCCAATGGTGGGAACCCAGATCAATTCCCTATCGATCCTGGGACGGGCTTCCAAACAATGTACCGGCTCAATGTTGGGGGCCCGGTCATCTCTCCACAAAATGATCCTGGCTTTTACCGTTCATGGGATAATGATTCTCCTTACATATATGGTGCTGCCTTTGGGGTGACCTTCGGAAAAGACAGCAATGTCACAATCACCTATACGCCCGCTGTACCAAATTACACTGCACCAGTTGATGTCTATGCAACAGCACGGTCGATGGGGCCAAATGCACAGATCAACCTGAACTACAACCTTACATGGATTTTACCAGTTGATACGGGGTTCTACTACCTCCTAAGGTTCCATTTCTGTGAGATCCAATATCCTATAACCAAGGTAAATCAGAGGTCCTTCTTCATCTACATCAACAACCAAACAGCGCAAGAGCAAATGGATGTCATCGTGTGGAGCGGAGGAATAGGCAGAACAACATACACAGACTACGTTATCATCACTGCTGGTTCCGGTCAGATGGACTTGTGGGTTGCACTTCACCCTGATCTTTCGACTAAGCCAGAGTATTTTGATGCAATACTGAATGGCCTTGAAGTTTTCAAGATGCAGGATAACTTTAGGAATAGTCTTGCTGGGCTCAATCCTCCACTTACACCAAAGCCTGATGTGAATCCTAACGGACCGTCTAGTGTAGGGAAATCAAAGGGTGCTGCCCCAGCAGCCATAGGTGGAGCTGTTGGTGGTTTTGCTGTGCTGTTGATTGCATGTTTTGGCGTGTGCATCATCGGCAGAAGAAAGAAGAAGGTAGCAAACGATTCTGGCAAATCTGATGACGGCCGCTGGACTCCTCTCCCTGATTTCACCAAGACGACCGCCACTGGGAGCCACTCGACGCTTCCATCTAATCTTTGCCGCCACTTCTCGTTTGCTGAAATCCAGGCAGCCACCAACAATTTTGACCAAGCCTCCCTCCTTGGAAAAGGTGGGTTTGGGAATGTGTACCTCGGAGAGATAGAGAGTGGCATGAAGGTGGCAATCAAGCGTGGCAACCCAATGTCTGAGCAGGGTGTTCATGAGTTCCAGACTGAGATTGAGATGTTGTCCAAGCTCCGCCACCGCCACCTTGTGTCTCTGATTGGCTATTGTGAGGATAAGAATGAGATGATTCTGGTGTATGACTACATGGCCCATGGGACTCTTCGGGAGCACTTGTACAACACCAAGAACCCACCACTCTCATGGAAGCAGCGCCTTGAGATCTGCATTGGTGCTGCCCGGGGCCTGCATTACCTGCACACAGGTGCAAAGCAGACCATCATCCACCGTGACGTCAAGACCACCAACATTTTGTTGGATGACAAGTGGATAGCTAAGGTTTCCGACTTTGGGCTGTCAAAGACTGGTCCGAATGTGGAGAACACCCATGTGAGCACAGTTGTGAAGGGCAGCTTCGGATACCTCGATCCCGAGTACTTCCGGCGTCAGCAGCTCACTGAGAAATCAGATGTCTACTCCTTGGGTGTTGTGCTCTTCGAGGTCCTGTGTGCGCGCCCCGCCCTGAATCCCTCGCTTCCAAAGGAGCAAGTGAGCCTTGCCGATTGGGCATTGCGTAGCCAGAAGAACGGCGTGCTTGGCCAGATCATCGACCCACGTCTCCAAGGGAAAATTGCTCCCCAATGCTTTATGAAATTTGCAGAGACTGCAGAGAAATGTGTAGCTGATCACAGCATTGACAGGCCGTCTATGGGTGATGTCCTCTGGAACCTTGAGTTTGCGCTCCAGCTTCAGGAGAACGCAGAGGACAATAGCAGCCTTACAGAGGGGACGTCATCAAATGCATCGCCTCTCGTCATGACCAGACTGCAGTCTGATGAACCATCGACAGACACGACCACTACCACAGCGTCCACGGTGAGCATCACAGGCCGGAGCATCACGAGTGTGGGGTCAGATGGGCAGACCCCTGGCACCATTTTCTCACAGCTTATGAATCCAGATGGCAGATGAAATTTAGTATTGCAGTTCCTCTCCAGATTAATGGTGTACCTCAATAGAAGTCCGTAGCAGCAATAGCTTATCCTATATACATATTCTGCTAATCTTGCTACAGGTCGTTTAGGACTATATATACTTCTAGTTTTATACCGCATATCAGTTTTTTTCGAAATAACTGTGATTGTATAGATATCGCCAAGCTACTGGAGTTATGATTCTCACGTCCAGATCGATTTGTAATCTTCTTCGAATGTAAGCAAGATATCACCCGTTAATAATGTGTCTTTCTGAATTCTTAGTTGTGACCACATACTCCTTTACTAAATGAAGAATTTCAGAGGTTCAATGCTTTCTGTTCGATTGCTTTTTGTATTGCTGCGTTAGTAATGGTCATATTTCAGCATAGTGAAACTTGGTGTCATCACCTTCCCCTCTGTGTCGTATGTACTACAATACCAAAGAACCTACATTGTGGTTCTTGTCCACTTTTGACTTGTGAGGCATTGTCACTTAGTAACTAAAAATAGACGGTGTCAACTAGCCTTTTGTTCCAACTGTTACAGAAGACGATGCTGTTCGCTTGTTCAGTACAACAATAAATCGTAGGTAATGCAGAACAGAAGCAGAGCTTCTTGTTTACACAGGAATGTCAGAAAAATAAAAATGAGCAGCGCATCCACCGTGCAAGTTTAAACATTTGCGCGGTCATCAGCTGCTCTGTATGTCTGAATTCCATCCAAGTCGTTGATCGAGCGATCAACGGTTTCGACTGCACACGCAGAACACAGACGCTGGTGCAAAGATTAAACTTACGTCGTCGGCGTTGTGTTTCTAACGCAAGACTCGAGCTGTTGATCCCGTGATTAATTTACCGAGATTGAAGCGTCTCATGATTCACGAGGTGTCCAGGTCAATGGCCGTTTGCTACAACATAAGATGATTTTTGCGCCTTTGGTCACCGGTGGGGTCTCCGTAATGCCTCCCGGTATTCGACGGTGGGGCGGCAAATTGGTTGCTCAAAGAAAACGAGAATGGTGAGGAGAAAACTTTAGGAGCAAAAGAGATATATCTTTCCAACGGAGGAGATTAGTCAGCCGACCTACCAATCTTGGAGAAATATTAGCAATTCTCCAAGGGAATGCAGTCTTGCAGAGGCCGGCGGGAATTAGGCATGGACCACGGCCTGTTGGAATGATCTCTTTCCCGATTAGCCCAATGGTTAATCGGGTCTTGATCCGCACCCTGATCGGGCGCCTAGTCCATCTATTGGCTGGTGGGCCCTCGTCGCGCTGCGCTATAAATAAAGGGGTGGGAGCCGGCGGCTCGAGATACGAGGTTCGCCTGAGCCGCAGATCCCCACCGACACAAATCCTAGACCGATCTAGAGGGACGCGCAGTCGGCGACGGGAAGCTCCATCACCGTCCCCTTCACCGAATCTACACCGTCGCCACCGCCCTTCTCTTCTCCGACCGTTGCTGCCCGTGCACAGACTTCACCAACGAACCAGCGATGGCCAGCTCCTCCTCCAATGCATCGGACGGTCGGTAACGTTGCCTACTACCCTCTCTCTCTCCCCTTCTCTCTCGAATCCGATCAAGAGCACTCTCTGATCTACACCTAGATGTTCCTAAGAGGGGACCTAACAATGGTATCAGAGCCAGCAGTGGCCTAGACCTCTGATTGGATTGGTTTATAAATTAGAAGGAGGGGATTCATCGGATCAAGGCCCAGATCGAAAAGGAAGCAAAAAAAAAGGGCTCACGCGGGCTTGCTGGCCGGCCGCCGCTTGCGCCTCTGGCCGCCCTGCGTCGCCTCGCGCCGCCGGCCGCCGCCTGTCTTGCGCGCGACCGAGCCCGCCCCGCCCGCTGCGCGCTGCGCGCGCCGCCGCTGCCGTCGCTGGCGGCATGCCTCGCGCGCGCTACGCGAGCACGCTGCCGCCGCGCGCAAGCCCGCACGGCCGCCCGCCTGCAGCGGCAGCAACCCGCCACTGCCTCCCTGCGCGCCCGCGCGGCCCCTTGCCGGCCCGCTTGTGCACCTCCTGCGACCGCTTGCCCCCTTGCCTCAGATCCACTTTTTCAGGGAAGAAGTTATGGTGGGTGGGTGCATAGCTGATTTTTGGGGAATATGGAGCAGAGTTTTGACCAGTCAGTGCGTGGATAAGATTAAGTTGGAAATATTCAAACAATACCCTTTTGCTTTTCAAAATTCTGTTACTGAAGTTAATGTTGATTACGCTTACAATTAAATTCGAACCAACGGGAGAATTTAATTTTTGAGAATTGTTGTGGTGTATTTTTCCGCTGCAAAAGTTAATGTTGATTACTCTTACAATTAAATTCGAACTAACGGGAGAATTTAATCTTTGAGAATTGTTGTGAATTATGATATTGTTATTTTCTGACCAACGTTGATAATAACAGTATTATAATTTTAATTGATGAGTTTTATGCATTATCTCTATTTCTGCCCAACGGTGATGTAGATTTAATGTGTAAACAATTGTATGTTTTAATTTTAACAAACGTTGAAACCAAGGCATGCAATTGTTGTTATTATGTTTAAATGTTCTCATTGTATATGAATTATGTTTTCAGGAGGATACTCTTTGATGGGCTACATCAGGGATATCCCGGTTCTCAAAGGAGACAACTACGGTGAATGAAAGAAAAAGATTGACCTGGCCTTCATCTTGGCTGAGGTGGACTAGGTAGTCACCACACCATGTCCCACAGAGCCTGTGGCACCGGTGAGAGATGACAATGAGGCTGATGCTGCTTGGCAGACTAGACAGAGGGACTATGCTCCTATAAAAATATCATATGATCTTGATCATAAAAAGTGGGTCACTGCCAACAAGAAATGTTTGGCTGTGATAAAGAACACGATTGAGCCTGCAATTGTGGGCTCAATCGCAGAGTGTGACACTGTCACAGAGTACCTTGAGAAAATAAAGAGTCAATTTACTGGCTCTTCAAAGACTTATGCTACACAGCTGAATAAGCAGATTGTGACAGAAAGGTATTCTGGTGATGGCAGTGGCATAAGAGAGCACATACTAAGGATGAACAACTTGGCATCCAAGCTTAAACCAATGGATTTGGCTCTTAAGGATGAGTTCCTTATTCATTTGGTTTTGCTTCCTTGCCGAAAGAGTTTGACACCTTTGTTGTCAACTACAACATGCAGCCCGAAAAATGGGACTTAGAAAAGTGCATAGCTATGTGTGTGCAAGAGGAGGAAAGAATTAAATCCTCACATGGTGGTTCTATCAACTATGTGAAGGACTACAAGAAAAAGAACTTTAATCATTCCTCCTCAAAGACAGAAAAGCCTCAGCAACAAAATTTCACAGTGGAGAAAGATCAGTGTCTTCATTGCAAGAAAAAGGGACATTATAAGAAATATTGTTCCGATTTCTTGAAAATGATTATGTCAAAGAAAGGTGAGAACATCATTACGTTCATAAATGAGTCCCTGTATGTACAATATTTAAAATCTACTTGGTTGATTGATTCAGGTGCAACTGTTCATGTTGCCAATAATTTGTAGGGATTCCGTTTGACGAGGAATACGTAAAGAAAAGAAAGACGCGTTAAAGTCGCAAATGGAGTCCAAGCTGAAGTTGAAGCCGTCGGCGATCTTTCATTAGAGTTAGCTGATGGCTTCATTTTTTTACTTAGAGATGTTCTTTATGTTCTCTCTTTACAGAGGAATTTGATTAGTGTTTCATGTTTGGACAATGATAGTTATGATTGTCATTTTGGAAATGGCAAGTATGAAATAATGTTTAATAAAGAATGTGTTGGTCTTGCCATCTTACAAAATGAGCTTTATTTGTTATCATTACGTGATGATGTGAATGTCGTATGCGATAATGGGAACGTCGCGTGCGAGAAAGTGATTGAATCCTCGTCTACAAATGTAAACAGGAAAAGAAAGAGAAATCTAGATGCGCCGTCGAAATTATGGCACTGTCGTTTAGACCATATTTCGAGGGGGAGAATAGAAAGACTAGTTAAGAATGATATTCTTCCTTCATTAGAGTTCTCAGACTTAGAACAATGCAGAGAATGCATTAAAGGAAAATATGTAAAGAAAATTAAGAAAGACGTCAAAAAAAGCACAGGAGTTCTACAAATTATTTACACAGACATTTGTGGTCCTTTTCCTGTGAAAAGTGTGGATGGATATGACTCATTCATAACATTCACGGATGATTACTCCCGTTATGGATATATTTATCCAATCAAAGAAAGAAATGAAGTCTTTGGATAAATTCAAGATATTTAAGGCTGAAGTTGAAAACCAACACGATTTAAAGATTAAGATAGTCCGATCTGATCGTGGGGGGGGGAGTACTACGGTCGATATACCCCATATGGACAAGTTCCTGGACCTTTTGCAAGGTTTTTACAGGAAAATGGCATAGTGGCCTAGTATTCTACACCGGGCGAATCTCAGCAAAATGGAGTAGTTGAAAGACACAACCGTACCCTCATGGATATGGTGCGAAGCATGATGAGCTATTCCACACTGCCATTGAGTTTATGGATGGAGGCGTTGAAAACCGCCATTCATATTCTCAACAGAGTGCCTAGTAAGTCGGTGCCCAAAACACCGTACGAGTTGTGGACAGGAAGAGTTCCCTCACTAAACCACTTACGTGTGGGGGTGTCCTGCTGAGGCTAAAGTATTTAACCCAAATCTTGGGAAGCTTGATCCCAAAACAGTAAGTTACCATTTCATTGGCTACCCTGAAAAGTCAAAAGGTTTTCGTTTCTACTGTCCAGATAGATATACAAAGTTTGTAGAAATGAGACACGCTGTCTTCTTAGAGGATGAAATGATGAGGGGAAGCATGGTAGCTCGAGAGATTGACCTTGAAGAGAAGCGGGCGTATGCGCCCACTCCGATGATTCAAGAGCCATTCTTCACACCACCTGCTGTCGCTGCACCGACGGTGCAAGACACTGTGACACCAGCACCTGTTATTGTTCCTCCTGTGGCAACAATGAATGAGAATGAGGAACCTGTTCTTCAGGATCCTACAGAACCCATTGCCACAGATGAGGGGGAGCAACAGCAGCCTCAAACAGAAGATGTACCAAATGAGGAGGCCCCGAGGAGGTCTCAAAGAGTAAGAAGATCAGCTATTTCTGATGATTATCAGATTTATCATACAGAGGAATTTCAAATGGAGGATGATCCCACCTCATTTGAAGAAGCCATGAGAAGCGAAAATTCTTCAAAATGGCTTAAGGCCATGGAAGAGGAAATGAGGTCCATGAAGGCTAATAAAGTCTGGGACTTGGAAATTATTCCTAAAGGAGCCAAAACAGTAGGCTGTAAATGGGTCTACAAGACAAAGCTTGACTCCCAAGGGAATGTAGAAAGATACAAAGCGCGACTTATGACAAAAGGCTTTACGCAAAGAGAAGGGATTGATTACAATGAGACCTTTTCTCCAGTCTCATGTAAAGACTCCTTCAGAATCATAATGGCATTAGTAGCACATTATGATTTAGAGTTACATCAGATGGATGTAAAGATGGCATTTCTTAATGGGGATTTGGAGGAAAATATTTACATGGTACAACCGAAAAGGTTTTGTCGTGGAAGGAAATGAAAGAATGGGATGCCGCCTAAAGAAATCGATCTATGGGTTAAAGCAAGCTTCAAGATAGTGGTACTTGAAGTTTGACAGTACAATAAGAAAATTTGGGTTTAAAGAGAATGTAGAGGACAATTGTGTTTATGCAAAGTTTAAAGATGGGAAGTTTATCTTCCTAATCCTGTATGTGGATGATATCCTACTAGCTAGTAGTGATGTCAGTCTGCTACTGGATACAAAGAAGTTTTTGTCCTCAAACTTTGATATGAAAGATCTTGGTGAAGCTTCGTTCGTTCTAGGGATCAAAATTCACCGGGATAGAAACAAAGGGACATTGGGACTATCACAAAAGGCATACATAGAGAAAGTCTTAAAGAAATTTGGTATGCATAAATATAGTCCTTCACCTGCACCTATAGTCAAGGGCGACAGATATGGGGATTTTCAATGCCCTAGGAACCAGTACGAGCTCGATCAAATGAAATCGGTTCCATATGCTTCAGCTGTCGGAAGCTTGCAGTATGCTCAAGTGTGTACGCGCCCTGACTTAGCATTTGTCACCGGGTTACTTGGCAGATTCCAGAGCAATCCTGGAATAGAACATTGGAAATTGGTAAAGAAAGTCTTGCGTTATTTGCAAGGAACAAAAGGCCTCATGATGACATACAAAAGATCAGATTCACTCCATATAGTGGGATATACAGATTCTGATTATGCGGGAGATGATAGAAAGTCGACATCCGGATATGTGTTCACTCTCGCTGGAGGAGCTATATCGTGGAAAAGCTCAAAGCAAACCGTCACTACATCGTCCACAATGTATGCTGAGTTTGTAGCATGTTATGAGGCTACGGGGCAGGTGAACTGGCTAAAGAAATTCATACCCGGTTTAAAAGTGGTTGACAATATCAATAGACCACTTAAATTGTACAGCGATAATGAACCAGCAGTAACGTATGCTCACAACAATAAGTCAAGTGGTGCTACCAAACACATTGACATAAAGTACTATGTTGTGAAAGATAAAGTCCGGGATCATATCATAAGTCTTGATCATATAAGTACCACAAAGATGTTAGCGGATCCAATTACAAAAGGCTTACCACCCAATGTGTTCAGAGATCATGTAGCCAGCATGGGTTTAAGGGAAAGCCTTTGATTTTTGGACTATAAAGGGCCCAAAATTAAAGAATCTGTTTCAGAACAGAGATGTGTATTGTAGCTGTTGAGTCTATCAACGATTGACCGCGACGATGAAGCATGCTCTATGCATTAATCAGTGATGAAATAGAAAAAGAAGAAAAGGTATGATATGAGAGGAGATCAAGGGGGAGAATGTTGGAATGATCTCTCTCCCGATTAGCCCAACGGCTAATCGGGGCTTTGATCCGCGCCCTGATCGGGGGCGCCCAGCCCATCTATTGGTTGGTGGGCCCCCGTCGCGCTGCGCTATAAATAAAGGGGTGGGGGCCGGCGGCTCGAGATACGAGGTTCGCCTGAGCCGCAGATCCCCACCGACACAAACCCTAGACCGATCTAGAGGGACGCGCAGTGCAACGGGAAGCTCCATCACCGTCCCCTTCACCGGATCTACACCGTCGCCACCGCCCTTCTCTTCTCCGACCGTCGCTGCCCGTGCGCAGACTTCACCAACGAACCAGCGATGGCAAGCTCCTCCTCCAATGCATTGGACAGTCGGTAACGTTGCCTACTACCCTCTCTCTCTCCCCTTCTCTCTCGAATCCGATCAAGAGCACTCTCTGATCTACACCTAGATGTTCCTAAGAGGGGACCTAACACGGCCTTCTCATTCTACGGGACTTCGGAACTTCACGAGATTATTCTCTTCAATTTGAGCAAAGGGAGAGCAAAGCAAGCTGACCAATGAAACGATTTCGACACTTCACCAACGAGTACTGGACTCGAGCAATTCAGACTCCCCTCAAGGAAATTTAACAACCGGAGATCTCGTATAATTCAAGATTAAGATGCCGCTTGAAGCAGTTTTTAGCTATGGTTTTTGACTTTTAGTTAAAATGTATTGTAACGGTTGGTAGTTTTTTCTGAACCATTCAATTAAAGAAAAATAAAGAAGAATGAGAATAAAAAATAGCACTATCTCTCTATGAACAATGCAAAGGAGAAAAGAGAAAAAAAAAGCAAAAACCAAAAGCCAAAAAAGGCCAAAATTAGAAGGTGATGTGGTTCAAGTGACTTATGACTTAAATAAGTTAAAAAAACCTAAAAAAACACTAGAAACTAAAGCAGTTTAGAGTGAAGCATAAAAGAAATAAATCTTGGTTAACGAGGATCCCATTCCCGTAACACCGCCCATATGGCTGCCAAATTCATAAAACGAGGGATCAGCTTGCGATCGGATGGTAAAGAGTGGTAGCTAGGTCTTGTTCTTTTAAATTATAGTTTATGATTTTAGGTAGCGCTTAGTTTGGTATTGATGTATGGCTTTTTTTATTGTAGCTAACTTATTGTTTACTATAGCCGAATTGGCTTATTTGGTATAATTAAATTTTAAAAAATATAAAATATATATATATTAGCCCATCACGAATAATGCAAAGAAATACGAAAAAAATAAAAGACAGCCTAAAAATCTAAAAAAAAAAAAAAGACGAAATTACTGAATAGTAAAAAAAAGCAGAAACCAGAAGCAGAAACTAGCTTTAAACCGTTTTGAGCATAGACTTAGTTATGGTTGATAATTTTTATTTATGTTTTTTGGAACAGTAGCGAATAGTGAAGACACCGATACGGACGACATATATAGTTTTAGATTCGAAAACCGTTTAAAAAATTCCCTTCAAGAAATTGTCTAATTTACTTTGATTTTTAGAGAAGCCAAAAGTCTAAAAGAAAAGAGGTATATATCCTCACCCACTAGAGTTGGAGGCCTAAGATTGACTCAGGTACCCATCACTTTTTCTTCTTCTTTAATACCAGAGCTTTTGCCATTTTTTTAAAAAACACATAAATTTAGGGATATCATCACAGCGTGAAGAAATGCTTCTATGTCTATTCTTCCTAGGTCTAGCCATTTTGATACTTCAATTGGTGAAATAATTTATGCCAGACGTTTTGTAAGTTTAGGCATCTAGCATGAAGGTTATGAAAATTTATGTACTTGAGGCAATGCTACAAGTTTTCAGATACCTACCGTGCAATTTATATAAAAATAAATAAATTATGAAATCAAACTATATGTAATGCTTCCTCGTCCATTTTCATTTTATTTGCTATTTTTCATCGTCACTTCCTATATTGCTCTTATTAACATGTTTTATAGCACCTCTTTGTGTTTTGATATAAGTATATACATTGTAATACCTAGCTGTGCAATTGCATAGGAAATGGCTGTGAATAGACAATCCTTACTCCCATATGAAGGAATACGGGTAGACTACACTATCATAAATTAAAAAAATTTTACTGCATAAACTAGAAAGACATATGAGTAAGAGATCATAGATTGTTATCACTAGACGCGCAGTTTAGCGGAAGTAGAGTTGAAGTGGCCGGTTTAACGTAGAGCGCATAAAGAGTGGGGTTTGTCACCATTTTTATTAACGAGTGATCTCCTTGTTATCATTTCAAATGGTGACAGAAATTGACATTATCAGTTCAAACCCGGGTGCCGCATTTTTCATTAGGTATAAATAGTCAACAATGTTATCTGAGTACTCGTGTGCATATAGGTGCATTTAGTGGTTAAAACGTATATCTGTGCTTCTGAAGATCTTAAGTATCTGTCTCGTTTCAAATGTATATATTGGACGCATCAATGTGGATGTGAGTGAGTGAGTATATGTAGTGTTAGTGTATGTGTGTGTATGAGTATATTGTTATTAGGGATGGCAATCGGGCGTGACGGGCACGGGTAATGCTCGCCCATACCCATACCTGCGACCCTGATTTACGCCTACGGGCATACCCGCGAAAGACAATGGGCGAAGAACCTCGCCCATACCCGTCGCCTGCGAGCATACCCGTTTACCCGCAAATGCCGCGGATACCCGTCGCCCATGGGCATGCCCATTTACCTGCGAATTGAGAGTTAGCATATGAGAGTTTATAATTAATAAAACAAATAGGAGAACATATTTCAGGTGTTCATCAGGACATACTAATTAATAACATTAACAGTTTGTAACATAATATTTGTAAAGCACTCCATGCATATTTGTAAAGCACTCCATGTTCATCAGGACATGCCAAGCTACTGCTATAACCACTCTGCAAAGTAGCCACCTTTATTCCAATTTTTCAAAGTGCAAATCAGTTTACATTAGAAACCACACATTCCTTGGTTGCCACACAATTGCCATTTCAAAGTGCATTAGAAACCATACATTCCTTGGTTGCCACACAATTGCCATTTCAAAGTGCATTAGAAACCACACATTCATTTGGGATCCAGCTTGTCACACAGCTTGCCATTTCAAAGTGCATTAGACCCATTCCAAAATTTCTAGTTTCTACTACATAGAAGAGCAACAAAGAAAATGAAAGCAAACATGATACTCATACTACCCGACATGAGTAACTCGACTCGTGGCGGGCGGTGTTCTAACTCTTTTCTCTCCCAAAAATTCGACTGATCCGCATCCAAAAATTGTTTAGATGATTACTATCATTTCTAGTTTGGGTATTACACGATGTTAGTATATACGAGATTGCTTTGGTTTCAAGGACTTACGGACTTAGGCACTCACCTCCCGGCCAAGAAGACTCTCCTCCTCCTTTCCCCCTCTCGAGGTGTCTTCGATGGCCGTAAACCAGAGTAGCGTGATGCGAGGAGGAGCAGACCCACCGCGCCATTCACGTCCGGCGATCCGCCTCCAGCCATGGCGGCAGAGGAAGTGGAGGAGAACTCCGTGGAAAGGAGAAGTAGCTCGAGGTGGGGCTCACCTCGGGTCCAAGAAGCAATGCACCGGCACCATGCCGATCCCCGACGGCCAGAGACCTGCAGCTAGGGATGGCCGGGTGGAGGACCGGAGGGCTTGGGAGGCGACAAGGAGACGGCAATCCAAATCCGGATCGACAAGGAGAGAGGAGGGAGGAGGGAGACTGGAGAAGTGGAGATTGGAGAATAAGGACTGAGTCGGCGGCTCGGTGGTTCGCTTGGGGGAGTTGGGGTTGGGGGATTAGGTTTGGGCGGTTGGGGTTGGGTCTATTAGGAAACCAGGATATGGCTCCCGTTTAAACAGATCCTATCTCTCGTTTAAACGGGTCCTTATCTCTAGTGGGCACCTCACCACCCCCTATAAATAGAGAGCCATACGTCCAATTTTGTACACCCCTATGCATATGAAGCAATAAAGAAAGACCAGGAGTTCTCTCTACCTCTATGTGTTCAATCTATTATTCTGTGTTTCTGTGATTGATTCGTTCTTGTTCTAAGCAGAGGAATCGCTCGGACTGGTCGCCAGCGAGAGTTCCTCAACACGTTATCAGCACGACTACGCTCCGATGAACGAAGGTAATCATCGAAGCACAGATTGAATTTTCTAGATCACTTTTGAATCTGTTTTCCTTCGCGTTCTAGATTTATTTTGTCTATGGTGCAAATTCGCTGTAATTTACCGCGAGCCGACCTGAAGTCGCCGGCACAATGTCGATCGGTAAATTGTACGAAAAGGTGGATGCCGATTGCACTGTAGATTGATCTACCGCGAGCAGACCCGAAGTCACCGGTGAATCCGTCGATCGGTAGATCACGCACATTAAAATGCACGGCCCGAGCCGGCCCTGTAGGCCACGCACAGCCGGCCACCACGCCCCACATGAGCCACTATCACACACGGCCCTGTAGGCCGCCGCTAGCGCGTTGCTCGGCCGTTGGCTCGGCTGCTGCCGCCGCGGCGGGCGCCGCCAGACACCGACCGGTTGGCGCGCCGCGCATGGCCGCCGCGTCCCCCCTCTGCCTGCGACGGCCCGCAGCCGCTGCTACCTCGCTGGCCCGAAGCCGCGCCTCCCCGCGCGCCGGTGCATGCCTCCATGCCGGCGGGCTCGCGGCTCGCCGCGACGCTGCCGCAGCCGCCGACGCCGCCGCTCCCAACCCGCAGCCGCCGCTCTCGGCCATCAGGCCGCCTCGCGCCGCCGCTCGCCGCGATGCAACCGGCTGCCTCGCGCGCACCGGCGCGCCATCGCCATTTGGGCTCAGACGGCGCCTCCGCATCCGGCCCGTTGCAGGCGCCGCTCCACCCGGCCAGAATCGCCGCGCAGCCTAAGCGCTGCCGCACTCGCGCTTGCCCGCATCGCCACTACGCAAAGATCTCGCAGCAGCGGCGCGCACGCGGGAAAAGAGGCAGTAGCGGAGACGACGCGAGGCGCGCGAAAAGCGCATGGGGAGGGCGGGCGGGCGGGCAGCACACGCGGGAAGGACTAACGGCCGGCGCACACGAAAAAAAGGGGCGTGCGGAGGAAGCCTCAGGCTGATTGAAAGAGATTAGGATGGGGTTGGAATTTTGCGGATTAGCCCCTGGAAGATCCGAAAATCACAAAAGAACCCTCAAAAATTACAAGCGAATCCTAAAAATTTGCGTATAGAACCCAAGAAAATGCAAAATTTGCTGAAAAAATTGTATTCTAGCATAAATGGGCCTCGGGAACCCAAATTTTGCATTATTTTCAGCATTTGAAGCTTATTTATTTATGCCATTATTGTTTTATATATTTTCTGCATTTATTTACTATTTTTGATTAATTGTAATTATTTAATTGCTTTTAATCACTGAAAATTAGCAGTAAATTATGGAAAATGTATAGAAAATTATGGAACATTACGAGAATTAATTGTACCATTTATTTACCTGCAGTAAATAATTTCATGCATGTTTACCTGAAGTAAACTTATTTGTTCCATTCATCACATGTAGATGACTGGCATCACGAACTGGGAGTTCAAGGAGCTTGCCTAGCATGGCAAGAACTATCTGACGTGGGCATCTGATGTCGAGATAGTACTTGGAGCCCGGAAGCTCCCCGCAGCTATTGGGATTGGCGGACGGCATGACGCCAAACCCACACCTGAGGAGAATGATCAGGCACTTCATTTTCTTAGGCACCATCTCTGCATTACTCTCAAGAATGAGTATATGGTGGAGAAAAGCGCTAGCACTCTAGACCGCACTCAAGAAACGGTTTGAGAGGCTAAAGTACACCATTCTTCCTCAAGCAGAGCAGGAGTGGATCGGACTGAGGTTTGCCGATTTCAAGACGGTCGGGGAGTACAATTCTGCCTTGCACAGAATTTGTACCAATCTTCAACTCGTGGCGCGGATCACGATGAGCGTAAGATTGAGAAGACCCGCCCACCTTTCACCCCAATGTTGTACAGTCCGCCCGCAACTATCGTCAAGACGGCTACAAGGAGTACGCCGAATTGATTGATATGATGCAGGTTGCGGAGGCTCAGGACGAACTTCTCCGCAAGAACTACATCTCTCAGCCACTAGGCAACTCCGCTGGCCGTGAAGCCAATGCTGGAAGCTACAAGGTGCGAAAGACCTTAATAAAAAGAAGGGGAAAGAAGGGTAAGGCCGTTGCCCAGAAAGGCAAGTCAGATGCACCAAGTAACAAAAGGGCTAAGGAGAGTGGCAAAATCTATGGCCAGCAAAACCAAGGTTACTACAAGTGTGGCAAGTAGGGGCATTGGTCGCGGATTTGCAAAGCACCGCAGCATGTCATTGATGCCCACCAAGCCTAGAAGAAAAATGGCAAAGGGCAGCCTGAAGCTCACTTTGCAGCTGTTGAGGGGGAGCATCATGAGCAGATGCCGAAAATGATGGAAGTTGAGTCCATTCCGGCAGCAGCACCCCCTTACGACCTAGAGGCAGCCACCTCCATGATTTCTCTCGAAGAGAACATCACGCCTGAAAAGATAGCCGAGGAAGTCAACGATTTTCTAGTTGATTCCGTCTGATGCACAGAATGCATGAGACGTTAATTGTCATTTATTTTGCATTAAATGGACAAGTTAGAACTTGCATGGATGGTACTGTAGTTTTATTTTCTCGTGATGGTTGGATGATTTTGGAATAATTCATTCATTTATTCAGTTTACAATGGCATGATATGTTCTAATATTTGTGTGTTTTATTTATGTGTCAGATGTATTCTAATACATATTAATAAAATACCTTATATTAGAGCACGTGTGGCGCCCTATGGAGGAAGTATGCCTTGCCGAGCGGTGGTACCACGAATACCATCTTAAGAGAGACTAAGTATTTTCAATGATTCAGAAGAGCAATGGCAGCCTTTACGACAATCGTCGGAGCGATGCATGTATAATTGGTTCCGGAAGAGCCACAATTATACTTCCCATGGGTACAACTTTGGTCATTGAAGACGCATTATTGTACCCAGAATCGACTAGAACTCTCCTAAGTTTTAAAGATATTCGCGCCAATGGTTTCCACGTTGAGACTGAAGAAGAGTACGGTAAGGAATACCTACTTATCACGAAGCGCGAAGAGAATGGCAAAAGGGTATTAGAAAAGCTTCCTTCACTAGAAACTGGGCTATATTATACCAATATTAAGGCGCTGCAGCTGCATAATCGCCCCAAGACAGATTTAGAAGTTCTGAACTATTCTGTCTCTGGCATGACAGATTAGGCCACCCAGGTCCTAGGATGATGAGAAATATTATTAACAATTCTCACAGGCATAATATTAATGTGAAGAATGTCCCGAATCATGAAGATTTTGTGTGCCCTACATGTGCCACCGGGAAATTAATTATTAGACCTTCCACTCTGAAAGTGAAGGATGAAGTCCCTGCATTCCTAGAACGCATCCAGGGAGATATTTGCGGTCCTATTCAACCCATCTCAGGGCCATTTAGGTATTTCATGGTGCTCATTGATGCTTCCTCAAAGTGGTCATATGTGGGTTTATTATCCACAAGAAACCATGCTTTCGTCAAATTGATCTCACAGATCATTCGCATCAGAAATGTGTTCCCTGATCATCGCATCAAGTCCATTAGAATGGACAATGCCGGAGAATTTACTTCAAAGGCATTTGATGATTATTGCATAGCGATGGGGATTGCGCTTGAGTATTCATGATCGCATGTCCATATCCGTAATGGTTTGGCAGAGGCATTGATCAAGAGAATTAAATTTATTGCCCGACCACTTTTGCGAATTGTAATTTGCCGCTACATGTTGGGGACATGCAGTCCTACATGCAATAATCTCATCAACTTTAGACCTTCGCCTACAACATCCATTCACCTATACAACTAGCGCAAGGGTCACTGTCGAGACCCGAATATGCAAATTTGGTCTCTCGTAAACCGCACTAGTCCAGATCACGCTAGTGCACACAGCTAAACATAGATGTCATCACACCATACACACGATAATAATAAAGGAAAACTCGAATATCGATAAAATATCAAAGGTACGGCCATATGGCCAAGCTTACAATATCTCTAGCCTAAGGGCTTAACAAAATAGCAATGAAATCCAAAATAAAGCGTAGCGCCAATCGACAAGCCCACAAAGCATCGAGTGGAGAACGGCCTAATCCGTGAAGTCGTCGTAGTACTCTCCTTTGGAACCTCCTGCCGGTAGTACTCTCTCCTCAATCGAGCAACATAGGCGTAAAGCCGTGAGTACATTGGTACTCAAAGAAGTCGCTTGTAACAATGAATGCAATATAATATGCAAGGCTTACCAATGGAAGGTGAAAGGTTAATTTGCATAAAGACATTTCTTGATGAAATATAATAAATAACTGGAAAGCGAAAGTTAACTAAAAAAAGTAATAAGGAATAATCAAAGGAATAAACATGAACCACTTGTGAACACCAATTCACAAGCTAAACCAACAGTGAACTACCTGTCCACTTCCCAACATAAACCACCAAGTTATAAGTGAAACACTAACCCTCGTGTGAAATCCCCGAGCAATGTCCATGACCGAGGACGCGGCTATTCGAATAGTTTTACACTCTGCAGAGGTTGCACAACTGTACCCACACGATGTGATTAGCCTCGATCTCAGGAAATCACAACAAGGCCTTTACAATGCTCTACCTCAACCAAATTCTACCCGCTAGGTTTCGTGATCACACCCCCTTGCGCCACATGGAAATCAAAGAACCATGTCCATCACAATGGCGTAATTCAATTGAAATATTACAAATTAATCACCAGTCCATCCCATACTAGACATGTGGTTTGCACGATTAAGCTCAGATCAATGGCGCACAAAGTTAAGTCCTTAACATTACCCGGACGAGGCTACCACATCCCCGAAGTCCAACTGCACCTCCCCCTTTACTGCACGATCACTCACCCGAGTGAAACACCAATTTGTATAACCAAGCCAACGTCACACCAATGACGTGGCACAAATTTTAATACATGTGGCACCAACCACAGTTCCATATGTCATTAAGTCAAATTAATAATTAACGTGTGCTGATGAGATCAATCGTAAATATAAGCCAGCTAAGCAGTCTAATCATACCACCCATGTGACAAATAATCTAGCATCACTAATAAATTACCCAACCTATGGTGACAATGGCATCATGGTATTCCAAAGTATCAAGGAGGTATAATCTCAATTGGGACGATAACTACCAGTGCAAAGGTTTGAATAAAAATAGCAATGCGATGTAATTTAAAACAAAATAATTAAATAATAGAGTACAAAACTGGATTCAATATGATCAAAGGACACGACTTGCCTTCGTTATGCTCAGCGGGGTACTCCTGGTCTTCGGGCGCGAAACCTACTCCTCCGGAATCCGAATCTAACGAGAGAGAAAACGACTTAAAACAAAGAAAACACATAAAATGATAAGCAAATGAACTCCAAAATTCACAAAACTAGAACCAACAGCTAGAGCTCGATTTTAGATGAATTTAGAAAAAAGAACGGGGTCAATCGGAGCTAGGACGGAGGAGAACGGGCTCGGAAATTAATCCTAAAATTAAATCGAGAAATTCGAAAAAGTTATCGTGGCTTTGTGGACCGGGCGCACGGAAACCGGGTCCACCGTGGACTCGGTCCACGAAACCGCACACGGGGCGGCGGGCGACGCGGGCGCTAAGGTCGACGTGGCGGCGAGAGATATGCCGCCACGCGGCACGGTGACGTGGCGGACGTGGTACCGACGTGGCTGCCACGTGGCACCTGGGGGGCGGGTCTCGGCTGACGCGGCGCTGACGTGGCATCACCACCGAAAATTTCTCATCTCAGGAGGTTTGAATGCAAGGTTTATGTACCTATACCCCCTCCGCAGCGAACTGCAATGGGCCCTCTCCGTAAGACTAGGATATATGTTGGTTATGAGACTGCATCTATAATAAGGTATTTGGAACCCATGTCGGGAGATTTGCATACCGCCGCCACGATCGTGCATTTTTGATGAGGATAATTTCCCGACATTAGGGGGAGGAAATCAACCCATTGATGAAAAATATCGGAAAATTACGTGGGAAGCCACGGGAATTCCTGCACATGACCCGCGCACTAGTGAAACTGAAAAAGAGGTCCAAAAGATCATCGATTTGCAAGCACTAGCAAACCAACTGCCCGATTACTTTAGTGATTTGAAGAGCGTGACTAAGTCGCATGTGCCTGCACGCAATGCACCGGAGAGGGTTGAAATACCAAAGAAAATTGAAGGTATCCCTAATCCCGTCCAAAGGCCTCAGAATAAAAGGACGAGAACTCCGGCTCCTCGAATCCCAAGTAATCGAGGACACCCGACGAAAAATGATAAGAAGGACTTATCACAGCCGATTGCCGAAGTCCCCCAGAATGAGAAGGGGAGCCAGTTGAGAGCTAGCACAAGTATGACACCTGTTGAAAAGGACATACCGGATCTGAATATTCCCATCAAAAGTACCGATGATCGGAGATCTTTACAGCATGAAAAAGATTCTTTCCGATCTAGGGAAGAGGGGGAGGAAGTCCTAGGACCGGAATTCCCATACTTGAGTGCAGTTGGAGCACTCATGTACTTAGCAAACTGCACTAGACCGGATATTGCCTTTGCCGTGAACCTGTTAGCAAGGTATAGTGCAAAGCCCACCAAAAGGCATTGGCAGGGCATAAATGACATCTTTCGATATCTCCAAGGAAGCAAGGACCTTGGATTGTTTTACAGAAAGAATCAAGATCTGAAATTGATTGGCTATGCAGATGCTGGGTACATGTCTGACCCGCATACCGCAAAGTCACAAACAGGCTATGTATTCCTGTGTGGTGGAACTGCAATTTCCTGGAAATCGTCTAAGCAAAGCCTTGTAGCTACCTCGATGAACCACTTAGAAATAATAGCGCTGTATGAAGCCGCACGTGAATATGCTTGGCTACGCCGAATAGTTCACCACATCCAGCAGTCATGTGTGATGAACATTGTGCAAACCCCCACAATTATCTATGAAGATAATGCCGCTTGCGTTGCACAAGTACAAACAGGCTATGTGAAGAGTCATCTCACAAAGCATATCAACCCCAAGTTCTTCTATACTCATGAATTACAAAAGATGGACGAGATTAAAGTACTGCATACTAAGTCTTGTGAAAATCTAGTAGATTTATTCACAAAGTCACTCCCCGCATTTAGCTTTGAAAGATGCGTGCGAGGGATCGGTATGTTGAGACTTAGAGAAGTGCAGAATTCAGGGGAAGAATTCTCTCAAGCCCGTTAGTAAATCTTGATCCTGAAGATCAAGTACCCAAAGAATAAAAGTCCTGAAGACTAAATGAAGTTGGGTGAATTGTACTCTTTTTCGTTTTTCTGAAGTTTCTCGACCAAGGTTTTTAATGAGGCAATTCGTGCAATCGCAGCATAACATGCATCATGTACTCTTTCTCCAAATTTTTTCCACTGGGTTTTTATGGAGTTTTAACGAGGCATGAGTATGTCGGGTGAGTGCCCAAGGGGGAGTATTCAGAAACCAGGATATGGCTTCCATTTAAACAGATCCTATCTCTCGTTTAAACGGGTCCTTATCTCTAGTGGGCACCTCACCACCCCCCTATAAATAGAGAGCCATACGGCCAATTTTGTACACCCCTATGCATATGAAGCAATAAAGAAAGACCAGGAATTCTCTCTACCTCTCTGTGTTCAATCTATTATTCTGTGTTTCTGTGATTGATTCGTTCTTGTTCTAAGCAGAGGAATCGCTCGGACTGGTCGCCAGCGAGAGTTCCTCAACAGGGTCATGGGCTTTTGACAGATTGTTTTGATTTTTAATTATTAGGTTAGCCCACCTGTTAAATTGTAGACTTGTGGGTAAACGGGCGAGACGGGTACAGGTGGAGTTTACCTATGCCTGTACCTGTTTACCCGATGGGTAAAAAATTTATCTTATTTTCATACCCATGGGTAAATAATACATCCTATACCTGACTCTATTAGGATATTTACCCGTTGGTATACGGATAAATAGGTACCATTGCCATCCCTAGTTGTTATTGTACTTATGAACTCTAAAAAAATCTCTCAAAAAAAAAAACAGTAAAACCAAAATTCCATGAAAAAGGGGTCCTACGTGAGGACAAATATAGCACTATTTGCTAATGGAGCTCGTTGGATTCGACGGGCGACGCCAACGCTTACACTAACGACGGACCGAAAGTGCACTAGAGAAAATTTCAGCGCGCCAAGAAACACACGCAGAATTTTTGTGTTTTGTTTTTTTTCTCGTATTTCTTTGTATTCTTCGTGATAGGTTAACATGTCGCTTTTATTTTTAAATTTAATTATACCCAATAGGTTAACTCAGCTACAGTAAAAAATCAGTCAGTTACAATAAAATTTCAGCTAAAAGCTTGAAACCATTGCTATTCCGAACACCCCCTTAGTTGAAGACCGCTTCATCTAAGGTGCCGGACCCACCCGCAGCCTCGGCTGCACAGCAAGCGAGCTATCTCACTTCTTTAGAACTTATATTTATGTTTTGACTTTTATTTCAATAATAACTTATTATTAAATGATATATTTTTTTAAGATAAAATCTATCAAGTTTAGTTATACTGGTCAAAATTGTATATGATTATTTTTCTTTACGTACTACCCCTCATTAACAAATCAAAATTTAAAAACCACAGATAAAATTATAAGTTTCAATCTAAAAGAATCTATCTTATAGAATATGTTCTTTTAAGTTAATCCATATAAATAAACAAAAAACGAAAGTAACAGGACAAGAGTAGGCAGGACGCACTCCTCGTCAATGAAAATGCCGTGTCCCATTTGCGTATGGGTGCCACTGCCAACCAAGGTACAAAATTGCTATTTGGTCCTCCATATTTTTTTAAAAATGATTTTCGGGTTCTCATGAATCTCCTCTACAATTGAGGGCATACCTGCAAAGATATCTAATAATTGAGGGCTTACCTGCATGGACTTTTGGGCTTGTGGTTCCATCGCAGATTGGACAGTGTCTCAAGACTCGACCGTTACGCTGAGTGGATTCCATGTTTGTCCCTGTCTAGAGATCGAACAACCATGTTGGTTTTCGATGGATATGCTTTGTCCATATTGAATTTCTCTAATATTTTATGGATATAGGCTAATTGATGTACTAGTATGCCTGTATGAAGGTGCTCAAGTTGTATACCTAAGCAAAATTTGGTTTTACCCAAATCCTTCATTTGAAATTCCGTCTTAAGATGATTACGTGCTTCATCTATATCTCGTGTATTACCAATGATATTGAGGACATCAACATACACAAATATAATGCAAAATCATGTTGTGGGTCTTTTGATGAACACGCATGGGCAATCATCATTGTTGGAGTATCTCTTTTTGGTTAGGAACTCACTTAGTCGGTTGTACCATATTCTACCCGACTATTTCAAGCCGTATAAAGACTTGTTTAATTTTACACAATATATATTGCGATTTGCGCTTGGATTCGGAATTGAAATTCCATCAGGAACTTTCATGTATATGTCCGAATTAAGTGACCTATAAAGGTATGCAGTCACTACATCCATCAACTGCAAAGATAGATGATTTTGTACTGCCAATGAGATTAAGTATCGGAATATTATTTCACTCATTACTGGAGAATAAGTTTCATTGAAATCAATGCCGGGTCTCTGCGTGAACCCTTGTGCTACAAGCCTTGCTTTGTATCTCACCACCTCATTGTTTTCATTCCGTTTGCGGATGAAAACCCATTTGAAACCGACAGGGAATACATTGGGAGGTGCATGTATCACATTGATGAATACATTTCTTTTCTTGAGCGAGGCTAACTCCGCGCACTAGAGAAGAAACTTGCGCCAATTTCCGTAGGCATTACCACTGTTCACCTCAATTTAGCCGCCACGGAGGCCGAGACGGCGTTTAGCCGCCATGGAGGCGTGCACCGGTTGCTGGTAAGGTCCGTAGCGCGGGGCCTTCGCCGGTGGGAAGACGCCGTGTGCCTCCCATGGACGACGGCGAGCCGGTCTAGATCCATGGCCGGCGATGATGGTGGTGGCTGTCGACGAACAAGGAGTAAGAAAATCTTGCAGTGATTCGCACAAGGAATCGATCGCAGCGAGCATCCCAAATAATGCATTGTGATGTTTCTCACAAAGTTGGATCTCCTGGTTTTCCATACCTTGCGTTGTATATGTTTCTTGTTGATGTGTTTGTCATTCTTGCGTCGTACTGATAACGAATTGCAAGAGGTTTTGAACAAGAACTATTGCTTTCTATTATTTCATCGATCGTCTGTACATGAATGAGTTACAATATATATAGATAAAGAACAGTTGCCGGCGTACGGAACGTCGCGTCCGTACGCCGGAGACTGTTGGTCATTTCTCTGTAACAAAAAATAGAAATGGCCACCCTGCTAGAGGCCCCTTTTTTTAATAAGGAAGTGCCTTCCTTCGAATAAACTGAAAAAATGAAAAATAAGGGAAACAGAAACTCAGCTCAAACGTAAAATTTTATTAAACAGTACATCTAAAACCCTAATCTTATATAGTCTAAAAATACCCAAGCACCTTGGAAAAATCCATGCCACAGTACTTCCAACAGCTTCATATGCTAGTTGTTTCTTAACTCGTCCCTGCTAGTACATCATCTTTGAACAAATCTACTCTCCATGCATTTGATAGGGGAAAAAACATTGACTCGGCCCCATTAAAATCCAAGAAAACCTGACCTAGAAATTCCAACATAATAATGAAACCAAGGTCTTTCTTGATAGATCCAAACTGGCCATAAGTACTAGAAGTCAATGTCACCCATTTATACAAATATAAAGAAACAAAAACATCACACTCCTCAATTTGGTTCCTCTCAAAAAGGTTGAGAGCGACCAGCACTTGATATCGAGGATGCTGGACTTCTGAGGGTGGTCCGGGCCGGTCCGACCTGGACCTGCCCCGTGCGACTCGCCGCTATTTTCTAAGCCCAAGGGGCAGCCTGTTGTGACAAAGGTGCCGGGCCCCGCGACCCACTGAGTCTCACAGGTCGACCCGCTGTCCGCAACACACACATTTGCTTCCTATGTTAAGCCGTGTGCCAGCAGTGCCGTGGCGCCGTGGCGGACCTAGCGGTGGGCGTAGTTCTATGGTAATGCATTTCGAACCTATGATTCAAATATTGTGATAACAAATCATAATTTTACAATCCACATGTTTAAAATACTTTTAATATCACATATCGCTCGTTATTGGTTAGTCCAATAGTGTGGCAACTAGGTTTCCTGGCAACCATCATAGCTGTAATAAGTGTGGTAGCCAATTATACGCACTCGGTTTTTCTCTCAAGAAAAAGAGAAAAATAAATGATATTTCTCTTTTTCTTGAGAACGGAGATTGCTTATGTCTTTTTTTAACTGTAGTTGACTTATTTTTCACTATAACTGATAATAGCTTATTTGGTATAATTAAATTAAAAAATTAAAAATAGAAAAAACAGATTATCCTATCACGAACAATATAAATAAATATAAGAAAAAATGGCAAAAAAATAAAAACAAAAAACAAAATAAAAAATAGTAAAAAATAAGCTAAAAGGCTATCGCGATCGCTATAAGCGGAGCCTTAAGCATGTTCAACGGTAAAACTTCGACCGATTTTTTTTTGTCCTTCCAAGTAGAGAAGTCTATTCAGACCTGCATGCCCTTGAGTAGGGGTGCAAACGGGTCGAATTTTTCCCGACCGATCCTATATCGAATCCGATTGGTAGCGAATTCGGTAAATCGGTTTGATATCCAGTCGGATTTGGATTCGGATTTTTGTATTCGGATTCGGTAGCGAATTCGCTTTAGCTAATATCCGACCAAATAGTGTCGGTATTCGGTTATTCGGATAGTATCCAAATAACGTATCCGAGCGGTGAGCGCCACTGCCGGCCCATCAGGCCATCACCCATGCGCGGATGCGCCACCCGCCCACCCGTGACTGAGTCCCAAGTCCGTAACTCATCCACCCGATGACCCGATCCCACTTTCCCAGCCGGCCAGCCGCCACCAACACACGTGACTTCCTCGGTTCCTCCTCCCGGGCGTCCCCGCTCGCCGCCGCTCTGCCGCCATCGCCCGCTCTGCCGCCCCCCGCTCTGCCGCTGCACCCGTCCTGTCCCTCCTCCCGTTGGCCCCGTCCCTCCTCCTGGGCGCCCCCGCTCTGCCACCGCTCCTCACGCCCCTCCTCACCTCTAGATCTAGATCCACCGGTGTCACATGTTACAAGTTACAACAACTTTATAATATGCTTCATTGCTGCTGATACTTACTCCAGGACAGTTCTCAGGTGAGGACCCATTCACTAACTGTCTGGTCGATGTGATACAAGGTCCTTATACAAGGTCTATATAAAAAATGATTGCTCGAGATTGTGAAGGCTATTTGGATTCTGTATTTTTCATATGTAGCAGAATTTGTTGTTGGTAGATGTATTCATATGCAGTGTGTTCGTATACGTTCGATTCTTCCCTGGCGTTTTACTAAAAACCTGAAGTGTTCCGATTTCACATGTGCAAGTTTTTTTGAAGAGAAGTTAAGCTGCTGTTGTCATATATCTTGACACTTTGTTGTTATTTAGAGATTTTTAGGGCTAATATAAATCGTAGGAATTTCACATGAAACGATATAATTCATGTAGGAATCTTACGGAATTCTTGTGTTTCAAATGAAGCCTTAATATTGTGTATCGCATTTGGTAATCATTTCCTGTTCATGACAGCAAGATGGGTTTGTATAGGACAGATCCAGTGTTGATGCACTTGGGGTCTTATGAGCTGTGACCCCAACGACTTTTGCTCAGTTAAGTAAGGTTCTCCCTGTAAGTAGCAAACGACACTTTGTAAATAGGCAATAGTCCCAGTGAGAACTGAGAGAAAAATGAGTTGAATGTGATTTGATTTGTAAGTAATTTGGTTGAATCAAGTGGCTGCTAAGGTTCTCCCTGTAAGTAGCAAACGACACTTTGTAAATAGGCAATAGTCCCAGTGAGAACTGAGAGAAAAATGAGTTGAATGTGATTTGATTTGTAAGCAATTTGGTTGAATCAAGTGGCTGCTTCCTTATAACTCTTTTTTTCCCTCATTCTGGACACAAATTGCCATTGGTACAGAATTTTACCATATCTACTGTAGTTTACCACTTCACTATTTGAATTGAATTTACCACTTGAGGTAGAGGACACAAATATTACAGATGTAGTTTACCATATCTTATAACATTACAACTTGCCATTTTGGACACAAATATTACCCACTTCACTATTTGAATTGAATTTTATAACATTACAGATGTAGTTTACCATATCTTATCTTAATGTTATTTGTTCATTGTTAAATATTATTTACATTATTGACAATAGGTCTTGTGTTTTCTTGCTCTTGAGACATTGCTTTGTTTCTTCCAGAATGAGGTAGAGGACAACGTCATCACTAATGATGATGTGTTAGGAGATGCTGTACCATATGATCAGCAATCCTCACCATAATCCTCACCAGCTGTCATTCATCTAACACTAGGTTTGGTATTAATGTCATTGGCTTCATACTTCCCAAGTTCATATTGTTATCACCTTGTGCATCCTCCTTGCCCTGATGTGGACTCTTAGAGGAGCTCTACATGCCTCCAACATAAAAATGTCTATGTATTTACTGTAGTTGTTCTAATAGTTAGTGATTAGTTTTATATTGTTGTATGTTTTTACCATATCCTCTGCAATTGATTTATACATTCCTTGCATTGTCAGAGATTTGGAAAGGTAAATTGGTTTAGTTGCAGTTTGAGCTTCAATCATTGCAGTTGTGAATTGTGATGGCATCTGTAAGTGCAAGTGTAAGTGATAGTGTGGGTGTATGGAGTTTGTAGGATCCCCCCAAAAAGGAGTTTGTATCATTGTATGATATACCATGAGCTGTGGTATCTTCTCCCTTGCGCAAAACTATAGCTTTTGGAACTGTAATCATCTATATTATCCGTCTATATTATCCGTTTTCGAGCCGAATTCGTTATATATTCGTCCCGACGGTACCGTATTCGAAACTCCGAATATTCCGAATTCGTATTCGTATCCGGTCTTACCGTATCCGACTCAGAATCCAAGAAAAAAATATAAATTAGAATACAATTTAAATAATATTCGTCCGAATCCGATCCATTTGCTTGCGGCCAAAGCACGCGCCAACGCCCAAAGCAACCACACCTGGGGTCCAGTCATTGACCGAGTCTGGAAGATGATGCTCGCGTTCCACGTTAAGCCGCCGAGTCTCCCCTACAAAAACGGGTCCACACGGGAACTCGACTGCGATTTGCAATCTAATCACATCTCTGGTACTACCGTGTGGCAATCTCAAACCTGAAATTAACGACACGCTAATGCATGTCGCAGAAAACTATGTGCTTATCGTGGCCACGGATCGTTCCACTTGTACGGCTCATACAGCAAGAATAACCCTTTGCTCTGTTGAATTTATACTGCTCTCTCCCGTCACATAAGCTAGTCGATTTGGGTTATAATACTACAAATTTTGGCTATGAATATCTCTTTAATACTTTAAATTGACATATGAAAATGACATGTATAAATTTATCTTGAAACTTTTTTTATAATATTATAATTTTAGTATGTTTTTATATATAGATAAAATTACATAAGACACATAGGTGCCTTTGACACCCACACTATAAACCGTCTGATAAATGTGCATGATCGATGCATACTTTGGAGTTTGTGTATGAAATATTTTCCCCCTCGATATGTTTTGTGGTAAATGAGTTTTGAACTCATTTCAAACTAAAGATGAACTTATTTTTTTGGGAGTTTGAAATTTCAAATACACATTTTTATGGTATGTGAGGATATCTACATCAAACGTCGTGAATCCAAAGCACATAAGAAGGTATTGATTGGGGTGCCTGAGCAACAAAGTGCATGAAATAAGTGATCAAAGTTACATTTTACGACCTTGTCGATTCTTAAAACAGCTTTCTTTCATGACCAGAGATATTAACTGTTGAGATTTGAATATTTGAGACTTGGACCACATCAGTTACCTCGACATATGGTTATCCGGTGCAATGCAGCTCATCCGGCACCCTTACATTGCTCTCAAACATTTATGAGTATAATTTTCAAAGAAAATATTGAGTATGTAAAAATATCTGCAAAAGTGTTTGATTTTTTTCCGGCTATCTCCATCTCAAATGTTCATTTTAGATATCACGCTTGAAACAACTTAGGCCTGTTCATTCTAGTTTTAGCTTCTTAATTTTATTTTTATGGTTTTTTGTTTTTTTGTTTGCATTATCTATAGAGATATAACGGTGTTTTTTTAATTAAATGATTTAAAAAAGATTAACAGCCGCTACAGTTATTTCAGTTAAAATTTATAACCGGAAGCCAAAAGCCGTTAAAAAAAAAGCCAAATTGAACGGTAGGCATGCCTGGGAAACTCGTTATCCAATACAGTGCTTATCATGTTTGGAACAGAAACTTTTGGTACAAAACAGTGGTGAATTATCTAAGGATTCGTTTGAAACATAGAAATTTTATATAAAACAATTTAAATTTCTATAAAAATAAAAAATTCTACGTTCCAAACTAGACCTAAAATTCCTAAGAAAATCCTTCAGTCCAGATGAGCCCTGGACTTCCACGGCAAAGGATAGCAATCAGGCGTGGCCATCACAATATAACCCACAATGTATCACTGGCTTGCGTCAGAATTAATTCCATATATAACCCAAAGTGCAAATTATTGAATTCAATTTTGCAGAGTACAGGTACTTTTCTGTGAAACTCCACTACTATCCTAGTACCACCATGGCCCGCATATCAGATAATACTAGCTACATAGGCGCGGCGCCACGCCGCGCCAACTACCATGTGGACCAAAGTAAAAGAGACAAAAATTCATATAGAAACAACGTGGCAAGGGCATCTTCCCAAAAAACCAAGGACCTACGCGTAATTTCAAAGAAACCACGGGCGTTATCCAGTAAAAGGAGAGTAGAGGGGTTTTTCGTGAAAAACCAAGGGCCTTTTCGCAAGAACCGAAGGCCTGTACGTAATTACGGAAAACACAGGGCGTTATCCAGCAAAAAAAGCGTAGAGGTTTTTTTGCAAAAAATCAGGGACATTTTCGTAAGATCCGAGAGCCTATATGTAATTTTCAAAAACTCGGTAGGCTTTTTCGCATGGAGTGACACGTGGTTATAGTGGGGTTCAAGAATCCCCCACTTTGATATATGATACTAGCCACATAGGCGCGGCGTCACGCCGCGCCAGCCAACGTGTGGACCGAAATAATAGAGACGAAAATTCGTTGCAAAAGACAAGCGCAGGGGCTTTTTCGCAAAAAAATTGAGAGCCTTTTCGTAATAAAAAAAGAGCAGAGGGTTTTTTTTCAAAAAAACAAGGACCTTTTTGAAAGAACCAGGGGCCTGTACGTATTTTGGAAACCGCGGGTTGTTATCAATGAAAAAAAGTGTGCAGGGGTTTTTTCGTAAAAATTCAGGGCTTCTTTGCAAAAACCGAAGATCTATCCGTAATTTTTAAAAATTTGAAGGGCTTCTTGGGGGTCCTGACACGTGGATGTGGTCTGGGGGCCGGAACCTCCCCGGGTTTAATATACGTATGATTAATTTCATATATAACCCAAAGTGCAAATTGTTGAATTCAATTTTGCAAAGTACAGGTACTTTTCTGTGAAACTCCACTACTATCCTAGTACCACCATGGCCGCATATCAGATAATACTAGCCACATAGGCGCGGCGCCACGCCGTGCCAACTACCATGTGGACCGAAGTAAAAGAGATGAAAATTCGATACCATGTGGACCGAAGTAAAAGAGACGAAAATTCGTATAGAAACAACATGGAGGGGCATCTTCGCAAAAATCAAGGACCTACGTGTAATTTCGAAGAAACCATGGGGTGTTATCTAGTAAAAGGAGAGTAGAGAGGTTTTTTGGGAAAAACCAGGGGCCTTTTCGCAAGAATTGAAGACCTGTACGTAATTACGGAAAACACGGGGTGTTATCCAGCAAAAAAAGCGTAGAGGTTTTTTTTTGCAAAAAATCAGAGACCTTTCCGTAAGAACCGAGAGCCTATATGTAATTTTCAAAAACTTGATGGGCTTTTTCGCATAGAGTGACACGTGGTCACAGTGGGGTTCAAGAATCCCCCACTTTGATATATGATACTAGCCACGTAGGTGCGGCGTTACGCCGCGCCAGCCAACGTGTGGACTGAAATAAAGAGACAAAAATTCACAGCAAAAGACAAGCGCAAGGGCTTTTTCGTAAAAAATCGAGAGCCTTTTCGTAATAAAAAAAGAGCAGAAGGTTTTTTCGCAAAAAAATAAGGACCTTTTTGAAAGAACCGGGGGCTTGTACGTAATTTCGGAAACCATGGGTCGTTATCAACGAAAAAAGTGTGTATAGGCTTTTTCGCAAAAAAACCAAGGGCCTCTTTGCAAAAACTAAAGACCTATCCGTAATTTTTAAAATTTTGAGGGGCTTCTTGGGGTCCCTACACGTGGATGTGGTCTGGGAGTGGAACCCCCGGGTTTAATATATACTAGATACGTAGGCGCGGCGCCACGCCGCGCCAGCCACTGTGTGTACCGAAATAAAATAGGCGAAAATTTACAGCAGAAGGAAAGCATAGGAGTTTTTTCGAAAAAAACGAGGGCCTTTTCGTAATAAAAGGAGAGTAGAGGGCTTTTCTAACCTGAGACAATGATATAACTTTGAAACAATATGAACCGAAAAATACAATTTTAAAAAAAATTCTAACCTGAGATGCAGACCTCATGATAAATACTGGGGAGCCGGGTACTTCACCTTGCACTTGTTTAAACAATGCTCTAACCTCATCATCATTATGAACCTGCAAGAGAAAATTTAGTTAATCTGTTAAAAAGGTTGAAGTTTACTCTGGGCACCACACATCACAATCCACACAATCTCTTGAAGATAGTTTTACTCTGGGCACCACACATCACAATCCACACAATCTCTTGAAGATAGTCAAACCACATGAATAACCCGAAGAACCTGTCTTCAAGTCCTCCGGAGTTGCCATAGCTATCAATCTGAATCGCTCTCTGATCCAAAGGTATCATTAGCCCATGATATTTCTTACACCACAACAAACATGCTATCAGCCAAGAAAAGAATGTATGCATGTCTGAGCTAGGCCACAAAATGTAGTTTGTCAAATAGAAATGATTCATTGGTTTACCTTGGCGAATAAACTGGTTATTCCCTTTGGGATCTAACATGGCTCCATCACGTTTGTCCTTTATTGACTAAATAAGGCGGTTTTTCTTCTTGGAGGAGGTTCTTGATGGGCAAGATGATTGGAATGCAGCGCCAGCTGAATTTATGTGGCGAAGAGTGGATAGTGATGGCATTGTTGAGGCATTAAATCCAACAATTGGCAAATGTGTGGATCCCATTGTCGCACCGTTGACCAAACAGTACAGCGCAGAGTTTCTCAGGGGCACAGTGCCATATAGAGAGTGTGAACCCCTTGTTTTGGAAAGATGAGAGATGCAAATGAATAGGAATTATTACTTCATATAGATATGGTACAAGAACTTTATCTATTAATTAGTGCACCACTCTCAGCAAGTTCAAATATCCAAAACTGAAAAGACACCTTTCTAGTATATTTACCACCTTTGTTTAAGATTACAAGGAACCATTGATTAGAACCAGAAGAACCTGTTCAAGATTTATAAATCTTTATTTACCAGACCACTGCTATCACTAACCCGAGTTCTTCTTGTTCTTTGTCATTTCAAAGCACAAGTATAGTATGAAACTGGTTTGCCTACTTTGCAATGGAAGCAAAAGAAAAAAAGAAAGATTGTCCTTAGCTATTGTGCTAATAGCATGAGATCAAAACAAGGGAAATAGCAATGACACCAACAACTCACCAAATGGCACACACAAACACAAAAAAACTATATGTAGGTGTATTTATTCAGTTGGCTGGACTAATAAAGGAAGAGGAAATTCACTTCATATGAATCATAGCATAATAGGTAGATTCAGACTGCACACACAAGCATAGAAAAAGTCAATATGTAAGTGTATCGATCCAGCTGCATTAATAAAGGAAGCGCAAGAATACATAGGAATACATAGACTTTTCTAGAACTAAACAATTGGCAGAGAGAAGTACCATTCGAATATAGGACAACTTTCTCAATAATAACAAATAAGCTAGCAGCAATCATTCCACAGGAATAAGGTAAGGCGCACTGTTGTAATTGTTTTAATTGATGGTGCAAAGACTCTCCAAGAAAAGCAAACACAAACAATTATCGATAGAATACGCCCATTACTCACTCAATACTCTGTATATATATACACCATCCAGACGCCATCGCTACTATTTAGATATGTGGAACAAGGTATCAAGAGCCACTCCATTTTTCCAGGATAATATTTGATGGCATTATATTTGTACAGCTGTTCTTATTGAACATCTGGGAACATACAAGTAGTTAAACAAAGAAAAACGACATACCATAAGTATGCTAAGAAGATATCCAATGAGAGTCATCATAAGATCTGAAACATTCAACACACAACTCAAAAACACAAGGTATACGTTGCTAAACGCACAATATCGAACAAAAATATGCTTTTCTCCTTAACAAAGAAAGCAATATATTTCTCATTGTATAACTTTTGAATTTGCTTAAGCCTTAAGATGAATGGCACTGTAAGACTGGCTTATGTAAAAAAATATAAAAGCTAGCATGTTATCCAAGGTTCAAAGATACCAAAAATTCATGAGTGCGAAGGTAAATAAATTTACACTTTAAGAAATTGGGTGTATACATACCAAAGAATGGTAAAAGAAAGGTGATACATACAGTTGATGCAACAAAGCCAATCCTCAGTATAATAGAGCAGGCTGTTCCATTCAGAAATCCTACAGGGCGTAGCTTTTCTAAACTCCGAGGCAATGGGTTTAACATCAAGGCATATCTGTGTGTGATTAAGGATGAAGCAATTTCTAAGTATAGGTAGGGACATTAACAATCGAAATATAATTCTGCAAACCTGAAGATTCCAAAGTTTGATAATCAAAAGGATATTTGGTGAAAGGGATGATTACCTGAAAACAAAAGAAAGTTTAATTTGTGGTATTAGGAAAAACAAGGATGTTGGAACATGGGACCACAAAGTAAAAAACAAGGCCAACGACAATAGTTACCGGGGTCCGTATTGCAACTTTTGACGGAAATGAATCTTTTGGAAGATATAATGAACTCCACACAATAGGATTGCAATCAATAAATAACGTAGATGATACAACTGAGAAATGTAGTCCAGTGATTTGGTCAGTAAAAATAGTCTAGGGAGAGACCACAATAGATTACAATACAACAATCAGATGCAGCATAGAATGCAATCTTTTCGTAAAATGGTATACGATAGTCAATAAGGACAACAGGCTTGTAATCTGCAGAACCATACTCAACATTAATCCTTTTGCTTACAAAGACAGCTTCTGTTATCGCTTCCTCCACATCCTTCCCTGTGCTTGTTGCTGGATTGACAATCTGTACAAGGACAACCATCCCCCTAAGTTTTGGATTCCTATCTAGAAGAAGCTCCAACCCAAGCAGTTTTAGACTGATTCCTTTGAAGATGTCCATGTCATTTACACCTAACATCAGCATCTTGCTCTTGTACCTTTGTCCGATTTCTTGAACCTTGCTCACTAGAGCAGGCAAGTTTAAGATAGATCCAAGCCGGCCAACATGGACACCCACTGAGAGGATCTTCAAGCTCACTGTTCGGCCAAAATACTCTATTCCAATATAACCACGTTTTGATTCATAATGCAGGCCTAACAATCTGCTACAACAAGAAAGGAAGTGGCGGGCATAGTCAAATGTTTGAAAACTAATGAGATCAGCATTAAGCAATGACGTCAGGGTCTCATCCCTTACAAGTAGCGTCCTATAGATTTCTGAAGAGGGGAATGGGCTGTGGAGAAAGAAACCAAGCTTTATTCGGTGCAATCTCTTTCTCAAAAATGTTGGGAGAAGCATGAGGTGATAATCACGAACCCAGACATAATCATCATCTGAATTGATTGCTTCCATAACTTTGTATAGCAGTAAGGGACCTGGGATATTCAAACGGGTTAGCAATTCTTTTGGTACATCATCAACCTGTCCCTTAGTTGGAAACTATAACAAATAAAAACAAATCAGCACACACCAACCGGTAAACATGTATAGCAGACAGAAATAGGTAAAGCTAATGGAAGTGCACACATCTAAGTTTTTTTTCTAAGCACAAAAAGTGTAGAGAGATACAGGCTCAAGAATGATGGGCCAATTACAACCTGAAGCGACCACGCGGTGGAATTAGCTTCGAAGCTGGAAAATGTAGAAGGCAAAAGTCAAAACTGTAGATACATTCATGATCAGATTCATTGGTATCTATGTATACACAAGGCTCCCTTTTCCTAGTGTTTAGAATAGGTAAGGCTGCATTTTTTTCCGCAAAGGACGAAAATTTGGTTCTCCAGTAAGCAAACAGACGGCGGTAAAATTTGTAGGTAGTTCGCCACTATAAATAGCTTCAGTACCATTAATAGTAGCTTTGAGAAATGCATCAGTAGTGTAGGCGCCGTTGAAGTTCAATCCAAAAGCTACCAACTAAGGAGATACCTCCCATCTAAAAGCAAAAAATTATTGTTAAAAACTCCAAACACTCCATTAGCTGATTAAGCATGCGGAAAGTTCATCATCTTGTGCATATTAGAAATAAAACATACCGCTTAAGTAAACTATAGAACGGCTACTTTGGCATGTATGGCAAGTATATATCCAAAGGGTGTGAATCTGATTTGGGCTGCGTTGTACAGCGACACCCAAAATAGAAGGGGAAAATTCAAAGATGCAATGGTTTAAATTGATGTACAATACCATTTCCTCATTACAAAATCATGTAACATATATCTTTCTTTGCATGCAAATTCCATCCTTTTGCATGATTATATCTCTAGTGCTTGAAGCAAGGGTAGTAAATAATACACTTACAAAAACAGAAAACACGTGATGCAAAGAACCTTCTTTTCAGCAGTAATATGTCAAGAATCCAATTTACATTGTGCGTTAGAAACATTTAGCTTAATCTAACCATTTCGGCAAAGCAAATTCAAGCATCTTTCTTACAACCATTTTGTTAGACATACCTACATTACAAAAGGATTTGTTATATATGCTTGCAAATTCTAACCTCTAAAACCCAACGAGCTAATTTAGGAAAAAACTAAAGATTGCCCAAACATGCTCGAACTGTAAGACGTTACTAAAAGAAGCATGTGAGATTGCAGGGACTGGTACCAACTGTAACAAAACTAAATTAAGACCATGGTAAGAACAACATAGCTCAAGTAACGAGCGGAGGCGAGGCGCGAGCACGGAGGCCGCCGGCTGCCGGGGGGGCGATGCGGCAGATCGGCTCGGTAATCCCCGTGGCCTGGTGGTGGCGGTCTCGGGGGGGAGGCACAGATGCCGAGCGGAGGCGGTAGGGCGAAGAGGAACGGGAGCAAGGGCGGTCTCGGGGGGGAGGCGCAGCTGCCGAGCGGAGGCGGTAGGGCGAAGAGGAACAGGAGCAAGGGAGCGGCGGCGGCGCGGAAGGTGCAGGAGAAGATGAGGATGCGAGCGAAGAACGCGAGAAGATGAGGCTGGGAGCGAAGAACGCGAGAACACAAGCGCACCGAGGAAAGCGACGCGAAGAATCGCGAGGATGCAGGCGCAAGCCGCGAGGTGGACGGCCGGATGCAGGCGCTAGGCAGATCGGACGAACAGGCGAACCGCGCAAACGATGTAGTGACGAATCCGCGACGCGCTATCCAGGTTCGAGGAGCGCTAGCGCAGCGCGCTCGCGCGCGCACGCGTCGACGCCGGAGCGAAGGGGAGGCGACGTGGACACGCTGAGGAGCCAGGAAACTCCCCCACTTTGAATAGAGGATAATAAGATGATGATCTCCTTCCATCCCCACACGCTAAACGCCCGCACCACAACACCACCATGCCAGCAAACGCATGCTCAATTTCTCATCGCTTTACCCACCAAACGCAGTAACGGCCGCTCGTGAGGCCTCTCTATCCCCGCTGTTTTGATCTCTCTTCCCGGACAAGCTCGCGCGGCTCGCCGTTCCTGGTCAGGTAATCATGCATCCTCCTCTTCATGTCCATGCCTTGTTTTCCTGCTTGCGTTAGTTGTGCTCTGTGGACTGTAGTGCCATTATTGTTGTTCAGTTAGTTTGGTTTTTACATTTTTGCTCGGATGATATCCGCTTAGCAAGAGGAGTACACCGCTTTTTAAATGGAAAAAAAATCAAAATAAAGGTAATATTTGCACCTAATTTTTCCCAGACGTAGAACGATCATTTAAGAGTAATAGTCCATGTTCTTTTCTCTCCTTGTGTGTTTTTTTCCTTCGTAATTTTGTATTTTTTTACCTGTTGTTTTCTGTGCAAACTTGACCGTGTTCGGTATTATAGTAGGCCTAGTAACATGCTGATAATTTCCCCTTCTAAGAAATGTTGCTACTTTTCATTCAGCTAAAGTTCTTGCAAAGATTTATTCTTCCGTGCTTTTTTGAAAGAATATAGTAGACCTGCATTAGTAGTGTTTTCCTACTACTTTTTTGGTACAGTTTGTAACTTTTGGTGATACAAGAACCTTCAAATTGCTAAAGTTCTTGCAAAGATTGATAGTGTTTTCTTACTCGGACACTTGGATGCTCTACGTTGCATCAATGTACTGTAGTTCATCTTGCCATGATTCAGTTTACTGAATTTTCGTAATTCTTGTGTCGTTGTTGTTAAGGAGATAGAGTTGTATTAGGATATAGAATTTATATTTTATCTTATATGTGCCTTATCTCTATATGACATATCTCCTTGTACTCTCCTATAGATATATATGACCCCTTAGACTTTATATCAATACACACAATATTCATAACATGGTATCAGAACTTAGGTTAAAACCCTAATTTCGATCTACTTCCGCCGCTTCCGCTGTTGCTGCCCCCGGGAGGATCAATCTTCTTTCCCGGGGGCGGCCACCTTGTTGGGCCTCTTCTCCTTCTTCGTCGGGCAGATGACGGCGCTCCCTAACGGTCGCATGGTGGGGCACCCACAGCTGAGTAGAGACTTTGCGAAGCGCCGCCTCGGCTACGACGCGCGCGCACCGGAGCCTACGATGTCGATGTGCACTCGCAGGCATTGAGACCAACGGCGAGCAGGGCGGCCACCGATCTTGTGCGGATGAACAAGTTGAGCGCCTTTGCGAAGGCCACATGCATTGATCACGATGAGGATCGCATCGGCCGACGCCACGACCGAGATGTCGAGAACCTCCTCACTAGCCAACCTCGAATCCTCCTCGCCGCCTCCTCCTTGACAACTCCTCCAAGTCGGAGAACTGGTTCGTCAACGCCTTAACTAAAGGATGAGGTCCAAGGATCACTTAACTCACCAACCTGTATTGCTCAAGATTTGGAGGAAGAAGACAATACACGGGACATCACAGAATGCAAATACGGAAGTTCGAACATAGTGCAAAGGAAAAACAGCTTCGAGTTTTCCTATTGTCAATACATCGAATAGTAATACGAGAACAAGATGGGAACTCAACTTCGCTTTAACAGAAAACAGATTACATGGGACTTAAAGACCTTTCAAAATGTTAACTAATCCTTAACTACGCTCTCGATAAATCGCCATAACCAACTTGACTCGCATCGCAGATCCGAGCTCTTTCTTCAGATCGACCAAGTGTGCAGCCGAAACTTTAGCAAGTCGTTGCACCTCCGAGTCTTCAGTTCCCATGCACAGAGTTCGGCCTCCGTGCCTCCATGCTCGGCCTCCACGCGCACGAGATCCGCAGGACCCGCTCAGCGACGTCGTGAGCCACTCGCTCGATCGGACGACGCGGCTTCCTCCGCACGAACCGGCGCCACGAGCTCCACTCCTCCTACGACTCGATCAACCTAGCAACAGACTCAAACGCGCACGCCCGGACAGGACCCGTGGTGTGGTTTATTCCTAACAATCACCCCTAAACCATGACACCTCGCACGCCCCGACCTACATGAGCGTGGGCTCGTTGTCGACCTCGACAACGAGCGCCCTTTCCTTCTTCTTCCCGCGGCAGTCCCTGGCCATGTGGTCACGCTCGCCGCAGTCGAAGCACCGCCCTCGGTAGCGGCTCCCGTTGCGCCTGCTGAACCCCGAGCTCGTGCTACTACCGTCGTCGTCGTCGTCGCCGCGGTTGTCATTCCGGCCACCACGCCTCTCGCCGCTGCCGCGATGTGCTTCATCACCGCCGCGCGTTCGCTGCTTGCCGCTGCGCTGTCGTCGACGCTCCTCCCACTGCTCCTCAGTGAGCAGCAGTCATCCGACGCCGTCCGTGGCCGCCTCAACACCACTGCAGCGTTCCTCCGCCACGTGCAACCTGCCGACGAGCTCCTCCATGGACATCGTCTTCAAGTCCGCGAACATCTCGATGGAGCACGCGATTTAGTTGTACCTCGCCGGCACAACGCGCAGCATCTTCTTCATGACGCGTTCCTCCTCCATCTTCTCCCCCAGCTCGCGCAGCTCCGTGGCGAGAGAGTCGAGATGCAAGGCGAAGTCGTCGATTGCCTCCCCGTCCTTGAACGCCGTGAGCTCGAATCGCTGAGGAGGTGCGCGCTTGGCCTCCTCGCACGCGCATCGCCCATCCTCAAGGACTTCACCGCCGCCCACGCTTCCTTGGCGCTCTTCTTGCTGGCAAGCCCGGACTTCATCTCCGGCGGCACACCACGCAGAATGGCGGCCAATGCCCGCCGATCCTTGCCGCGGTCGACCTTCTCGGACTCCACAGCGTCCCAGAGCTCCATGCCCTCCAGGTTGACATGCATCACGAGCGCCCACTCGTGGTAGTTCGCCTTCGTCAGCATCGGGATCTCCATCCCGCCAGAGTTGATGATGACGCGGTCCGTCGTGAAAGGCGACAGTGACTTCAAGCCGCTATCGCCGGCACCAAGCTTCTGCGGCGACACCATCTTCTTCTCCTTCACAGACTAGCTCTGATACCAAATAAAGGATAAGGTCCAAGGATCACTCTAACTCACCAACTGTATTGCTCAAGATTTGGAGGAAGAAGACAATACACGGGACATCACAGAATGCAAATACGGAAGTTCAGAACATAGTGCAAAGGAAAAAACAGCTTCAGAGTTTTCCTATTGTCAATACACTGAATAGTAATACGAGAACAAGATGGGAACTCAACTTCAGTTTAACAGGAAAACAGATTACATGGGATTTAAAGATCTTTCAAAATGTTAACTAATCCTTAACTACGTTCCTGATAAATCGCCATAACCAACTTGACTCGGTACTGCAGATCTGAGCTCTTTCTTCAGACTGACCAAGTGTGCAGCCGAAACTTTAGCAAGTCGCTGCACCTCCGAGTCTTCAGTTCCCATGCGCAGAGTTCGGCCTCCGTGCCTCCATGCTCGGCCTCCACGTGCACGAGATCCGTAGGACCCGCTCAGCGACGTTGCGAGCCACTCGCTCGATTGGACGACGCGGCTTCCTCCGCACGAACCGGCGCCACGAACTCCACTCCTCCTACGACTCGATCAACCTAGCAACAGATTCAAACGCGCACGCCCGGACAGGACCCGTGGCATGGTTTATTCCTAACATTAACAGCGCCATCTCCAACTCCCTCGACGGCATCCCGCGGGGTATCTCTACCAACTCCGCCTCTGTCAACTGCCTCCTCGGCCTCGAGGATGACTCCTCCACGCACTCCCGCGGCGGGGTGGCTAACTCGGGTCCAGCGGAGGACCAGCGCGTCAACCAGTCTGCACTGAGTGCGCGCTCGTCCTGGAGGCATGCTACATCGATGAGAGCCCCGAGTGGCACACCTTGCAGACGACAGCGGCGAGGACCGCTGTTGTGTCGACGGCGCCGGTGACCCCTTCCTCAACGCCTAGCTCTCCACCGTTGTCACGTATTCGCCCCCCTCAAGATGCAGGCCAAGGCCGGCGAGATCGCCACCCTGCCGAGGATGCTCAATGTAGGGCTTGCCCCGAGAAGACGATGTGTCTACCACTCCAGGTCTGGGACGTAGCACGCGCGAGGGCGCCCGTCCTTCCGCGTCGTGTGTGGACCATCTCAGCCTTGGCATGACGTTCTCCGTTCGGCTGGCCTGGACTTTTATGCGAAGTGGATCAGGTTGGTAGTAGTAGATCCAGGCAGGCAGGCATGCGCATCATTGCTGCATGTACTGGGACTTGGGACGGGGACACCAGCTCCAAGTTCGCGCCATCAGTGAAGGGCATTGCAGCCGGTGCTTCATACCGAGACCCTTCACTCCCCTCCACAGTTCCTTACATGATTGCTCGCATCTTCACCTCAAATTACACATATTCCTTCCCTGTTAGCCCGGGCCGCATGTTCCTACGCCTCTACTTGTATCCAACTGCTTATGAAAACTATGCTGCTGCCAATGCCTACTTTGGTGTCACAGCCAACAATCTGATCCTTTTAGACAACTTCAACGCTTCCCAAACTGCTCTGGCTGCAAATTTTGCCTACCTCGTCCGTGAATTCTCGGTGAATGTTACTTCAGGTAGCCTGGACCTGACCTTCGCCCCATCCACGCACCAGAACAGCTCTTATGCATTCGTGAACGGGATTGAGATTGTGCCCACGCCTGACATATTCACAACACCGACTCCTACATTCGCCAATGGTGGGAACCCAGATCAATTCCCTATCGATCCTGGGACGGGCTTCCAAACAATGCACCGGCTCAATGTTGGGGGCCAGGTCATCTCTCCACAAGGTGATTCTGGCTTTTACCGTTCATGGGATAATGAGTCTCCTTACATATATGGTTCTAGCTTTGGGGTGACCTTCGCGAAAGATAGCAATGTCACAATCACCTATACGCCCGCTGTACCAAATTACACTGCACCAATTGATGTCTATGCTGTTGGTAACCCCTGTGTTAGTAATAACTATGCCATGCATGCATACGTTATGTAACGTTTGGAGTTATGGTGATTAGTGCTACTTGTAGTGCTTCCGTTGTGTAATGCTAGAGTAATGGAGTTTTATAGCATGCATGTAACGGGTCTTGCTTTGCAAGTATAGAAGGACAAAGTTATCACGCTGCAGGATTGAGACGTGCAGCAGAACAAAACAACTTGTCTCCTCTGTGTTTGTGTGTGTTCTAGAGAGGAAACAATGTGCGAGTTTTCTCCAGGAGCTGGGCCAACAATTGGTATCAGAGTGAGGTGCGAGGAGAAGCTCCCTAGCGATAACTCGTTGGTCGGCGTGATGGCGTGCACAGCGGCACGTGTCAAGTGGAGGTGCACAGGTGCTGGCGATGAGTCGACTGCAGCACCGTGCGCTCAAAAGCACGGCGGTGAAGGTCCGCGCAGCCATGGCAAGGTCAAGGCAGTGTGCCATAATCGCACGTGACATGCACATTGGAGTGACGACGTGATCGCTGTGGTGTGGTGACGACGAGCAGCATAGGTGGGCTGCAAGGCGGGGGCGGCGTCGACGGCAAACGACGTTCTTCCACCACCAGCAATGTCTTAGTGTAAGATGTCGTGAACACGGTGATGTCTAAAGCGGCGACAGCATCATCAAAGTGTGTGAGTGAGAGAGATGGCACAGTAGGAGTGTTACATGTGTCATTTATGAGTTGTTTGTGCACGTAGGAGGTGTGTTACATACGTGCATATAGTCATATCATGCTTATGCACGTACGTGTGTCAGTGCATAATGTATGTGTGCGTGTTCTTGTAGTTGTGTCCAAGTTCTCATGTGTGTATGCTCTGATGAGAATCTCTATCGCCGTCAAGTTGCGTCATCGACGAAAAACAATTGGAGCTGAGAAATAAGTCAAAGTCGTTGGTAAGGTGTGTCACCGACAGTGAAGAAGTGAAAGACATCAGCAGCCTACCAGGGAGTGTGGCTGGCACAACTCCTTGCAGAATTGACAACTGAAGACCAACGAGCTCTGATTGGCATCAAGAATGTGCACAGGGATTAGGGGGTGATTGTTGGTAACCCCTGTGCTAGTAATAACTATGCCATGCATGCATACGTTATGTAACGTTTGGAGTTATGGTGATTAGTGCTACTTGTAGTGCTTCCGTAGTGTAATGCTAGAGTAATGGAAGTTTTATAGCATGCATGTAACGGGTCTTGCTTTGCAAGTATAAAAGGACAAAGTTATCACGCTGCAGGATTGAGACATGCAGCAAAACAAAACAACTTGTCTCCTCTGTGTTTGTGTGTGTTCTAGAGAGGAAACAATGTGCGAGTTCTCTCCAGGAGCTGGGCCAACATATGCAACAGCACGATCGATGGGGCCAAATGCACAGATCAACCTGAACTACAACCTTACATGGATTTTACCAGTTGATGCGGGGTTCTACTACCTCCTAAGGTTCCATTTCTGTGAGATCCAATATCCTATAACCAAGGTAAATCAGAGGTCCTTCTTCATCTACATCAACAACCAAACAGCGCAAGAGCAAGTGGATGTCATCGTGTGGAGCGGAGGAATAGGCTGAACAACATACAAAGACTACTTTATCATCACTGTTGGTTCCGGTCAGATGGACTTGTGGGTTGCACTTCACCCTGATCTTTTGACCGAGCCGCAGTATTATGATGCACATCGAATGGCCTTGAAGTTTTCAAGATGCAGGATAACTATTGGAATAATCTTGTCGGGCTCAATCCTCCACTTACACCAAAGCTCGATGTGAATCCTAACGGACCGCCTAGTGTAGGGAAATCAAAGGCTGCTGTCCCAGCAAGCATAGGTGGAGCTGTTGGCGGTTTTGTCTGGCCGTTGATTGCCTGCTTTGGCGTGTGCATCATCCGCAGACGAAAGAAGAAGGTAGCAAACGATTCTAGCAAATCGATGACGGCCACCGACTCCTCTCCCCGATTTCACCAAGTCGCCATCACCACCTCAGAAAGACGATCGCCATCGGAGCCACTCGACGCTTCCATCCAATCTTTGCCGCCACTTCTCGCTTGTTGAAATCCGTGCAGCCACCAACAATTTTGACCAAGCCTCCTCCTTGGAAAAGGTGGGTTTGGGAATGTGTACCTCGAGAGATAGATAGTGGCATGAAGGTGGCAATCAGCGTGGCAACCCAATGTCCGAGCAGGGTGTTCACGAGTTCCAGACTGAGATTGAGATGTTGTCCAAGCTCCGCCACCGCCACCTTGTGTCTCTGATTGGCTACTGTGAGGATAAGAATGAGATGATTCTGGTGTATGACTGTTGGATTGATCTCTCTCCCGATTAGCCCAACGGCTAATTAGGGCCTTGATCCGCGCCCTGATCGGGGGCGCCCAGCCCATCTATTGGCTGGTGGGCCCCCGTCGCGCTGCGCAATAAATAAAGGGGTGGGGGCCGGCGGCTCGAGTTACAAGGTTCGCCTGAGCCGTAAATCCCCACCGACACAAACCCTAGACCGATCTAGAGGGACGCGCAGTCGGCGGCGGGAAGCTCCATCGCCGTCCCCTTCACCGGATCTACGCCGCCGCCACCGCCCTCCTCTTCCCCGACCGTCACTGCCCGTGCGCAGACTTCACCGACGAAGCAGCGATGGCCAGCTCTTCCTCCAATGCATCAGACGGTCAGTAACAATGCCTATTGCCCTCTCCCTTTCTCCTTCTCTCTCAAATCCGATCAAGTGCACCCTCTGACCTACACCTAGATGATCCTAAGGGACCTAACAATGGTATCAGAGCCCCTAACTAGGCGTAGATCTAGATGGGGAAAGTTAATCGACCGCCGTCCGTTGACCGGCGTGCGGAAAAAGAAAGAAAGAAAGAGAGGGGAAGGACTCGATCCACCCTAACCCTAACCCTAGATCAGAAAATGGCTGGGTCTTACCTGGCCATCGTCGACCGTGGGCTCGCCGGCGCTCCATAGCCCCGACGTGCGGGCCACCATCGATGCACGCGCGCGGGACTAGACCCGAGCACGCCCCGGAACCCGGCCCGGGCACGTGCAAAGGGGCGCCGACACGGAGCCGCTCGACGGCGACGCGCTCACCCTCTGGGGAGCGCGCGCGCCGGCGAGAGGGCCCGCGGTGGCGCCGTTTCCTCCTTCTCCGGCGGTTGGACGAGGTCGCCGCCGCCGCTGCGGTTCGCACGGGCAGCGACGGTCGGAGAGGGGAGAGAGAATGAGCTAGGGTTTTTCGGGGAGACCGCGCGAGCGGGTTTTGATCCGCCGAAATCGCCGCTCAGCCGTCGGATTCGAGTGGACGGCTGAGATCACGCCGTGGACCTCCGGCCGCTTTCGGCCCAGGCGCGCAGCGGCTTTCCCGGCCCAGGCCCAGGTTGCGGCCTGGGCACGCGTGGGAGCTCGAGGCCGCGCGCGTGGGAGCTCGCTGAGCGGGCCGTCGTGGGCCGCGGCTGCGATGGAATGGGCCAAAATGGCAATTTGCACAGTAATTCTGTTAAATGAATTTTATTTATTTTCAGAAGCAATTTTGAATGAATTTGATTAAAATTTGCATCAAATCTCTGTAAATTTTGCACCAACGTGTCACTTTTCTAGAGATTAGATGAGTACAGTAATAATGCTTCTGAGTAAGATTTTTTTTAGAATAATTTCATGTTTTCGCTGCAAAAGTTAATGTTGATTACTCTTTCAATTAAATTCGAACCAACGGGAGAATTTAATTTTTGAGAATTTGTTGTGAGTTATGATATTGTTATTTTCTGACCAACGTTGATAATAACAGTATTATAATTTTAATTGATGAGTTTTATGCATTATCTCTATTTCTGCCCAACGGTGATGTAGATTTAATGTATAAATAACTGTATGTTTTAATTTTAACCAACGTTGAAACCAAAGCATGCAGTTGTTGTTATTATGTTTAAATGTTCTCACTGTATATGAATTGTGTTTTCAGGAGGATACTCTTTGATAGGCTACATTAGGGATATCCCGGTTCTCAAAGGAGACAACTACGGTGAATAGAAGAAAAAGATTGACCTGGCCTTCATCTTGGCTGAGGTGGACTGGGTAGTCACCACACCGTGTCCCACAGAGCCTGTGACACCGGTAAGGGATGAAAATGAGGCCGAGCATCGCTATGCACTGCATGCAGGGACTATGCTCCCATAAAAATGTCAAATGATCTTGATCATAAAAGGTGGGTCACTACCAACAAGAAATGTTTAGCTGTGATAAAGAACACAATTGAGCCTGCAATAGTGGGTCTTGCCATCTTACAAAATGAGCTTTATTTGTTATCATTATGTGATGATGTGAATGTCGTATGCGATAATGGGAACGTCGCGTGCGAGAAAGTGATTGAATCCTCGTCTACAAATGTAAACAAGAAAAGAAAGAGAAATTTAGATGCGTCGTCGAAATTATGGCATTGTCGTTTAGGCCATATTTCGAGGGGGAGAATAGAAAGACTAGTTAAGAATGATATTCTTCCTCCATTAGAGTTCTCAGACTTAGAACAATGCAGAGAATGCATTAAAGGAAAATATGTAAAGAAAATTAAGAAAGACGCCAAAAGAAGCACAGGAGTTCTACAAATTATTCACACAGACATTTGTGGTTCTTTTCCTGTGAAAAGTGTGGATGGATATGACTCGTTCATAACATTCACGGATGATTACTCCCGTTATGGATATATTTATCCAATCAAAGAAAGAAATGAAGCCTTGGATAAATTCAAGATATTTAAGGTCAAGTTGAAAACCAACACGATTTAAAGATTAAGATAGTCCGATCGATCGTGGGGAGTACTACGGTCGACATACCCCATATGGACAAGTTCCTGGATCTTTGCAAGGTTTTACAGAAAATGGCATAGTGGCCCAAGATTCTACACCGGCGAACCTCAAGAAAATGGAGTAGCTAAAAGACGCAACCGTACCCTGATGGATATGGTGCGAAGCATGATGAGCTATTCCACACTGCCATTGAGTTTATGGATGGAGGCGTTGAAAACTGCCATTCATATTCTCAACAGAGTGCCTAGTAAGTCGGTGCCCAAAACACCGTACGAGTTGTGGACAGGAAGAGTTCCCTCACTAAACCACTTACGTGTGTGGGGGAGTCCTGCTGAGGCTAAAATATTTAACCCAAACTTTGGGAAGCTTGATCCCAAAACAGTAAGTTGCCATTTCATTGGCTACCCTGAAAAGTCAAAAGGTTTTCGTTTCTACTGTCTAGACAGATATACAAAGTTTGAGAAACAAGACACGTTGTCTTCTTAGAGGATGAAATGATGAGAGGAAGCATAGTAGCTCGAGAGATTGACCTTGAAGAGAAGCGGGTGTATGCGCCCACTCCGATGATTCAAGAGCCATTCTTCACACTACCTGCTATCGCTGCACCGACGGTGCAAGACACTGTGGTGCCAGCACCTGTTATTGTTCCTCCTGTGGCAACAATGAATGAGAATGAGGAACCTGTTCCTCAGGATCCTACAGAACCCATTGCCACAGATGAGGGGGAGTAACAGCAGCCTCAAACAGAAGATATACCAAATGAGGAGGCCCCGAGGAGGTCTCAAAAAGTAAGAAGATCAGCTATTTCTGATGATTATCAGATTTATCATACAGAGAAATTTCAAATGGAGGATGATCCCACCTCATTTGAAGTGGCTTCAGGCCATGGAAGAGGAAATGAGGTCCATGAAGGCTAATAAAGTCTAGGACTTGGAAATTATTCCTAAAGGAGCCAAAACAGTAGGCTGTAAATGGGTCTACAAGACAAAGCTTGACTCCCAAGAGAATGTAGAAAGATACAAAGCGCGACTTGTGGCAAAAGGCTTTACGCAAAGAGAAGAGATTGATTACAATGAGACCTTTTCTCTAGTCTCATGTAAAGACTCCTTCAGAATCATAATGGCATTAGTAGCATATTATGATTTAGAGTTACATCAGATGGATGTAAAGACGGCATTTCTTAATGGGGATTTGGAGGAAAATATTTACATGGCACAACCGAAAGGTTTTGTCGTGGAAGGAAATGAAAGAATGGGATGCCGCCTAAGGAAATCGATTTATGGGTTAAAGCAAGCTTCAAGACAGTGGTACTTGAAGTTTGACAGTACAATAAGAAATTTTGGGTTTAAAGAGAATGTAGAGGACAACTGTGTTTATGCAAAGTTTAAAGATGGGAAGTTTATCTTCCTAATCACGTATGTGGATGATATCCTCTGGCTAGTAGTGATGTCGATCACATCGAGACAAAGAAGTTTTTGTCGTCAAACTTTGATATGAAAGATCTTGGTGAAGCTTCGTTCGTTCTAGGGATCGAAATACACTGGGATAGAAACAAAGGGACATTGGGACTGTCACAAAAGGCATACAAAGAGAAAGTCTTAAATAAATTTGGTATGTATAAATGTAGTCCTTCACCTGCACCTATAGTCAAGGGCGACAGATATGGGGATTTTCAATGCCCTAGGAACCAGTACGAGCTCGATCAAATGAAATCGGTTCCATATGCTTCAGCTGTCGGAAGCTTGCAGTATGCTCAAGTGTGTACGCGCCCTGACTTAGCGTTTGTCACCGGTTATTTGGCGATTCCGAGCAATCTCGAATAGAACATTGAAAATTGGTAAAGAAAGTCTTGCGTTATTTGCAAGGAACAAAAGGCCTCATGATGACATACAAAAGATCAGATTCACTCCATATAGTGGGGTATACAGATTCTGATTATGCGGGAGATGATGGAAAGTCAACATCCGGATATGTGTTCACTCTCGCTGGAGGAGCTATATCGTGGAAAAGCTCAAAGCAAACCGTCACTACATCGTCCACAATGTATGCCGAGTTTGTAGCATGTTATGAGGCTACGGGGCAGATGAACTGGCTAAAGAAGTTCATACCTAGTTTAAAAGTGGTTGACGACATCAACAGACCACTTAAGTTGTACTGCGATAATGAACCCGCAGTAACGTATGCCCACAACAATAAGTCAAGTGGTGCTGCCAAACACATTGACATAAAGTACTATGTTGTGAAAGATAAAGTTCGGGATCAAATTATAAGTCTTGAGCATATAAGTACCACAAAGATGTTAGCGGACTCGCTTACAAAAGGCTTACCACCCAACGTGTTCAGAGAATATGTAGCCGGCATGGGTTTAAGGGAAAGCCTATGATTCCTGGACTATAAAGGGCCTAAAATTAAAGAATCTGTTTCAGAACAGAGATGTGTATTGTAGCTGTTAAATCTATCGGCGATTGACCGTGACGATGAAGCATGCTCTATGCACTAATCTGTAATGAAATGGGAAAAGAAGAAAAGGTATGATATGAGAGGAGATCAAGGGGGAGAATGTTGGATTGATCTCTCTCCCAATTAGCCCAACGGCTAATTGGGGCCTTGATCCGCGCCCTGATCGGGGGCGCCCAGCCTATCTATTGGCTAGTGAGCCCCCGTCGCGCTGCGCAATAAATAAAGGGGTGGGGGCCAGCGGCTCGAGTTACGAGGTTCGCCTGAGCCGTAAATCCCCACCGACACAAACCCTAGACCGATCTAGAGAGACGCGCAGTCGGCGGCGGGAAGCTCCATCGCCGTCCCCTTCACCGGATCTACGCTACCGCCACCGCCCTCCTCTTCCCCGATCGTCGCTGCCCGTGCGCAGACTTCACCGACGAAGCAGCGATGGCCAGCTCTTCCTCCAATGCATCGGACGGTCAGTAACGATGCCTATTGTCCTCTTCCTTTCTCCTTCTCTCTCGAATCCGATCAAGTGCACCCTCTGACCTACACCTAGATGATCCTAAGGGACCTAACAATGACTACATGGCCCATGGGACTCTTCGGGAGCACTTGTACAACACCGAGAACCCACCACTCTCATGGAAGCAGCGCCTTGAGATCTGCATTGGTGCTGCCCGGGGCCTGGATTACCTGCACACAGGTGCAAAGCAAACCATCATCCACCGTGACGTCAAGACCCCCAACATTTTGTTGGATGACAAGTGGATAGCTAAGGTTTCCGACTTTGGGCTGTCAAAGACTGGTCCGAATGTGGAGAACACCCATGTGAGCACAGTTGTGAAGGGCAGCTTCGGATACCTCGATCCCGAGTACTTCCGGCGTCAGCAGCTCACTGAGAAATCAGATGTCTACTCCTTGGGTGTTGTGCTCTTCGAGGTCCTGTGTGCGCGCCCCACCCTGAATCCCTCGCTTCCAAAGGAGCAAGTGAGCCTTGCCGATTGGGCATTGCGTAGCCAGAAGAACGGCGTGCTTGGCCAGATCATCGACCCACGTCTCCAAGGGAAAATTGCTCCCCAATGCTTTATGAAATTTGCAGAGACTGCAGAGAAATGTGTAGCTGATCACAGCATTGACAGGCCGTCTATGGGTGATGTCCTCTGGAACCTTGAGTTTGCGCTCCAGCTTCAGGAGAGCGCAGAGGACAATAGCAGCCTTACAGAGGGAACGTCGTCAAATGCATCGCCTCTCGTCATGACCAGACTACAGTCTGATGAACCATCGACAGACATGACCACTACCACAGCGTCCACGGTGAGCATCACAGGCCGGAGCATCACGAGTGAGGCGTCGGATGGGGTGACGCCTAATATCATTTTCTCACAGCTTTTGAATCCAGATGGCAGATGAAATTTAGTATTGCAGTTCCTCTCCAGATTTATGGTGTACCTCAATAGAAGTCCGTAGCAGCAATAGCTTATCCTATATACATATTCTGCTAATCTTGCTACAGGTCGTTTAGGACTATACATACTTCTAGTTCTATACCACACAGTTTTTATCGAAATATCTGTAACTCTATAGATATCGCCAAGCTACTGGAGTTATGATTCTCACGTCCAGATCGATTTGTAATCTTCTTCGAATGTAAGCAAGATATCACCCGTTAATAATGTGTCTTTCTGAATTCTGAGTTGTGACGACATACTCCTTTACTAAATGAAGAATTTCAGAGGTTCAATGCTTTCTGTTCGATTACTTTTTGTATTGCCGCGTTAGTAATGGTCATATTTCAGCATAGTGAAACTTGGTGTCTTCACCTTCCCCTCTGTGTCGTATATACTACAATACCAAAGAACCTACATGGTGGTTCTTGTCCACTTTTGACTTGTGAGGCACTGTCACTTAGTAACTAAAAATAGACGGTGTCAACTAGCCTTTTGTTCCAACTGTTACAGAAGACGATGCTGTTCGCTTGTTCAGTACAACAATAAATCGTAGGTAATGCAGAACAGAAGCAGAGCTTCTTGTTTACACAGGAATGTCAGAAAAATAAAAATGAGCAGCACATCCACCGTGCAAGTTTAAACATCTGCACGGTCATCAGCTGCTCTGTATGTCTGAATTCCATCCAAGTCGCTGATCGAGCGATCAACGGTTTCGACTGCACACGCAGAACACAGACGCTGGTGCAAAGATTAAACTTACGTCGTCGGTGTTGTGTTTCTAACGCAAGACTCGAGCTGTTGATCCCGTGATTAATTTACCGAGATTGAAGCGTCTCATGATTAACGAGGTGTCCAGGTCAATGGCCGTTTGCTACAACATAAGATGATTTTTGCGCCTTTGGTCACCGGTGGGGTCTCCCTAATGCCTGCCGGTATTCGACGGTGGGGCGGCAAATTGGTTGCTCAAAGATAACGAGAATGGTGAGGAGAAAACTTTAGGAGCAAAAGAGATATATCTTTCCAACGGAGGAGATTAATCAGCCGACCTACCAATCTTGGAGAAATATTAGCAATTCTTCAAGGGAATGCAGTCTTGCAGAGGCCGGCGGGAATTAGGCATGGACCACGGCCTTCTCATTCTACAGACTTCGTGATACGGGGTCGCATAATATTCTCGACGTAGGATGGATACTCACGGAGTCTTGATAAATCGTAGCGATCCTCCAATGCCAGGCAAGGGACGAACACTTTTTAATCCGCCAAAATACACTCGTGTCGATTTCGCCGACCACCAAGCGAAGATCTATCGTACACCCAATTCCCAGCGGAAAGGCTGAACGATCTTGATTGAAGAACACTCCTAATTCCCTATGAAATTTCAACAACAATGATAAATTCGAACAAATTTTAGTAGATTGATTATTCTTAAAGGTGGTCTGAGCCCTAAGGCTGCCAATACATGACTTATATAGTCTCTTGGGACATCCATAGAGTCCACAAATCTAGCACAACTCAAACCTATATGGTTTTAGATACGAACTCTCACAAAAAAGGAAACTCGATTTTACAGTCGTCATATTGTTTTGGCCATAACTTTTCATCCATGACGAATTTGATGCTGGGACCAGATCCATTGCGTAGCTCTTGAAATTATCTTTCCAACGAGTACAAGATCACCCGAACTGGGACCCGAATAGGACCAGACCAAGTAAACTTCTTACCTTTCCAAAGTGAATTGAGATGCAAAGAAACTTATACTTGGTGGTGACTACAATAGCAAGTGATGATCAAGCGGATTTAAAAATGATCCACAATTGCACGGCAAAGGATATTTAGTGGAGTTTGGTTAGGAAGTATTTATCCTACACAATCTGAATTTCACGATATTATTGAATTAAATAATAATCCAAGCTAGAAAAGTCTTGCCTATGTGTTGATCCAAAAGATATAAGTGAAGTGTATGAACGCACATGCAATGATCAATGTGACTCAATGCAAACAAAGGAATGAGGTAAAAGAAATAATCAGGAAATATTAGCTCGTTTTGCATAGAGTACTAGGAGAGACGCTAGCCAATTGCAATAATATGAATTTAAGGGCACAAGATTGCTCAAAGAAATTAAATACACAATCTGAATTTCTGGATAAGGTTAACTCACCCAAATTCGGCCAATGCTTTCTTTTCTTTTCTTTTTTTTTTTTTTTTTGCTCAAGTCGTGACTTTTTTTATTCGGCTGTCTTTTTTTTATTTACTCAAGGCCAAACTAGGTTTAATTGTTTATTGATTATGCACAAGTCCAAAGTTGTTTAGCAATGTGTAGATGATTCTAGAATAGCCATAAAGCAATTATCAAAGATTAGTCTGAAGGGTCAAAGGATTTAAGTGAAACCTCAACAAACGCTCGGAATTCAAACCACGACAAACGTCGGACTGTCTGAATGTGTCCAACTAGGATTCTTTGCAGCACAAACTTGTAACAGTTTGGGTTTCTTGTGGTCGAATTAATCAAGAAAAATAAAGCTCAGATATGTTCGGATATGATATTCTTTCGAGATGCGCAAAGATCTATAGAGTGTAAAACTATTCGAATAGCCGCGTCCTCGGTCATGGACAATGCTCGGTGATTTCACACGAGAGGTAGTTATTTCTGAAAACTTGTGTATTGTGGTTGGACAGTGGATGGTTAATCTACTGTTGGTTTAGCCTATGGATGGGAGGTCCATAAGCGGTTGGTTTAGCTTGTGGATGGGAGGTCCATAAGCAGTTTATTTAGCTTGTGGATGGGTGGTCCGCAAGTGGTTATGTCAATTCCTTTGATTATTTATTTATTATTGTTTTACTTAAAGTTCGCTTTCAATATATTTACTGTATTTACCTTTAAATGTCATTTTATGCAAATTAACCTTTCAGCCTTCCTTTGGTAAGCCTTGCATACTATATTGCATTCATTTGTTACAAACAACATGCTGAATACCAATGTACTCACGGCTTTATGCCCAATGTTGCTCAGTTGAGGAAGAGGAGTATCACCAGCAGGAGGTTCCAGAAGAAGAGTACTTCGACGACTTCGCGGATTAGGCTTCGTTCTCCACTCGATGGCCTGTGGGCTTGTCGATTGGCCGCTACGCTTTATTTTGGATTTCCGCTGCTACTTTTTGTTAAGCCTTGGGCTAGTCTAATGTAAGTTTGGCTATAAGGTCGTACTTTGGATATTTATCGATATTTGAGTTTTTTCCCTTTATTTTAGCATGTATATGGTTGTGATTACCTCTATGTTTGATTGTGTGCACTAGCGTGATCCTAGGACTAGTGCAGTATACACAGAGAGTCCAGATTTGCATATTCGGGTCTCGACTGAGATGGTATCAGAGCTATATCGACTGTAGGACGAAACCTTAATTAGAGTTGTCATGTTAGCCCAATTTCAAAATCTATTTTCTAAATCAAATCAACAAATGAATATCTAGTGATTCTCTATTCTTACCTTATTCTTAGGATTCTTAATCCTTGTCTTCTCTGCAAATTTATTTTCAAAGTTTAATTTGACTTCTCATCTCAACAGTATCTATAGATGTCCCGAGTGTCCCAAAATCAAAGAGAAGGTTGACCCAGAATTCTTTGAGCTTTACGGTGAAGATTAGATCAAGCAAGTAGCCAAGTTGTTCCAAGACAAGATTGAAGACCATCGTGAAGATTAGGTGCCGTCAGATTAAAACACTGTTATAGTTTAGCATCGAGTAGACCATTTTGCTTTTTCTTACCGTTGTGTGTGATGTGAGCTGCAAATATTGCCCTTAAAAGCATTATATTGCAATCATGTCAATCTTTTATTGGAGTTTTTCTCTCGGTTTTATTGTTAGCCTTTTCGGCTAAGTGTTTGTTTAGTTTAGAGTACCATTAGAAAATCCCCCTTATACGAATTTACCTCTCCTCTATGCTTTTCCCTCTCATCTTTAAAACCCGGCAAAGTCAGTCAGCAGTTGTTTTCCTTTTCAAAGCCGCAGCAAGATGGTTGATACCAGGACTACAGCAGGCCGCAGCCAGGCAAACTAGGATCCAGAGAGCAATGCAGCTCAGGCACCCCAGGGAGCCCTAGTGTTGGACCTGACCCTCAGTTAATTCCTGGTGGCCCAGACTCAGATGATGCAGACTATGATGCAGAACATGTAGGTTATGATGCAGCGACAGCACTAAGAGCCAGTACCACCACCAGCGCCTCGTCAGCAGTACAGCTATGCAGAGTTCATGAGGACGAGACCGCCTACCTACTCCAATTCTTCAGAGCCGATGGAGGCCGATGATTGGATCCGTTCGGTTGAGAAGAATCTGAACTTGACTCAGTGCACTGACAGAGAGAAGGTGTTGTATGCAGCACACCAGCTTGAGGGAGCAGCAGTAGAGTGGTGGGAGAACTACTGTGTCGCCCATAAGGACCAGAACAACATCACATGGGTAGAGTTCGCCAAAGCCTTCCACAACGCCCACGTCTTGGATGGAGTGGTCGAGATGAAGAAGGATGAATTCTGTGAGTTACAGCAAGGGAACATGTCAGTGAGTGAATATCTCAATAGATTCACTCAGCTAGCTCGCTACGCACCAGAGGACGTAGCCACAGATGCAGCTCGCCAGAAGAGGTTCAAGAAGGGTTTGAACCCAGGATTGAAAGTACAGGTTGTGGGCAACGACTATGCCAGTTTTCAGCAGTTGGTGGATAAGGCCATACTGATTGAGGATTCCCACCGTGAGTTGGGAGAATTTCACAAAAGAAAGATGAGTCAGCAAGGAGTTCACCTACAACAGTCGCAAAGGACAAGATTCAACACCTATCAGCCTGCACGAGTGCCTCAGCAGCAGCAGCCAGTTTTCAAGACCCCAGCTCCAATGACCCGTTATGAGAATTCAGGACCCCGCCCTATCAATGTCAGCAATCAACCCCAGAAGGGCGCAAACCTTACAGGTTCAGCTAATTGTTTCAATTGCAAAGAGCTAGGTCATTTTGCTCGCAACTGCCCGTAGAAGCGTCAAGCAATCACACCAATTCCATTCAATCTGGATAGTACGCTGTCAAGACACTTCCCCCAGGAGCAAGTCATGGCAGCCAGCAATCCCAGAGCGTTGCAAGAGGAAGCTTGAACTACGTCAGCTCCGTCGTCGCACCCGGTAAACCCATTTCTCTTAGTAAGCCCAGATCTCGGGGTCGAGATCCTGTTTAAGGGGGTAAGGTTTGTAACATCCTGATTTTTGGGAGTTTTTAAAACATGAAATTTAAAAATTAATTTTTGGAATTTTTCTGAATTTAAATCAAGCTTAAATGAATTTTTAGAAATTTAAAAATTTAATATGATTAAAATAAACTTTAACATAATTTAAAAATATTTTATTTGGGTTCCTTGTATTACAAGGAATTTTCTGGTGTTTTTGGTGAATTTTTGGATTTATTTACTATTTTCTAGAGCTCTTTGAAGTTATTTGGATTTTCTGGAAAAAGAAAAAGAAATTAAAATCCCAAAGCCTCTCCCCGCTTGCCGCGTGTCAGCTCGGCCCGCCCCTCGGCCCGCTTTCCTAACACGAGTCGGTCGCCACTTCGCTCCCGCGCGCCTGCCCTCTCGGCCCGGCATGCCCCCGCTCTCACCACTCCCATGCCATGCGATCGCGTCGCCCCGCCACCTGGCGCGCATCCGCATCATCCCCGCGCCACACTCGCACGCTCCCGCACGTTCGCGCCCCGCGCCGCCCGCGCGCTCGCGCCCCGCGCCTAACCCTAGCGCCGCCCGCCCCGCGCCACTGGATCTGCCACGCGGCAGCACCAGCAAAGCCCACGCCCCGCCCCTTCGATCGCCGCCCGATCCCAGCCTCCTGCCACACGGCGCCATCCCCACCGTCCGCACCGCTCGCCCCGCGCCAACCCTAACACTAACCCGCTTGCGTCCTCGCCTGTCCGATCTCTACCGTGCGTCATCTAGGCCGTCCAAACCGTGTCCGCTGCCGCTCCGCGCTGTAACCGATCGAGACTCCTTGGTTCGCGTGCTTTTAACGTCGCTCATCCCTCGGTTCGCGTGCAAGCCTTACCGCCGCTCTCGCCTCTGACCTCGCACCCGCGCCGCCGCCGGAGCCGCTCCGCCGTTCGTGCCGCCCGCCGCCGCCTCGCCGCTCGACCTGCTGAGACCGCCTCCCCGCCGGTGAGCCCCTCCGCCATCTCCCTTCGCCTCGCCGATGCGCGCGCGTAGCCCGACCATCGCCCACGTTCGCCGCTCCCCGCGCGCGCTCGCGCCTGCACTCCCGCCTCGGTCCGTGCGCCGTCGCGCCCTCGCGTCCGCCCGCGCGCCCACGTCCGCGCGACGCTTCGCACGCCGCACCCGCCACGCGTCGGCCATCGGCCACCGTCCCGCCTACGGTCCGCCCCACCACAGCCGTACGATCAGATCCGAAGACCGACAGACCAGATCTTGCCGCGTGGCCCCTCCTTAGTCGTCCAATCCCGAGGGCCGCCGCGCTGCGCGCACGCCACGTCAGCCCTAGATGACGTGGCAAGCCATGTCAGCCCTACCGCCATGTGGCAGCCACGTGTCATGCCACGTCAGCTGCCACGCCAACCCAAAACCCGTCCCCCGAGCCACGTGGCAGCCACATCAGCATGTGCCACGTGGCAGCATCTGCAGCTGCCACGTCAGCCCTAGCCCGCCGCGTCAGCATCCCCTCCCCCGCGCGTACTGTTCCATGCGCCGGGTTCACCGTAGACCCCTCTTCCCGTATACTCGGTTCACAGCACAGTTGAATTTTCGATTTTCCCAAATTTTCTTTAGGGTTAATTCATCTAAAATCGAGCTCTAGCTTTTGGTTCTAGTTTCATGATTTTGTAAGTTCATTTGCTTATCATGTTATGAGTTTTTCTTGTTTCGGTCGTTTTTCTCTCGTTAGATTCGGATTCCGGAGGAGCAGGATCTACGCCCGAAGACCAATAGTACCTCACTGAGCATAACCAAGGCAAGTCGTGTGCTTTGATCATATTGAACCCAGTTTATAATCTACTATTTAATTATTTTATTTTAAATTACATTGTATTGCTATTTTTATTCAAACCTTGTACTTGGTAGTTATTGCCCAGATTGAATTCATCCTTCCTTGATAATTTTGAATGGTATGATGCCCTTGTCACCATAGGTTGGGAAACATACAAGTGATACTACGATATTTGTCACAAGGGTTGGTACGATTAGAATGCTTAGCCTTACTTATTTTATGAAAGGATTTATCATCACATGTGAATTATCAATTTAACTTAATGAGATATGGAACTGTGGTTGGTGCCACGTTTATTAAAATTTGGGCCATGGCATTGGTGTGTCATTGGCGTAGTTATACAAAACTGGTTTTGCACTCGGGCGAGTGATCATGCAGTAAAGGGGAAAGTGTTGGAGCACTTCGAGGAATGTGGTAGTCTCGCCGGATAGGTTTAAGGATTTAACTTTGTGCGCCATTAATCTGAGCTTTACCGTGCAAACCACATGTCTGGTATGGGACGGACCTAGCTGATTAATTTGGGATATTTCAACTTTAATCTTGCCAATGAGATGAACATGGTTGCTGATTTCCAAGCGGCGCAAGAGGGGTGTGATGCGAAACCCTAGCGGGCGGATTGAGTTATAACTAAACTTTGTAAAGGCCTTGTTGTGATTACCTTAAACTGATGCTAATTACATCGTGTGGGTACAGTTGTGCAACCTCTGCAGAGTGTAAAACTATTCGAATAGCCACGTCCTCGGTCATGGACAATGCTCGGTGATTTCACACGAGGGGTAGTTATTTCTGAAAACTTGTGTATTGTGGTTGGACAGTGGATGGTTAATCCACTGTTGGTTTAGCTTATGGATGGGAGGTCCATAAGCGATTGGTTTAGTTTGTGGATGGGAGGTCCGCAAGTGGTTATGTCAATTCCTTTGATTATTTACTTATTATTGTTTTACTTAAAGTTCGCTTTCAATTTATTTACTGTATTTACCTTTAAATGTCATTTTATGCAAATTAACTTTTTGGCCTTGCTTTGGTAAGCCTTGCATACTATATTCCATTCATTTGTTACAAACGACTTGCTGAGTACCAATGTACTCACGGCTTTATGCCCAATGTTGCTCAGTTGAGGAAGAGGAGTATCACCAGCAGGAGGTTCCAGAAGGAGGGTACTTCGACGACTTCGCGGATTCGGCTTCGTTCTCCACTCGATAGCTTGTGGGCTTGTCGATTGGCTGCTACGCTTTATTTTGGATTTTCGCTGCTACTTTTTGTTAAGCCTTTGGGCTAGTCTAATGTAAGCTTGGCCATAAGATCGTACTTTGGATATTTATCGATATTTGAGTTTTTTTCTTTATTTTAGCGTGTATATGGTTGTGATTACCTCTATGTTTGACTGTATGCACTAGCGTGATTCTGGGACTAGTGTAGTATACACAGAGAGTCCGGATTTGCATATTCGGGTCTCGACAGGTTCGGTGGGATCTAGACGCATGAGAGGCTTGGCGGCAAGTCATTGAGGCCACATAGAAGATGGTGAAGCATGGGCGTTGTGTCGTGGCAAAGGAAGCAGGAAACTTCGAGAAAGGCGGTAAAGGGGCATTTTGGTAAATTGCTCAATACCGAAAAAGTGGCGGTGTGCAAAACCGCGGCGTTGGCCTAAGTGGTTTGGATCTTGTGTATGGTGAAAATGGGAAGTGGATCAAATGTGATTCACTAATGAGTTAATGGTTGTAAGTCGCTTTGAGAAGCGTGCATGAGAGTAAAACCCGGTATTAGGTGGGGTTAACGTGTTATCCCCGGATTGGCCTAATGGGTGGATCCATTAGGTTTTGGTTCAGGTTGAGAGACTAGATAAGGGGAGGCAATAGTTAGGGTTTGAGATGGTTGGCTAAGCCTTTTGGTGGCTAGCTCCTCCTCCCTCCCATGAGAGATACGTTAGAGAGTGTGTGTGCGTGCTCTAGCTATCTAAGTGGTTTGGATCTTTGACGATCTCTTTGTCTATTGTGCGTTTTTGATTGATTCACCCTTGATTTGGTTGATTTTGATCCTTTGTTTCTCTTCTTATGATCTTACTGTGCCAAGAACGTGTAAGAGGTGGAGATAGATCTCAGGAATCCATCCCCATCTATCTAGATACTTTGATGGCAAGACTCACGAGAAAACCCAGTTTTTGTTGATTTTGATCTCATCAAGTGACCTCTTATTTTAAGGGTTTTTGGGTAAAGATCCTTAGTATTCTAGCTTGCTGTGACATGTGGGAATACATCCAGAGACATCACGGCCATCTTATACTCACGAGTAAGTTAGATTCTCAAATTGGGGTTTTGACTCGGTTTTTGTGCAACTTTCCAACAAACTGAAAAAGGTCCCGTCTTTGTCCATGTTTTTCATAATCGTTTGTTGGAATAGGATCACAATAACTTAAAGAACATCCATACAAAATTTCATATCATTTGGATCTACGGATCAAAAGTTCTCTCGGTTTTTGGATTTGAAATCGGACTGAAAACACTATTGATCGCATGATTTTACTGTAGCAGCGGTCAGACTGCCGTTATATGGCCGGTCAGAAGGCCTGGAGCGGTCAGACGGCCTTTTGAACGCCGGTCAGATCGCTAGGAAGGGTTTGCTTCCAAGTTTTGTTGATTTGAGCCAATTGGATTTATTTTAACTGGAGATTATATGTTCAACACGTCTGCAGGTGTTTGAGTATAGAATCTTGAATATTAGGGGGGAAATTTTGAGATGGCACCATTCATCCCCCCTCTGTTGCCATATTCGGTCCTACAGAGGCTGTGGTGGGGAAGCATTTCGTTTCAACGACAACGACTTTCTTCACTACGACGATGGCTACCGCCGTCGTAACCAATACGGTAACGATCGACTACACGAGGAGAAATTTGGTAAGCTTAAATTTACTATGCCAACATTTTCAGGTACACATGACTCTGATGATTTTCTCACTTGGGAGCTCAAGGTGGAGAAAGTGTTTCGCCTACATAATTTCTCTGAAGAGAAAAAAATTCATATGGCGGGACTTGAATTCATTGATTATGCACTTATATAGTGGGAACAAGTTCAAAATCAAAAGAGAAAGTACGACGAGCCTCCCATTACTACATGGAAGAGATGAAGTACCATATGAGAATAAGGTTTGTTCCCAAACATTATAAACGTGATTTATTTGATAAATTGCAGCAAATGAAATAATGAACTCTCACGGTGGAGGAATACTATAAAGAGTTGGAAATGGCCATGATCCGAGCTAATATATATAAGTAAGAAGAGCAAACAATGGCGTGATTCCTTGCTGGTTTGCACCCTTCCATCAAGCGCATCACCGAATTTCAGCCTTACAACAACATGGTGGAATTAGTAAATGAAGCAACCAAGGCTGAGAGCAAGTACAACTCGACATGAGAGCAACAACAACTTCATCCTACATGCCCCATTCAGCACCTACAAAAGGTAAAGCCACATTCCATTTCAATTCTTTTAAAGCTAACCAATCTAGTGGAAGTTTTGCTCCTAGTACACGTGTTGCACCAAGCGGGAAGAATGTAACCACACCATTTGCTAAGAAGAGTTTAGCACCTTCTTCATCATCTTCTGTTGGTTCTACGGCCAAGAGTAGCTCCATCTAATGCTTCAAGTGTCTTGATCATGGACATATGCAAAATGATTGTCTAAATAACAAGATAATATTAATAACTGAGAATGAAGAATATGACTCTGGTAGTCATGAAGATGGAGAGTACATTGCTGATTTTGGAGTGAATGAGGATGGCCAAGGGGAGAAAGAGAAAAGGAAACGCTTGGGGATGGGTATTGTGACCCCGAGTCTAGTTCTATCCTTGTGTGCAAACCAAATCCAACCATGAACAACGTTGTAACCTTTTTCAAACAAGGGCTCAGGTGAGTAAAGATGGTAAGTGCTGCAAAGTCATTATTGATGGTGGAAGTTGGCATAATTTAGCTAGTAAAGAGCTTTGTTCTAAATTTGGTTTGAAATATAAGAAACACCCACATCCATATGAAATTCAATGGTTAAACAATAATAGTTCAATGAATGTTGGATATACAGTTGATGTTAGTTTTCAAATTGGTTCTTATCATGATACTGTAGAATGTGATGCTGTGTCTATGGAAGTATATCATTTGTTATTAGGTAGACCATAGAAATATGATCGTTCTGTAATTCATAATGGAAGAACTAATCAATACAAGTTCATGTGGAATAATAAAAAAATAGTGCTACGACCATTAACTCCTTCTCAAATTATATATGATAACATGCAAAAGGTTGAAGTGAAAGTGAAGAATGAGAAAGGGAAGGAGAAAAATAGTGTGCTTCCACAGAAGGTGAGTGCGAGCCACAAGCTAAAATTAAGTGGAAAGAGAAAGGATGAGGGAGAGAAAAGGTTAGTCATGATAGTCACTAAATCTGAGTTGAGAAAGATGAGCCTGTTGTGGAATATTTGGTGTTACTATATAAAGATATTTTACTTTCTACTAATGACTTAACCTCTCTTCCTAATGTGGTTTCTCAAGTGTTATAAGCTTATGAATACGTCTTTCCGGAGGAGATACCCGCTGGTCTACCACCTATACGAGGAATCAAACATCAAATTGACTTGATACCGGAAGCTCTACTTCCCAATCGGCCGTCGTACGCACCAATCCGGAAGAGACAAAGGAAATTCAGCAACAAGTGCAAGCACTCATGGAAAAAGGGTACGTACGCAAAAGTCTTAGTCCTTGTGCCATTCCTGTTATTCTTAATCCTAAGAAAGATGGTACATGGAGAATGTGTGTAGACTAGAGCTATCAACAATATTACCATTCGTTATCGTCATCCTATTTCTAGGTTAGATGATATGCTTGATAAATTGAGTGGCTCTACTATCTTTTGTAAGATTGATTTGCGTAGCGGATATTATCAAATTAGAATGAAACATGGAGATGAGTGGAAGACAACATTTAAAACAAAATTTGGATTGTATGAATGGTTAGTGATGCCTTTTGGTTTATCTAATGCTTCTAGTACATTCATGCGATTAATGAACTATGTTTTAAGATATTTTATTGAAAAATTTGTGGTAGTCTATTTTGATGATATTTTGATATATAGCCGTTCATTGGAAGAATATGTTGAACACATTAGATAAGTGCTAAAAGTGCTAAGAACTGAATAATTGTATGCTAAACTTGAGCAGTGTACCTTTTGCACGAACAAAGTGGTGTTCTTAGGCTATGTTGTTTTAGCTCATGGAATTAAAGTAGATGAATCTAAAATTGAAGCTATTCGAAATTGGCCTACTCCTGTCAATGTTAGTCAAATTTGTAGTTTTTATGGACTTGCTAGTTTTTATTGACGTTTTGTGAAAGATTTCAGCACTATTACTGCCCCATTAAATGAATTAACTAAAAAGAGAGTTGCTTTTGAATGGGGGGAATCACAAGAAAAAACATTTGCTGAATTAAAGAAATGTTTGACTGAAGCACCATTGCTTGTTTTACCTGATTTCACTAAAACTTTTGAGATTAAATGTGACGCTAGTGGAATAGGCATTGGTGGTGTTTTAATGCAAGAAAGAAAACATGTTGCATATTTTAGTGAGAAACTTCATAGTGCACAATTGAATTATCCTGTTTATGATAAAGAATTATATGCTCTTGTGCGCGTTTTAGAGACTTGGCAACATTATGTTTGGCCTAAAGAATTTGTTATTCATTCTGATGATGAAGTTTTGAAATATTTGAAAAGTCAAGCTAAATTTAATCGTAGACATGCTAAGTGGGTTGAATTCATTGAAACTTTTTCATACATTGTCAAATATAAGAAAGGCAAAGAGAATATGGTAGCTGATGTATTATCTAAAAAGAATGTGCTTTTAATGCAGTTGGAAGTAAAAGTGCTTGGATTAGAAAGTTTAAAAGATTTATATACTTCCGACTATGAATTTTCAGTACCATATTTTAATTGCAAAGAAAGGAAAGGGTAGAATAAGTTTCATGTTTATGATGGTTTTCTCTTTCGCATGAATAAGCTATGCATTCTAGAGTCTTCCGTGCGTTTGTTACTATTGCAGGAATCTCATGCAGAAGGACTGATGTGATATTTTGGAAGAGACAAGACGTACATGATGTTGACCAACCACTTCTATTGGCCAAAGATGAGCTAAGACATCGAGCGGTATGTTCAAAGATGCATCACATGCCATAAGGTGAAATCGAAACTTAATCCACATAGTTTGTATACTCCACTTCCAGTTCCTAATGCACCTTGGGAAGATATTAGTATAGATTTTATTTTAGGATTACCTAGGACTAAGAGGGGGAGGGAATTTGTGTTTGTTGTTGTAGATAGGTTCTCTAAAATAGCTTATTTTATTCTTTGTCATAAGAACAACGATGTGTCGCATGTAGCTAACTTGTTTTTCAAGAAAATTGTGAGACTACATGGCATGCCAAGAACCATTGTTTTAGATCGCGACGTCAAATTTATGAGCTACTTTTGGAAGACTTTGTGCGCTAATCTTGGGACAAAGCTGCTCTTTTCAACAACTTGTCACCCACAAACCGATGGACAAACGGAGGTGGTGAACCGTACACTCTCAATGTTGCTACAGACAATGATCAAAAAGAATTTAAAAGAGTGAGAAGATTGTCTATCGCATGTCAAATTTGCTTATAATAGGGCGGTATATTCTACAACTCAAATGTGTCCATTTGAGGTGGTGTATGGCTTCAAAACAATCACGCCACTTGATTTGATACCAGTTTCATTACAAAAACGTACTAATATGGATGCTTCAAAGCGTGCTGATTTTGTGAAAAAGCTCCATGAAAAAACTAAAGAGGTAATTGAATAAAAGGTATGTGCTTATGCTTTTAAAGTTAACAAGTCTAGAAAGAAATTATTGTTTGAACCAGGTGACTTAGTTTGGGTACATCTTCGCAAAGAACGCTTTCCGGAAAAGCGTAAATCAAAGTTGATGCCCCATGGTGATGGTCTTTTTAAAGCACTTGCCAAGTCAATGATAATGCCTACAAGATTGAACTTCCAGGAGACGATTATGGGGTAAGTACTATTTGTAATGTTGCTAATTTGTCACCATTCTTTGCACAAGAAGATACAGAGTCGAGGACGACTCCTTTTCAAGGGGGGAGGATGATGAGAACATCCCTATTACTACCACATCAACTTCTCCAAATTGTCCAAGTGTTTATGAAGCACCAAAAAGCCCGATGACTAGAGCATGAGCCAAGATTTTGAATAAACAGGTGAATTTGTTTCTTAATGAGTTTTCTTGTATTGATGAGAACAATATACTACCTCATACAAGTTCTTTATGCACTTTTAGGTTTAAATAATGTGAAGACTTTGAAACCACAAGGGAGACGAGAGAGGCCAGTGCTAAAGTCATCATGGAGGAGCACAAGAAGACACACTTCTTTCAATCAACAAGAAAGGAGAGCAAGCATCCATTAGCCAGAAGAAGTTACGTCCATTAGAGCATCACTTTTGTTAGTCTAAAGCATACGTATGAACATGTATTAAGAGAGTTGGGTTCGGTTTGTAGACCGACTAATAATTTACTTCGGCTTCCCAAATAGAATAATATGGGCCTTAGGCCTGTGCGAGTATTAGGTGGCCGCCGCCGTATAAATACAGGCATGAACGGACGGAAGAGGGGATCATGGGAAAAAACATAGTACGTGACGTGAGGAGCAACAACTAGAAAAGGAGATGGCTTGAGAATTTTGTACACTTTTTTTTTGATCTTTTGATTAGCCAATTAAATCTAGTAGAAATTTGAGAGTTCTTGCAATTCGAGATCGTTCAACCTTTCCGTTGGGAATTGGGAGCGCGATAGGGCTTCGCTTGGTGGTTGTGAAGTCCGTTGTGTGTGTTCTTGCGAATTAAAGAGCGTTTGTTCTTGCATTGGCAACGGATGATCGCTACGATTCAAGAGATGGCACATGAGTATCCAATTCTACGTCGAGAAAGATCGGGCGACCCCGTATCACTTATCGTTCCAATGCATTAAGTGTATAACTCTATAGGTTCATGTATATTCGGCCTTGGGTCAAAAACTTTTTTTCTGATGTATTAGTCGGTAGCGGTCCCTTGCAGGATATAACGATTCTTAAATATACATAAAAATCATATCGAACGAAGCTATATAGTGTTTATGTATCGATCTCTTTGCCTCACGATATCAGATCGAACTCATGGCGAGAGTTATACTATCTTATGATAGTTCGATATTTTACTCAAACTTGTAGTGGATTACTCAGTTTGTGATTGACTCCTTACCACATTCAGTATAGCCATACACTTTCTTAATCCAATATTTATTTAAACAATAAAATAATATATTATTTAAATAATTATAAACATAAAAGTGATGCAATTATCTCTATTATTGCTTTTCATAACATATCACTAACAAGGTACACACCATCTCAAAGGAACACGTCTGATAGGAGCACGTGGAAGATCGGACGGCTAAGAAACACATATCTGATAGGGGCACATGGAAGATCGGACGGCTAAGGAAAGTAGACGTCACCGAACCATCTTTCTTCGATCCTATTCTTTGCGGCTTTTAAAAGCCGCTTTTGGCTTTTGCTACAGTAACTAACTTTTAAACGGAGTATTTTTTTAAGATATGGTCTACAAGTTAATTATAGTACACATTAAAAACCTAATATCTATACCATCAAAATCGCAAGTGAATATCTCTTTTTTCACAATTTCTATCGTAAACAATCAAAAAATTATTAGCCGTAGTCAAAAGCCTTAGACACAGACAGACAAAAAGAACCCTTCAGCAGTCAGCATCCACATTTCTCGGTGACTCCGTCAGCCTAAGAACCGAAGCCGCAAACCGCACACGGACACAGTGAGCTGGTGATCAAACAAAAGAAAAAAGAAAAAAAAAAGGCACACGGCAGTGTTAGGATCGATCGGTCATGGCGGCACGGATATGCGAGCGGTCGCTCGGAATGCGACGATGGGAGCGGCGTGGCGGCATTGGCAAAGCGGGGGGACAACGACAGCCACAGGGAGTGCGACGGCGGTGGCTAAGATGGCGAACTGGAGGAGCAAGGTGAGCTGTTTCCGTTTCAGTCGATGCATATGGCATGATCTCTGATATTTATTTACCTTTGGATGCCGTGAGAATCAGGAAATGTGTGCGTACCATGGCATTCCCTCGTGTGCACGACGCTAGTTGTTCGATGAAATGTCTTCGAGAGAGACCGTAGTGTAAGACAGCACGCTAGTTGTTCGATGAAATGTCTTCGAGAGAGACCGTAGTGTAAGACAGTGTGGTGGTTGATGGCTGTGGAATTCTATGTTCACAGGTCTTCCTGAGCGCATTTGAGGTGCCCGATAGAATGTCCTGGAAACATGCGAACTGTGTACTGTATTCAATCATTTCAGTGCTCGTAGACAATTTTACTATTTAGGTACGAACATTGTTTAAGAAGCCCCAGATTTTCAGCTAAGGTAGCATGTCATGTTGCACGCTTGATGAGCCGTTGCAATTATATGGATAGATAAATTAGTACATTGCTGAACCAAGTTTGTCATTGCTAAAGGAGAAATTCAAAAGGGTATTTGGGGCTGTCCTGTTTTCCATATTGATGCATTCCATGTTCACTTGCATTTCATACACATTTTGTTGAATTGAGCTACAGTTTTATCCAATAAATTCAATGTTGAATCTGAGTTATGCAGTTAATGTTTCGGTTTTCCATTTTGACCTTTTGGGTAAAATATATTTAAACTTTAGATAAAAAATATCCTATCTGGATTCTGATTTTGCTAGCCAAGGAAAAATATCTTGCTGATAATGACATATGTGCCGAAATAACTTTGATTGAGAAGTAGGAGTCAAAGTCATTCATTTTAGTCCTTTCTTTTCCATTGAGCAACGAAATTATAAATCCAAAAAGGAAGACAAGCAATCAAAAGGGTACAAATGTATTGCTTTCTATGGAGTTGTCAATACTGAGATGCCATTCAGGACAATTCATAAGTCAATTGTGAAGGCTACTGCCCTACCATTGACCAGACTGGCAATAAGTGATCTGTTTTTGTTGGTTTTCAGAACCCTAGTCCATTTGTGAGCAACTAAATTATATGGAAGACCAGGAGCACCATTTTAACATTGCTGTCATGATTGTGTGCAATATATTTCTGTTTAATTTGATATTTGGAACCAAGTTTAACTCAAAATGGTACATAATGCATGAAAATCCAATATATATAGTGGTGAGGTGATACAACAATAGATTCTCAAGTAGGAAAAAAGTAAACCTACTTTAAATGGATAATATATGAAACCCAAAAGTCCAAGGACACACAAGTTTTATGTACTGAAATAAGCATTAGAAAGCTAAAAACAGAAATAATTCAAATAAAAAAGGTTACTTCTCCAATTTTGTGGAAAGTATGGGTACTTGTTTGTCAAAATCCTCTGCCACATGTCCTCCCTAGTCCCCCAAGGATCGTCACCTAATCACTTCACCCACCAAACGAGCAGCGGCTGCAACTTTATCATCTGCCCTGTAGGTTCGACCTCTTTGTCAATGGCAATTTACAATTTCTGCTATCTTATCAGGTAATTTTAACTTCATCTTTTCTCTATGCCATTCTTTGAGTTTCTTGTCCTTGAGGTTTCCTTATTGATATGTGTACCTATCTTTCTTTTAGAGCTGTAAGCTAATTAACTGATGCTAAACCTTTCTACGAACCTCTTTAACCTAACATCAAGTCATCAAATCTACCCTAGGGAGGACTCGAACCTATAAACTCTTACACAATAAGGAATTGTCTTAATTGCAGATCTATCATATGATGTAGGTGCTTACATAAAGCATAGGTGCATGACTGGTGAGATAAATTGGTGGTAAAGTAGTATCAATCATCAGATTATGAGGATATTTTCATAAAACTCATTCATCAGATAATATGAAGAACCTCTTTCGTAGCAACAAAATGGTTAATGTTTGATTTTGAGAAAGTTCTCTTTTTTATAAAAAGTTGTAGTGACTTTGTGAAATCGATCCACATGTCTGAAGTTTTTTAGTTACCTTTGGGAAGACGGCAGAGACTTTCTGAAATATACTAGTATAGAAATTACTTTAAAGTTTAATGTAGCCTTGTCACAGGAATTTTGGTATAGAGTTATCTAAATTCGTGTCCTTTGCCTACTTTCGGGAGGCAAAAAGATTTTGAACTTTTGCTGATTGATTATGTATGTCTGTATGTAGAACTGTTTCTAAGATGTTTTTGGAGAATAGTGTCCATAATGTACTCTCTTCGTTGTGCAATATAAGTCCAAAGTCCACTATGCGTACAGATCAAGGAGATATTAAATTTAAGAAAAAAGTTAATATTATTGGACCATGCATACTCCTACTAAATGACATTCTACAACTACTTACTCATTTTTTCAATATTAAAATAACACTATATGATGAAAATATTGTAATAATTACATCTTTGGTCTCCGCAATGAATTTATATTATAGAACAACACTTACTAAGAACAAGGACTTATATTGCGGAACGAAGGGAATATTCACATAGCAAGAGTAATACTGTAGTAGTAGTTGTTGTTCTTTTTATCTATAATAAAGGAAGCATTATACCTTGATTCCTAGATATAATGTTATGTGACTGCTTTTACAAACACATATTACTATATGTAATGACTTTAGCAACTATAGACCATTAACTGTAGCAATTGCAACAAACTTATTGCTGTGCCTGCAGTAACTAATTACTGCAGAGCATATGCTCTTAAAAATTTAGGTACATACTATCTATCTCATACCTAGGCGTCCCTAATATTTTCATCTATATTAATGTAGAAGCAAGAGTTGAATTTTGTATGCGCATAGTGCAATGAAGGAATTGTTGTCTTACATTTTAACATGAGTAAATTTGGCAAAACTACACTACTATTGCCAAAACTATCACAAAACTGTACTTTTAAGCAGTTGTATCACATAACCACACTTATATTGACAAAACGTTTTGCAAAACCACACTTTGGTCCAATCCAACGGTGTAGGATTAAGGATAACCGATTAGAGGGGGATGAATAGGAAGTTTCAAAAATTTTCGCTCTAAGTTTAACAATTATAACAACAAGGATCAATAAATGAGCCTAGTATAAGTCAAGAGCGAATTTTCTAAGTTTTCTACGGCACCACAAGCTATGTCTCTATCAAGGACAATTCTAGCTATACAAGATATATCAATTCAATAGCTAGAAAAGTAAATACAGAAGAGTAAAGACAATAGATAACCGCAATGGAGATACGCGATATTTTTCCCGTGGTTTCAAAGACTTGCTAGTCTTTACTAGTTCATATTGAGATAAATCCAAACAAAATAGACCGGTGCATGCTGGGATCGGTACTACCGCATGCTGGGATCCATACTACCAATTTCCAAAGCTTCAAGAATTGTGCAAAAACATACTTTCTGGAAAAACATACTGTAGGAAAATCGGTACTACCACACCGCTCCATAACGGTGGAATTACTGTTGGCCGGTAGTACCACACCTCCTGTGTGGTGCTACCGATTTTTCTAACAGATGATTCCAAAATCTGATTTTAGATGTATGCATGACTCTTTGTTGATCAAGATGGCACAAATTAACTTCTCAAGCTAGTAGCCATCTAGCCTACAAATCTCGTCTTTTCTCCAAACACCAAGATCGGCAAAATTTAAAAGGGGTCCTAAAGCTAAATTTCACCTTTTTCTTGAGCCATGTCGATCCTTTATAGTCTTTGCATGCCATTATTGCATTGTCATCTTTGATCCGGAACTACACCTTTTTAAGACATCTTAGCACACATGTTAGTCCCAAACACAATATTGTCATTAATTTCTAAAACTAATTTTTAAGGGCCCTAGATGCTTTCAATCTCTTCCTTTTTGGTAATTGATGACAACCTAAACAATGCGAAGGTAGTTAAGAGATTTTGAAAGTATCCCAAGTCATGAAACGAGTTGTATTTTCTTGTTTTAACTTCCGAATGTAAATAATTCTTGGGAGAAGCTCAAAAGATATGAAGAATTAGTTGCACTCAAGAGTCATTCAACAAATAGAGGAAGCTCTCCCTAAATGTGCGTATGACATTTTTGAGGTGAAGTTCATGCATAAGTTTAATTTTTGAAAATTTTGACGAAGTTTCCTTTATTTATTGAAATTTTAGGAATCTTCTCAAAGATGATAAGCATAAGAGCATGAGTAGTAATATAAGAATTTGATGAACAAGATTAACATAGCCAAATAACCATAACATTAAAGCAACAGGTTCATAAGTATAAGGATTCTAGCTAGTACAAGTTTATGCAAACCATCGCAGAGTTCAAACGACAAGTTCTCCAAACAACAAGTTCTTTCAAATATCTAGAGATAATATATAGATAGATAATAAAGCTGTTTCTTCTTCTCTTCTCAAGCTCTTCTCCTTTGTCTTCTCATTTTCTCTCCCTTTGGCATCAAGTACCAAACAGAGCTACTCTTGAGGAGAGGGATCGCGACGGCGTTGATAGCGAATGGGAGAAGGATGACGTTGAGGTGCCGTTGAGGATGAAGCATGCTCTAAGGCACCCACACGTTGAGAGGGAGAGAGAGAGAAGCTAGCTGATAATTTGTCTTAGCTTGATTATCTTAGATTTGCAAGACAACATCGAAGATCTTGGACAAAGAAACTGGGTCAGCTGCAGGTGGAGCATCATCGTGCCCTTGTTCATATTCTTCCTCTTGAGCATGAGGAAGGGCAACAGAGGGAACTGGAGTGCCTTCTGTAGGCTTGTAGGGCTTATGAGGTGTCGTCCTTGCTCCTCGGTAATGCGTCTTCCTCATGATAAGGGCTATGATATATGGAGCAAAGTACATCCTCTTGACCTTATTATTCTTGGAGGATGCAATCTCCCTAATAATGAGATCGACCATATCAAACATTCGTCCATTCATGATGCAAGCAATAATGTTCCATGCATGACCATAAACTGCATCAAAATTCCTGCTCTTCGGGAAGAAGGTATGGTTGATGATGCGGTTGATAAGGCTTGACAAGGGAAGAAGTCCTACAATCTTTCCAGTAGTGAATCTGACAATGCTATCATAGAACTAAGTCCACGTTGCAGTTCTGAGAGATTGCCTGGAATAGATCTTCTCATAACATCCAAGGCGAGTTCTCAGAGCCGTCTCAAACTCAACCTTGGTGGCCTCCACCCTCTCGTATCCCGTCATCCATATCGTGTAAACGAAGTCTGGTAACACTTATATGGTGGCATAGAACTGTCTGATCATCCTCATGATAATCATACCGAAGTGCAACTATGTTGTAAAGTCCGACTGCAAGGAAGAGCTGGTAGGCACCGGTGTAGCGATCAACAGCATTGAGATGCGCCCAATCCATGTACTTGTGGTTGGCGAACTGCCGGTGGTGGTCATAAAGCTGACAATAGACATCTTGCTGAAACTTGGTGTGGAAGTAAAGATCAATAGATGTCCTTGCTTAGTGAATTGATTCGGATGGCGTAATTCGGATGGCGTAGTATGGCATACTCCTCACCCATGATCAGTCTCAGATTAACTGTCTACTCTTCAACTTCCTCCATCTCTTCATCCTCATCCTCATCACTCTCTTCGTATTCTTTTTTTATCTCAGTTGTACTTTCTCTTCTTGCCTGTAGGCTTATGCCTGGTCTCTCGCCCTCATGGCCTGGAGGAAGGAGTCGGCCTCTGTCCTCCCATGAGGGTGCTTGAACTGAGGTTGCTTTCCGAGAAGCCACCTTGCATTGGGATGGTTTGGCTTGAGATGGAAAGAGGTCATTACGATTGGCCGGTTCGCCTTCAGATGCCGGATTCTTGCAAACAGAGGTTTTTGTCCTTGGCATCTAGAATAGGAATGAAGAGGATAGTTAAGACAGAAGGAATAGGTTGGACTTAATGTGCAAAAATTGTGTGATAAATTTTCAGCAAAATTGGTAGTACCGCCTTCTCCCATCGGTACTACTAGTCTACGGTAGTACCGCACTGGTAGGGTAGTAGTATTGTTTCTCCTGAAAGTTTTAGGGCAATTTCCAAATTATGATTGCAACAAGTGTTTGGCATCAATCCATGGAATAGACATAACAAGTCATCAAACACTAATTACTATCACTTTGCCCAAAATTTTTAACTGTTTAGCCACATTATTCCCAAACCCTAGAAATTGATCTTGAGTCCCAAAAGGAGATGAGAGGATTTTGATGAGATTACCTTGAGGGATGGATGAGGAACAATCACAAATACTTGGATCCGACAAAGTTTCCATGAAATCATCGCAAAAACGGAAGATTTCTGGAGAGGTATTGAGGGGAATATAAGAGGGGAGAGAGAGTTGTTGTGGCTTGAGACCTTGAGCCATTTCTAATGTTTTGGAGATGTAGAGGCCAAAAGGGGTATAAGGGAGAGATAAGGCGTCGGTTACTTAGAAATTTTGGGGCCACCTGACAGACTGCGATAGTATCGTGCCTGTAGGTCGATATTACCGTTGAGCGGTAGTACCGTATGTCCAAATTGATACTACTGATTTTCCTAAAGGAGCATGAGTAGATTAAGAAAAAGCAAATGATCCTTAATTTGCACTTAACCAAACATTTTTCAGGATCATTATGCATTGAATTTGCAATTAGCACCAGATAAAATAGTTTTTTTATCAATATAGAGATTTTTATGAAAATATTTTCAAATTTGATTTTCTAATAAACTCCACGAAGTCCAAATAAGAGCAAATAACATGAGGCATGATTTCAAGTAACATTGGAATAATCTATGATATTTAACTCATTTCTCAATTTACAAAAGTGGCTTACATCTAAAGATTTTGTGAAGATATCGACTAGTTGGTCTCTGGTCCATATGTGGCTAATAACAATGTCACCCTTGCTCACATGATCTCTGAAGAAAAAGCGGCGAATAGCTATATGCTTGGTTCGTAATTGTTGGACCGGATTATTTGCTATCTTCTAAGCACAATCATTGTTACACAAAAGAGGCATTTGATCGAAATTAATCCCATAATACATCAATGTTTGCCTCATCCATAGCAATTGAGCACAACTACTCGCGGAAACATATTCGGCTGCGATGGTGGAAAGTGCTACGAATTTTTTCTTGGATGACCATGAAACTAGTGATCTTTCGAAAGTTGTCAACTATCTGAGGTGCTTTTTCTATCTACTTTGTAACACGTATAATCGGAATCCAAATATTCAATTAAATCAAATTTAGCACCTTTGAGATTTCATAAGCCAATGCTCGAAGAATGCTTTAAAAATCTAAGAATTCTCTTTACAACTACCAAATAGCATTCCTTTGGTGATGCTTGAATCTGTGTACACATGCAAACACTAAACATGATTTCGGGTCTAGATGTGGTAAGATAAATTAAACTATCAATTATTGATCTATAAACTTTTAAAACTACTGGTTTACCTCCCTTATTAAGGTTGAAATGACCGTTTGTCGCCATGGGAATCTTGATAGACTTGGCGTCTTCCATGTCAAATTTCTTGAATAAGTCTTCTATATACTTTGTTTGTCTCACGAATATCTTATCCTTGAGTTACTTGATTTGAAGTCGAAGGAAATAGCTAAGCTCTCTGACTCCGATCATGGACATATCAAATTCCCTAGATATCATATTACCAAATTCTTTGCAAAAATTTTAATTAGTAGATCCGAATATAATGTCATCAACATAAATTTGATAAAAAAAGAATTCATCATCTATAATTTTTGTAAAAAGAGTTGTATCAATCTTTCCAATTTTGAATTCCTTTGAGAGTAGAAAATCTCGAAGGCACTCATGCAATGCTCTAGGAGCTTGTTTAAGAGATATAGCGTATTGGAGAGTTTATACACATGATTTGGATTCTTAGGATCCTCAAAACTAGACGGTTGTTCAACATAAACAAGTTTGATTATTTTTTCATTTAAGAAAACACTTTTAACATCCATTTGAAATAATTTTATATCAAAGTATGATGCAAAAGTAAGTAATATGTGAATGGACTCAAGTCTAGCTATGTGAGATGCAAAAGTAAGTAATATGTGAATGGACTCAAGTCTAGCTATGTGAGCAAATATTTCATCATAATTCAAATCTTCCACTTGAGTGTAACCTTTAGTGACCAATCTTGCCTTGTTTCTTACTACAACTCCACTCTTGTCTTGCTTATTCTGAAAGACCCATTTTGTATCAATGACGTTGTGCTCCTTAGGTCTTTCCACCAATGTCTAAATGTCATTTCGGGCAAAGTTGTTTAGTTCTTCATACATATCATTCACCCAATTCGGATCATTTAATACTTCATCTATACGTTTAGGCTCAAGAGAGGAGACAAACGAGTAATATTCACAAAATGAAGCAACACGAGATCAAGTTTGAACACCCTTACTCACATCACCCAATATTTAATCTATTGGATAATCTTTTGAAATTGCATTGTGGATCTTTGGGGGGTGTAGGTGGTGGCTGCGATTCGGCTTTTTCTTCTACACTTCTTGTTTGGATGTTGCTTGTTGTAGAAGAGGTAGGAGGCTCGACTTGAGAAGATGATGGTGAGTCAAATGAATATTCTTTTGGCTTGATATCACCAATTTGCATGTTCTTCATGGCTTGCTTTAATCCTTCGTCACCTATATCATCTAAATTATCTTGCTCTTCTTGAGAGTCGTTAGTCTCATCAAGTTAAACATCATAAGTTTCTTCAACTAAATCTGAGTTTTTGTTGCAGATACAATATGCTTTACTATTGATAAGTAGCCAAGCAAAAATAACATCACAACGACTTGCCGAACACCTTTCACAAAATATAACACTTGAAACCAAAAACATGAAAATAGAAGATGTTTGATTTTTCTCCAATGAGAAGCTCATAGAAAGTCTTTTTTAAAAGACAGTACAAATAAAGATGATTTATGGCATGACAAGTGGTACTGATCGCTTCCGCTAAAAAATGGTCGAAAGTATTGTACTTATTAAGCATTATCCTAGTCATTTCAATTAATATTCGAATTTTCCTTTCTACCACTCTATTTTGCTTCGAAGTGTACGTTGTGGAAAGATCATGTTTTATTCTAAATTCATTACACAAATCTGCTAAATTCATCACACAAATCATTCTCACTACAGATTTTCCTGATTTTAAAATCAAATTCATTTTAGGCCTATTTTGTGAAACTTTTGAAAATGCAGAAGACTTTGGCTTTGTCATGTGAAAAGTGTTAAGGGTATTTAGGTCTTTTCCCATATGTCTAGAGTTTGGGTCCTTGTGTTCTCTTTGTACTATATATATGCCCTATGGGCTATTACAATATACAACATCTATTCCTATTTACATGGTATCAGAGCAAGGTTGAAGAACCAGCTAACCTCTAGTTAGAAACTTCTGCTCTGCCCCCGGGAGGAGCTAATCCTAGGGACGGCCATCCACATCGGTCGCCATTGGCCGCCACTGCCACACGCGCACCGGCACCTGCCCCTATGCTTGCCTCGGTCCTCTCATCTGGTTATCTCCACCGCCGATCTGGCCGCATCCGCCGTCTCCGGCCTGGATCTCCACTGCCGCTCCATCCCGGTGCAGATCCTGGCTCCCCACCTCAGCACTGACGTCGCCCCAACCGGATCGGGGCTCCCTGCCACGGATCCGTCTGGATCCGATCTTCCTGACATCGGATTCGCCGTCGTCCATTGCTCCGCCTCCAGATTTGGCCACCGCGCCCGCGCCTGCGCCGCCGCCTTCGGACGCTGCTGCCGCCCTAGGCCTCCAACCCCTCCTGCTCCGCCCGTGCTTGCCTCCGCCATCGCCCGCGCCCAACTGCGCTCGCGCGCCGCCGTCGCCCATACCATTGTCGCTCTTCCTCCCGGCCGCCGCCAACCCCTGATCCAACCGTCTTCGGGCCGGATGTGCTGTCTCCACCGTCGGCCTCAATGCGGTAGGCCGCCTGAAGCCCAGATCTGGCCATCGCCGCCCTCGCCTCACCTGGATCCGCCGCTTCTCTTCTTTCCTCGGCCCTCCGTGCCCCTAGGCTTCTCCGCCATCTAGGAGGTCCCTTCGCCCCTTGGCTCCCTGTGCCGCCCGGGGTCCAAGCTGCCATTGGGTGTGGCGAAGTTGGGACTCCCTAGGGCTGTTGGGGGAGTTGGATACCTGGGGAGCTCGGGAGACCGGTGGAGGAGCAACTCTGGCTGCAGGTGACCAGTGCCTCCACCTCGGGAGCCGGGACCTCTGGTGCAGCCACCTTCGTCGCCATCCCCCTCTCTGAAGGGAAATTTGAAGGGGTGAAGGGAAAGTGAGCAGAGGTGGAGAATTTGAAGACATATTACTATTACTACTGCTAGTATATGTACTTGAGTCCTTTTTTTCTTTTACGTCTTCCATTGCATCCATCTTAATTTGTAGTGTCTCTCTCTCTCAGTTCGTCAATACCATGGGAGTCCACAAATTCCTGATCAATCAACCGACTGCTTTGCTAGCCACAATTCATTCTCTTGGATCAAATGTGTTCCTCTCTTTCCTTTTGCATAGCCGCAGCTGCTCTTCTCCTTGAGCCGCTGTAGATCGTAGAAGTCTTTATGATACTGTTGCTTTTCCTTGAGCAGCCGCCCTGAGCTTTTAAGGCCGCCGCGCTTTTTCTGCACCGCACCTCCGTTGCGCTTCTTGTGCACAACGCCACCGCCGTCTCGAGCTTCGATCTGTGCTGATATGCTTCTATCTCTCTCTTCGCTTGATTGTTAAGGGTATTTGTGTCTTTTTCTATTTTAGTGTCAACCCTTCCAAATGCAATACTATTGCATACGCTTTACATTTGAGAGGGGTGTTAAGGGTATTTAGGTCTTTTCCCATATGTCTAGGGTTTGGGTCCTTGTGTCCTCTTTGTACTGTATATATGCCCTATAGACTATTGTAATATACAACATCTATTCCTATTTACAAAAAGAACACCCAAGTATATCATGAGTAATCATCTATAATGACTAAATAATAGCTATTGCCTTTGATGCTCTTGTAGGTTGTTGGCCCAAATAAATCTATATGTAGAGCTCCAATAACCTAGAAGGTGACATGATACTTTTGGAAGGATGAGAATTTGCAATTTGCTTTCCGTCTTGGTAAGCGCTACACAATCTATTTTTTCAAACTTCACATCTTTTAAGCCAACCACTAAGTCATATTTGACAAACTTTTCTAGTTAAATTATTCCCACATGACCTAGCTTTCTTTGCAGAAGCCAACTCAAAGAAGTTTTGGCAATTAAACAAGTTTTTAAGCTTGAATCACTAGAAGAGAAATATACCAAATAAAGATTTTTAAATTTAAAATCTTTGAAAACTAACTCATTTTCTTTTTTTTCCCTTTGAAATGATAACACCATCTCTAGAGAATGCACAAGTGAGACCGAGATAACACAATTGAGCAACGAATAGCAAGTTAAAATCTAATGTTTCTTCTAGAGATACATTAGATATGGAAAGATTATTTGAGATAGCAATTTTACTCAAACCAGTTACTTTTACTTTGCTTTTGTCTCCAAATATGATTTTCTCATTGCTACCATTTTCAAAGGTGGTGAACATCTTTTGATTTCTAGTTATGTGTTGAGTGCATCCACTATCAAGCACCAAATGCATTCCGTCGGTTTTGTAGTTTTCACACAAAAGAAAATCAAGTTATTTTAGGTATATAAATTTGTTTGGGTCCTTAGAGGTTAGTGATCAAGACTTTAGACACCTAAATAGCTTTCTTTTTAGTGCTTACAATTGAAGTGCCAATAAATCTTGCTATAACTTTATCATCTTTTGTTTTCCTAAGCATATAGCATGAACCATAGATACCAATGGATGGAGTTTTACCAATAGGATATGTTTATTGCAAATGTTCCACACCTCAGCACTTATGGTAATACTTGTTACTTTTTTTTACAAACCTTGTGGGTTTGTAAACCGGTTTCTTAACTTTTTTGGGTACAAACTTAAGTCCCTCTTTATTGAATAAGCACCGTTGCTCACTCAATAACTTGCCAAGGGTAGCTTTTTCCTTGAAACATCTTTCCAAGTTTTTGCTTAACTTGGTGACTTGCTCCTTTAACTCATTGTTTTCAACAATAAGTTTTGCATTACAAGTCTTATTATTACCACGATTAGAATCAATTTCACAACAACATGGTATAGCTAGCAAATCACCACATGAAGTAGAAGAGCTAGTCTTAGCAATTTCTACACTAGTCATCTCATTAATTATATCACAAGTGATTCCAACACTAGTGTGAGATTTGCTTGAGTTCTTTTAGAGAGATATTATCTCTTTAAGACCTTAAATTTTGACTTCTCTTTTTCAAGATATTCAAATATTCAAGCATATCCATTGATTCATCAAAAGATGGTTCATCATCATCAAGTGATTTTATCTTATCTCCTTTAGCCATAAGGCATGTAGGAGATAAGAAGAGTGATAAAGCCTCTTTGATGCTGATGCTGATAAGCCCCTTTTTTTGAGGACTCACCATCGTCAGAGTCGGTATACTCCTCATTGGAGTCCCATTCTTCTAATTTTTCATTAAGTATAATTTGAGCCGTCAAATAGATATGTCTTTCCTCTAGCAATACCCTCACTAGCTATCATTTTCTTTCTTAGACAATTAAGTCTAAATAAACGAGAGATCAAGCTCTGATATCACTTGTAGAATCAAAGATAACTGACTAGAGGGTTGGTGACTAGGAGATTCTAAAATTCTCTCTAAGTTTAACAATTATAACAAGGATCAATAAATGAACCTAGCACAAGTCGAGTGAATGTTATAAATTTTCTAGTGCACGAAAAGTTATGTCTCTACCAGGAACAATTCTAGCTACACAAGATATATCAATTCAATAGCTAGAAAAGTAAATGCGGAAGAGTAAAGACAAGAGATAACCACGATGGAGACACGCGATGTTTTTCCGGGGTATCGAATACTTGCTGGTCTTCACAAGTCCATATTGAGGTAAGTTTGCACGAATTGGACTGGCTCCACGAATTAAACCTAACGATCTCAAGTCAGCTAGAGTTTCTCTTCCTCCACTCCGGAGATGGTGAGCATCAAACCACTCACAACCGGCGTTGGGCTTCTTCACAACCTTCTTGAAGAGATCACTGCGCAGTCTTCTCCCAAGCCGTCTAGGCACCGGCAAACACCAAGAGTAATAAACCACAGCCTTTGCTTGAGAAGAAATCAAGTGCCAAGATCAACAAATGATGCAATGCATTTCAATGCTTTCAACTACATAAAAATATGAAATTTGAGCAAATGAGTAGTGTAGAGTGCACAAATGGCTCTAGGGTATTCAGTGAGGTCCAAGTTTTTTGCCATGGTGTTGGTGAGGGGGTACTTATAGCCCCAACCACAAATTCGACTGTTTGGGAACAAATCCCAAAAAAATTAGGTGTGGTACTACCGTCATGTATGGCTAGTACTATTACGCCTACTGTTCAACGACTATTTTGTATGCATTAAATGGGTTAAAACTAGCCATTGAGCCTCACGTGCGGTACTACCACCAACTAGAATCGGTACTACCACACGGCGGTAGTACATCATGCTGGGATTGGTACTACTGATTTCCAGAATTTCAAGAATTGTCCAAAAATATGCTCTTTGAAAAAAAATGTACCGTGGGGAAATCGGTGTAGTACTGCTCCATAACGGCGGTATTACTGTCGGCCGGTAGTACCGCACCGCCTGTGTGGTGCTACTGAATTTTCTGATAAATGATTCAAAAATTGATTTTAGATGTATGTATGACTCTTTGTTGATCAAGATGGCACATTAATTTCTTAAACTACTAGGCATGATTCCTCTTTATAGTACGGCGTCTAGCCTACAAATCCGGTCTTTGCTTCAAACACTAAGACCGGCAAAATTTAAAAGGGGCCCTAAAGCTAAATTTCATCTTTATCTTGAGTCATGTCGATCCTTCATAGTCTTTGCATACCATTTTTGCGTTGTCATCCGTGATCTGAGACTAAACCTTTTTAAGACATCTTAGCGCACATGTTATTCACAAACATAATATTGTCATTAATTACCAAAATCAACTTTTTAGAAGCCTAGATGCTTTCAGATGGAACTAACAAGCTGGACTCACCAGTCTGGCTCACAACCCCAGAACGCATCCGTTTTGCTGATGTGGACTGGTTTGCCACGCTGTGACACATCATCTGGCTAAGGTGGCATGGTGCGGCTGCACCAGCCTTTGGGGCTTTGGTTTCTTCTACTAGAAGGCGTCAAACCCATCCCACACGTGTCGAACCCAATGTTTCAAATAGCCGGCTATAACCACCGCTATAGCCGGATTTATCCTTTGGGAAGGCTAAAGGCTAAGATAATTCACTTTTAGCGCTAAACAATATTTACAGCTATTAGCCGGATTTAGCTCGCTAAATCCACTAAATGGACTAGTATTTAGCCGGCTAAGGAGGAAAAAAATCTAAAGTGGGCCGAATCAGATCGGAGCTGGCGGCCTGGCCCAAATGCCCAAACTCAGCCTCACAGCCTCCTAAGGCGGCGTAACCCTAGCCTCAGCCCTCACCGCCTCACATCACAGCCACGCCTCCCGACTCCCGAGCCCGTGCCGTCCGCCGCCGCCGCCGCACCTCCCGAGCCCGTGCCGCCCGCCACCGCCGCCGCGCCTCCCGTCCGCGCCTCCGCCGCCGCCGCGCCTCGAGCCCGTGCCGCCTGCCGCCGCCGCCGCCGCGCGCGCCGCTGACGCGGCTCTCGCGCGCGGCGCGCCTCCCGCGACTTCGCGCAGCCGCCGCGCGCCGCGCCACGCACACCATCCTTGCTTGCTGCTGAGGAAGACTGCCTAGGTGAGTAGATCCAGTCAGTGGCGGCTGCTGAGGAAGACCTGTTGGTATCTGCATTCTTGATTGAATCGAGAGGGAAGGGGAGAGGAAGAAGGGATTAGGGGTTACCGACCGTCCGATGCAATGGAGGAGTTGGCCATCGTTGGGGAAGAGAGCGGTGGCGGCGGCGGAGATCCGGTGACGGACGGCGATGGAGCTTCCCGCCGCTGACTGCACGTCCCTCTAGATCGGTCTAGGGTTTTCGGGTGGGGTTACGGCACAGGCGAACCTCGTGTCTCGTGCCTCCAGCCCCCACCCTCTATTTATAGCGCAGCGCGACGAGGGCCCATTAGCCAATAGTTGGGCTGAGCGCCCCCGATCAGGGCGCGGGTCAAGGCCCCGATTAGCCGTTGGGCTAATCGGGAAGGAGATTAATCCAACATTCTCCCCCTTGATCTCCTCTCATATCATACCTTTTCTTCTTTTTCTATTTCATCACAGATTAGTGCATAGAGCATGCTTTATCGTGACGGTCAATCGCCGATACACTCAACAGCTACAATACACATCTCTGTTCTAAAACAGATTTTTTAATTTTGGGCCCTTTATAGTCCAGGAATCATAGGCTTTCCCTTAAACCCATGCTGGCTACATGTTCTCTGAACACGTTGGGTGGTAAGCCTTTAGTAAGTGGATCCGCTAACATCTTTGCGGTACTTATATGCTCAAGACTTATAATTTGATCGCGAACTTTGTCTTTCACAATATAGTACTTTATGTCAATGTGTTTGGCAGCACCACTTGACTTATTGTTGTGGGCATACATTACTGCGGGTTCATTGTCGCAGTACAACTTAAGTGGTCTATTGATGTCGTCAACCACTTTTAAACCGGGTATAAACTTCTTTAGCCAGTTCACCTGCCCCGTAGCCTCATAACATGCTACAAACTCGGCATACATTGTGGACGATGTAGTGACGGTTTGCTTTGAGCTTTCCACGATATAGCTCCTCCAGCGAGAGTGAATACATATCCGGATGTCGACTTTCTATCATCTCCCGCTTAATCAGAATCTGTATACCCCACTGTATGGAGTAAATCTGATCTTCTGTATGTCATTATGAGGCCTTTTGTTCCTTGCAAATAACGCAAGACTTTTTTTACCAATTTCCAATGCTCTATTCCAGGATTGCTCTGGATTCTGCCAAGTAACCCAGTAACAAATGCTAAGTCAGGGCGTGTACACACTTGAGCATACTGCAAGCTTCCGACAGCTGAAGCATATGGAATCGATTTCATTTGATCGAGCTCGTACTGGTTCCTGGGGCATTGAAAATCCCCATATCTGTCGCCCTTGACTATAGGTGCAAGTGAAGGATTACATTTATGCATACCAAATTTCTTTAAGACTCTCTCTATGTATGCCTTTTGTGAAAGTCCCAATGTCTCTTTGTTTCTATCCCAGTGAATTTCGATTCCTAGAACGAACGAAGCTTCACCAAGGTCTTTTATATCAAAGTTTGAGGACAAAAACTTCTTTATCTCCAGTAGCAGACTGACATCACTACTAGCTAGTAGGATATCATCCACATATAGGATTAGGAAGATAAACTTCCCATCTTTAAACTTTGCATAAACACAGTTGTCCTCTATATTCTCTTTAAACCCAAATTTTCTTATTGTACTGTCAAACTTCAAGTACCATTGTCTTGAAGCTTGCTTTAACCCATAGATTGATTTCTTGAGGCGACATCCCATTCTTTCATTTCCTTCCATGACAAAACCTTTCGGTTGTGCCATGTAAACATTTTCTCCAAATCCCCATTAAGAAATGCCGTCTTTATATCCATCTGATGTAATTCTAAATCATAATGTGCTACTAATGCCATTATGATTCTGAAAGAGTCTTTACATGAGACTGGAGAAAAGGTCTCATTGTAATCAATCCCTTCTCTTTGCGTAAAGCCTTTTGCCACAAGTCGCGCTTTGTATCTTTCTATATTCCCTTGGGAGTCAAGTTTTGTCTTGTAGACCCATTTACAGCCTACTGTTTTGGCTCCTTAGGAATAATTTCCAAGTCCCAGACTTTATTAGCCTTCATGGACCTCATTTCCTCTTCCATGGCCTCAAACCATTTTGAAGAATTTTCGCTTCTCATGGCTTCTTCAAATGAAGTGGGATCATCCTCCATTTGAAATTCCTCTGTATGATAAATCTGATAATCATCAGAAATAGCTGATCTTCTTACTCTTTGAGACCTCCTCGGGGCCTCTACATTTGGTACATCTTCTGTTTGAGGCTGCTGTTGCTCCCCCTCATTATTGACAATGGGTTCTGTAGAATCCTGAAGAACAGGTTCCTCATTCTCATTCATTGTTGCCACAGGAGGAACAATAACAGGTGTTGGCACCACGGTGTCTTGCACCGTCGGTGCAACGACAGCAGGCACTGCGAAAAATAGCTCTTGAATCATCGGAGTGGGCGCATACGCCCGCTTCTCTTCACGGTCAATCCCTCGAGTTACCATGCTTCCCCTCATCATTTCATCTTCTAAGAAGACAGCGTGTCTCGTTTCCACAAACTTTGTATATCGGTCTGGACAGTAGAAACGAAAACCTTTTGACTTTTGAGGGTAGCCAATGAAATGGCAGCTTACTGTTTTGGGATCAAGCTTCCCAAGGTTTGGGTTAAATACTTTGGCCTCAGCAGGACTCCCCCACACACGTAAGTGGTGTAGTGAGGGAACTCTTCTTGTCCACAACTCGTACGGTGTTTTGGGCACCGACTTACTAGGCACTCTGTTGAGAATATGAATGGCGGTTTTTAACGCCTCCATCCATAAACTCAATGGCAGTGTGGAATAGCTCATCATACTTCGCACCATATCCATCAGGGTACGGTTGCGTCTTTCAGCGACTCCATTTTGCTGAGGTTCGCCCGGTGTAGAATATTGGGCCACTATGCCATTTTCCTGTAAAAACCTTGCAAAAGGTCTAGGAACTTGTCCATATGGGGTATGTCGACCGTAGTACTCCCCCCACGACCAGATCGGACTATCTTAATTTTTAAATCATGTTGGTTTTCAACTTCAGACTTAAAAATCTTGAATTTATCTAAGGCTTCGTTTCTTTCTTTGATTGGATAAATATATCCATAACGGAAGTAATCATCCGTGAATGTTATGAACGAGTCATATCCATCCACACTTTTCACAGGAAAAGGACCACAAATGTCTGTATGAATAATTTGTAGAACTCCTGTGCTTCTTTTGGCGTCTTTCTTAATTTTCTTTACATATTTTCCTTTAATGCATTCTCTGCATTGTTCTAAGTCTGAGAACTCTAATGGAGGAAGAATATCATTCTTAACTAGTCTTTCTATTCTCCCCCTCGAAATATGGCCTAAACGACAGTGTCATAATTTCGACGACACATCTAGAGTTCACTTTCGTTTCCTGTTTACATTCGTAGACGAGGATTCATTTACTTTCTCGCACGCGACGTTCCCATTATCGCATACGACATTCACATCATCACGTAATGATAACAAATAAAGCTCATTTTGTAAGATGGCAAGACCAAACATTCTTTATTGAATATTATTTCACACTTGCCATTTCCAAAATGACAATCATAACCATAATTGTCCAAATATGAAACACTAATCAAATTTCTTTGTAAAGAGGGAACATAAAGAACATCTCTAAGTAAAAGAGTGAAGCCATTTGTTAGCTCTAATGAAAGATCGCCAACGGTTTCAACTTCAGCTTGGACTCCATTTTCGACTTTAACGCATCTTTCTTTTCTTTGCATATTCCTCGTCAAACGGAATCCCTGCAAATTATTGGCAACTTGAACAGTTGCACCTGAATCAATCCACCAAGTAAATTTTGAATATTGTACATACAGGGACTCATTTATGAACGTAATGATGTCCTCACCTTTGTTTGACATAATCATTTTCAAGAAATCGGGACAATCTTTCTTGTAATGTCCCTTTTTCTTGCAATGAAGGCACTGATCTTTCTCCACTGTGAAATTCTGTTGCTGAGGCTTATGCTGAGGCTTTCCTGTCTTTTGAGGAGGAATGATTAAAGTTCTTTTTCTTGTAGTCCTTCACATAGTTGATGGAACCACCATGTGAGGATTTAATTCTTTCCTCCTCTTGCACACACATAGCTATGCACTTTTCTAAGTCCTATTTCTCGGACTGCATGTTGTAGTTGACAACAAAGGTGTCAAACTCTTTCGGCAAGGAAGCAAAAACCAAATGAATAAGGAACTCATCCTTGAGAGTCAAATCCATTGGTTTGAGCTTGGATGCCAAGTTGCTCATCCTTAGTATGTGCTCTCTTATGCCACTGCCACCACCAGAGTACCTTTCTGTCACAAGCTGCTTAATCAGTTGTGTAGCATAGGTCTTTGAAGAGCCAGTAAATTGACTCTTTATTTTGTCAAGGTACTCTGTGACAGTGTCACACTCTGCGATTGAGCCCACAATTGCAGGCTCAATCGTGTTCTTTATCACAACCAAACATTTCTTGTTGGCAGTGACCCACTTTTTATGATCAAGATCATATGACATTTTTATAGGAGCATAGTCCCTCTGTCTGGTCTGCCAAGCAGCATCAGCCTCATTGTCATCTCTCACCGGTGCCACAGGCTCTGGGGGACATGGTGTGGTGACTACCCAGTCCACCTCAGCCAAGATGAAAGCCAGGTCAATCTTTTTCTTCCATTCACCGTAGTTGTCTCCTTTGAGAACCGGGATATCCCTGATGTAGCCCATCAAAGAGTATCTTCCTGAAAACACAATTCATATACAGTGAGAACATAATAACAACTGCATGCCTTGGTTTCAACGTTGGTTAAAATTAAACATACAGTTGTTTACACATTAAATCTACATCACCGTTGGGCAGAAATATAGATAATGCATAAAACTCATCAATTAAAATTATAATACTGTTATTATCAACGTTGGTTAGAAAATAATAATATCATAACAGCAAAATTATATGCCTTATTTCCAACGTTGGTCAAAATACGACATACAATTTTATCTATACATTAAATCTACATCACCGTTGTGCAGAAATAGAAATAATGCATAAATCATCAATTTAAATTATAATACTGTTATTATCAACGTTGGTCAGAAATAACAATATCATAATTCACAACAATGCTCAAAAAATTAAATTCTCCTGTTGGTTCGAATTTAATTTAAAGAGTAATCACCATTTAACTTTTTGCAGCGAAAAAATATACTATGAAATAATTTCATGTATACATATATATACCTGAATATATGCATATGTTGACAAACACGAAATTAAACGGTCAATACGAAAAATAAAACATAACTATCAAGAAAAATGGGGGGCATTTTGGGAAAAAACCCACCAAAAACTTATCCTCCCACCGACACTTTTCCTGGTAAAAAGACTTCCCAAAAAAAAATGCTCCACCTTCCCGAAATATCTGCCCCCACTCCCCTCAACCCGCTTTTTCGGATGCGAGCGAGAGGGGCGCGGGCACCTGCAGGGCGGCAGGGCGGCGCGGCGTGCGCTCATGCGAGCGAGCGGCAGCGCGGGCACGCGCAGTGCGGCGGCGCGCGCCGCGCGAGGCGTGGCGGCTGCGAGCGTGCTCGCGCATAAAGATGGCAACGGTAGATACCCGTCGGTATTGCCAACCCATACCCGTACCCGATACCCGCACCGCTACAATACCCGTACCGCACCGGTATGAAAACCTATCGCGTGCGCACCGCGGGTATTTATACCCGACGGGTAACCCGTATCCGAATTGATAAGGGTATATACGAGGCACAGGTATATACGGGCGCGGGTATTTCCATCGGTTTCGTTTCGAATATATATATACGAGCCACATGTATATGTACCCGTTGCTATCTCTAGTATACACCCGTAGGGTATATTTTACCAGCGGGTATGCGGGTACGGTAGTATATACCGCATTACGCACCCGCATACCCGATGGGTAGAGTTTCTTGCCCATTAGCATACCCGCGGGTGAAGTTATCTTTCCATACCCGCCTCCTTATCGGGTAAAACCCATCGGGTATTCGGGTTTCGGGTACCCGTTGCCATCCCTACTCGCGCAGGGCGGCGCGGCCAGAGCAGTGCGCGCTGGGCTCAGCGCGCGCGGTGCAAGGTCGGGCCGACGGCTTTGCGCGAGCCCAGCGCGCGCAGGCGGCGCCCGAAGGTGCAATGGCCGCGCAGGCTCGCGTCGGCGCGCGCGCGCGCAGCGCGCTGTAGCGCCGGCCGCAGGCGCGTGGTCGGCGGCAGTGCCGCGGCGGACCGGCGGCCGCGCGCAGGTCAGCGCGGCCGGCGGCCAGTGCCTCCCTTTTTTAATTTCTTTGGCTCGATCTGGTTTTCTTGGTTCTTTGTTGGCTCTGATACCATTGTTGGTATCTACATTCTTGATTGAATCGAGAGGGAAGGGGAGAGGAAGAAGGGATTATGGGTTACCGACCGTCCGATGCAATGGAGGTGGAGTTGGCCATCGTTGGGGAAGAGAGCGGTGGCGGCGGCGGAGATCCGGTGACGGACGGCGATGGAGCTTCCCGCCGCTGACTGCGCGTCCCTCTAGATCGGTCTAGGGTTTTCGGGTGGGGTTACGGCACAGGCGAACCTCGTGTCTCGTGCCTCCACCCCACCCTCTATTTATAGCGCAGCGCGACAGGGGCCCATTAGCCAATAGTTGGGCTGAGCGCCCCCGATCAGGGCGCGGGTCAAGGCCCCGATTAGCCGTTGGGCTAATCGGGAAGGAGATTAATCCAACAAGACTATGTCCCAACCAGAGCAACAGCAAGGCAAGTTTTACACTTTTACTCCCTCTGTTCCAGTGTTCTTCTTCCTTCCTTTGCTCCATTCAGACTTTAGAGATTGAGAGGTTTTAGTTTGAATAGCTAGCATGTTACTAATCCGCTAAATGAGACTATTTGAGGCTATAGCCCGCTATAGCCTTTGTAACCTCTGCGAAATCCATCCGTTAAATGTCTTAGCCGGCTATTTGAAACCTTGGTCGAACCGAGCACACGAAGCGGTGGGCGTGCGTGGGAGAAGGCATGGTGAGGCTCTGGGCACCAAGAATCGGCGGGAGGCACAGGTGGGGAGAAGTGCCGCCAAACAGGCTAGGCGCGCGATGTGGACCGCACCGAAGCTAATAAGGGGCTGGAACACTATAGCCTCTGTGTCGTAATCACTGTCACTGCAACTATGTATGGTTCATCTGCCTCCTATGCATGGTCGCTGCCTTCATATTGTACTTGTTCATCAACACCCTCTGCCCACTATGGACGCTGGTAGGAGATGTGTAATTACCACTTGCTCTCTTCCTCATCACGCGCAAGGTAACCTTCTTCTGAGGTTCATGTTCCCTGACCATCCTACTAACATCATCATCAGTTTGAATCTCAACCAAGCTTGACAAGCCATTCACCTCTTTTCTTATAGCATAGGTGGTCCACTGTAGAGTATCCAACTTTCTCAATAAAGCGAACAAGATTGAAATAGCACACAAAATCTCTGCCTATCCTTCGCTGAACAATACTTTGTTGCCCAGCTGGAGCATCCTCGCAGTACAAATTCACCATGCATATGTCGTCGGTCATCCTGCCATGAGATTTCTTTAGGCCAATTTGAACTGAAAACACAATGAGAAAAATCATTCTGGAAAGCATAACCACGAAAATTGTAATCCAACCAAAAACTTGACATCACCACAACCAAATTGATGATGCTCTGTCACTACTCATTGTTCAATCCAGCTCCACACGGGATGCACTAACTAGCCCACATTTACAAGGCCAATCCCTAAAACTGGAATAATCCAACAAAACACACTAACGCCTTCACAAGACGAAAATTTCAGTCAAAATCAAACACTCTCCACAAAATTCTAGTGTAATCGACAAAACCGAGCCGAAGCGCAATCTACCCTAATTAAATCCCGAAACAGAGCACACCTGACCACCGGTTCACAACTTACCTGGCGGATGGATCGCTTTGCTGGGCTTGCGATCCCCGGCCGCATCTTTGGCAGCGCAGCACCTCACACTCCCTGTTGTCGCCTTCTCCCCACGTGTGTCGGCCTGCTCTTGATTAGGAGTGCAAACAGAACGGATAATTTTCATCCGACCAACCGACCGAAAGTTTACGGAGCGAATATGAAAGGGATAAATGAGTATCTGGTACTATTCATATCCAAATCCAACTCCAAGAAAAAAATACGGAATATGATACGGGATGAGTGATATTTGTCTGTATCTATCCGTATATTAAATGATATAAGTAAGTCTGTTGTGATTTCACTTAGGAACAAGATAACAGATAGATGGATTGTCACATCTAGATAGCGTGGGGAATACTGAGTGCTCTTTCTTTGATATTTCGGTGATTAGTCTATTTGTATTCATTCTAATTGCATCCCTACTGCTCAATATTCTCTACACCTATGCATAGGTGCAAAAGAAGCAAATAATTTTGATCCCACTGACCGTCCAAAGGCACGTGGAGCAAATACAGAATGGAGAAATGGACATCCGATATTATTCATGTTCGACTTCGACTCCGAGAAAAAATATAGAATAAGATATAGGATGAGCGATATCTGTCTATATTCGCTCCGATTGCACTCCTCTTGATTCTGTGCGTGCATTTGGGACTGGTTCAGTCTTCGGTGCCTTCTAGGAGAAGGAACAAGCTTCGGTTCAGTGCGATCCTAGGGTATGGTGCAGCCGCACCAAGCCACACTGGTATCATATGTCTCGAGCCCGAACAGCGTGGCAAACTAGTCCACGACAGCAAAACAGATGCGTTCTAAGTTTGTGAGCCTGACCGGTGGACCCAGCTTGTTAGTTATGTCAGATTGGATGGAAGTGTGGATTTGAGAAACGTTTTGTCAATATAAGTTTGGTTTTGTGATACAACTGCTTAAAAGTGTGGTTTTGTGATAGTTTTAGCAATGGTAGTGTAGTTTTGAGAAATTTACTCTTTAAACATATGTTGCCGCTATTAATTGTATGTGCAAATCCACTACCAATAAGAAATTATTTGGGGGGAAAATTTTCCTAGAAAACAAAATGACAATTATTTGCATGCCAAAACCACATTGCTAAAACAACATCTGAATTATACTTGATGTATTTATTTTCTTTTGCATAATTAGTAATTTTCTCCTACTACCTTCCAATAAAGTTTGTAAATTTGTAGTGGCTGGAGAACTCTAATTCTATCTTCTAAGTTCCATTGTAGTCCCTTATAATGCTCCTTATTCAATGATAACATGCATTGGTTCTTCGGTTCATTACTAACTTCTGTTAACCTGAGTTGCCGGACTGAGACAACTTGTAAAGAATGAGCCCTCGACCATCCAATCTCATGACGAAGATGTTGGATCTCTCTATGTTCTTGGGGTAATACCGAGAGGGAGAGAGAGGTACTAACCGTCCGACGTAGAGGAGGAGGAGTTGGCCATCGCTGGTTCGTCGGTGAGACGGCGGAGATCCGGTGACGTCGAACAGTGGCGCCGGTGGGACTTCCCGTCGCTGGAGCGCCCCCTCTCAGATCGGATTAGGATTTGTCGGTGGGGTTTGTGGCGGCACGGTGAACCTCGTGGTGCATGTCGCCCCAGCCCCCCACCTCTATTTATATGGCACTAGCGACAGGGGCCCACCAGCCTTTTGGGCTGGGCGCCCCCGATCAGGGCGCGAACAAGGGGGCCCGTTTGGCCGTTGGGCCAAACGGTTGAGATCATTCCAACATTCTCCCCCTTGATCTCAATCTATGCTTTAACTTTAATTACTTTCGACTTTACTCATTCCATTACAGATTAGTGCATAGAACATGTCTCATCATCACGGTCAAACGCCGATAGATTCAACAGTTACAATGCACCTCTCTGTTCTGAAATAGTTACTTTAAACTTTTGGGCCATCTTTTAGTTCAGGAATCATAGGCTTTCCCTTAAACCCATGCCGGCTACATGTTCTCTGAACACGTTGGGTGGTAAGCCTTTAGTAAGCGGATCCGCTAACATCTTTGCGGTACTTATATGCTCAAGACTTATAATTTGATCCCGAACTTTATCTTTCACAACATAGTACTTTATGTCAATGTGTTTGGCAGCACCACTTGACTTATTGTTGTGGGCATACATTACTACGGGTTCATTGTCGCAGTACAACTTAAGTGGTCTATTGATGTCGTCAACCACTTTTAAACCGGGTATGAACTTCTTTAGCCAGTTCACCTGCCCCGTAGCCTCATAACATGCTACAAACTCGGCATACATTGTGGACGATGTAGTGGCGGTTTGCTTTGAGCTTTTCCACGATATAGCTCCTCCAGCGAAAGTGAATACATATCCGGATGTTGACTTTCTATCATCTCCCGCATAATCAGAATCTGTATACCCCACTATATGGAGTAAATCTGATCTTCTGCATGTCATCATGAGGCCTTTTGTTCCTTGCAAATAACACAAGACTTTCTTTACCAATTTCCAATGCTCTATTCCAGGATTGCTCTGGAATCTGCCAAGTAACCCGGTAACAAACGCTAAGTCAGGGCGTGTACACACTTGAGCATCTTGCAAGCTTAGGCAGTGAAGCATATGGAACCGATTTCATTTGATCGAGCTCGTACTGGTTCCTGGGGCATTGAAAATCCCCATATCTGTCGCCCTTGACTATAGGTGCAGGTGAAGGACTACATTTATACATACCAAATTTCTTTAAGACTTTCTCTATGTATGCTTTTGTGACAGTCCCAATGTCCCTTTGTTTCTATCCCGGTGAATTTCGAGCTAGTAGGATATCATCCACATACAGGATTAGGAAGATAAACTTCCCATCTTTAAACTTTGCATAAACACAGTTGTCCTCTATATTCTCTTTAAACCCAAATTTTCTTATTGTACTGTCAAATTTCAAGTACCATTGTCTTGAAGCTTGCTTTAACCCATAGATTGATTTCTTTAGGCGGCATCCCATTCTTTCATTTCCTTCACGACAAAACCTTTCGGTTGTGCCATGTAAACATTTTCCTCCAAATCCCCATTAAGAAATGCCGTCTTTACATCCATCTGATGTAACTCTAAATCATAATGTGCTACTAATGCCATTATGATTTTGAAGGAGTCTTTACATGAGACTGGAGAAAAGGTCTCATTGTAATCAATCCCTTCTCTTTGCGTAAAGCCTTTTGCCACAAGTCGCGCTTTGTATCTTTCTACATTCCCTTGGGAGTCAAGTTTTGTCTTGTAGACCCATTTACAGCCTACTGTTTTGGCTCCTTTAGGAATAATTTTCAAGTCCCAGACTTTATTAGTCTTCATGGACCTCATTTCCTCTTCCATGGCTTCAAGCCATTTTGAAGAGTTTTCGCTTCTCATGGGCTTCTTCAAATGAGGTGGGATCATTCTCCATTTGAAATTTCTCTGTATTATAAATCTGATAATCATCAGAAATAGCTGATCTTCTTACTCTTTGAGACCTCTATCCACTTTGAAAAATATTTCAAATAAAGTGAGAACATAACGGAAAATTATATGCCTTATTTTCAACGTTGGTCAAAAATCGACATACAATTAAAACAATTTTATCTATACATTAAATCTACATCACCATTGGGCAGAAATAGAAATAATGCATAAAAACATTAATTAAATTATAATACTGTTATTATCAACGTTGGTCAGAAAATAACAATATTATAATTCACAACAATGCTCAAAAAATTAAATTCTCCTGTTGGTTCGAATTTAATTTAAAGAGTAATCATCTTTTAACTTTTTTTTGCAGCGAAAACATCAATTAAAAATTATATCTATTTTTTCAAAATTAAATTCTCCCGTTGGTTCGAATTTAATAATGAAAATTATATCTTTTCTTTTAGATATATCAAATATATCTAAAAGTATGCATACCATTAAACAATAATTCAATGTATATATATATATACTCAAAATAAACAATAAAACAATTTCAAGTATACATATATATACGAATGATTAACATTGCTCAATTCAGTTTTCTTACTCACCAAAATTATAATTTTCTTCTTTTTTTGTAATTTCAGGTCAAGTGTCTAGCTCCCTGGTTGTGCCTACTTCACTAAACAAGAATACTATACAAAAATTGATTTCTTTCTAACTTTTGCCCAAAGCTCCATGAGAAGACTTAGTCCAGGCTTCTAGCATGATACAGCTGTTCTTAGATATAATTAGATCTTGTAGGTTTGTAATAATCTGTTCCACAGAAACCGTGACATTTGATCTTCACAAACACATAACAGCAGCTAAAATGGCATACAAAACACAACTAGTTACCCTCCTGTGCATCCCACTGTTAGCTCTCTTGTTGCTTGCCGTGGTGGCTGACAACTTCACAGGTTCTCACCAGATCCGCATTAGATGTGGTGCCACAAGCCCTGCCAGTGATTCTGATGGTCGGACATGGGATGGGGACGCTAACTTCAGGTTAGCAGTTCCCGGCTTTTCAGCTAACGCGTCATACCTAGACCCCTCACTTCCCTCCCCAGTGCCTTACATGAAAGCACGAATCTTCACTTCCAACAACACAATTGTATTTGGTATTGACCCTGGTCGTGTGTTCCTTCGCCTCTACTTCTATCCAACTGCTTATGGTGACCGTTCTGCTGCAAATGCTTTCTTTGGTGTCACTGCTGGGACCCTTATTCTTCTAAATGACTTCAATCCTTCCCAGATCGCTCAGATGATGGGCCGAACCTACCTCATCCTTGAATTCTCAGTGAATGTTACTTCAGCTGAACTTCTCGTCACATTTTTCCCATCCACACACCATGTTAGCTCTTATGCATTTGTGAATGGCATTGAGATTGTGCCCACCCCTGATATCTTCACTACACCGGTGGCAACATTCGCAAATGGTGGGCGCCCTGATCCATTCCCAATCTCTGCTAACATAGGCTTCCAAACGATGTACCGTCTTAATGTTGGGGGTGAGACCATCTCCTCGAAAGACGATTCTGGCTTTTACCGCTCGTGGGAAGAGGACACCCGTTATATTTATGGAGCTGCATCTGGGGTCAATTTTTTCAAAGGCAACAATGTCACCATCAGTTACCCGCCTAGCCTGCCAAATTACATAGCGCCAGTGATTGTCTATGAGACAGCAAGGAGCATGGGGCCAGATGCACGTATAAACATACGGTACAATCTTACATGGATTTTACCGGTTGATGCAGGGTTCTACTATCTTTTGAGGTTCCATTTCTGTGAGATCCAGTACCCAATAACCAAAGTGAACCAGAGGATGTTCTTCATCTACATCAATAACCAGACAGCCCAGGAGCAAATGGATGTCATTATGTGGAGTGGAGGACTCGGCATACCTGTATACAAGGACTACGTTATTGTCACAGTCGGTAATGGTCAGACAGACCTGTGGATTGCACTTCACCCTGATCTTTCGACTAAGCCAGAGTATTATGATGCAATACTGAATGGCCTTGAGGTCTTCAAGCTCCAGGATAACAGCAACAATAACCTTGCTGGGCTCTACCCTCCGCTTCCGCAAAGTCATGATGGGTATCCTAATATGGCATCTCAAGACCGAGGGAAATCAAATATTACTACCCTAGCAACCATTGGTGGAGCTGCTTTTGGTTTTGTGGTGCTGTTGGTTACCTGTTTCAGCATGTGCATTACCTGCAGACGGAAGAAAACCAATGATCATGGCAGGATCAACAGGAGGCACTGGAATCCTCCCCGCGAACACAGAGAATTGCTATTAACCACCTTGCACTTGAAAAAATCCAACCTTTGCCACCACTTCTCGTTCATGCAAATCCAGGGAGCCACCAATAACTTTGATGAAGCCTTTCTCCTTGGCGAAGGTGGGTTTGGGAATGTATACTACGGTGAGATATATGGTGGGATGAGGGTGGCAGTCAAGCGTGGGAACCCACTGTCCCATCAGGGCATTCATGAGTTTCGGACCGAGATCGAGATGTTGTCCAAGCTCCGCCATCGCCACCTTGTGTCACTGATTGGCTATTGTGACGACGAGAATGAGATGATCCTGGTGTATGATTACATGGCCAATGGGACGCTTCAGGAGCACTTGTACAACACCCGAAAGCCACCACTGCCATGGAAGCAGCGTCTTGTGATCTGCATTGGTGCTGCCCTGGGGCTGCATTACCTGCACACCGGTGCGAAGGAGACCATCATCCACCGTGACGTGAAGACGACCAACATTCTGTTGGATGACAAGTGGGTGGCAAAGGTTTCTGATTTTGGGTTGTCTAAGGCTAGTACGGACATGGACAAAACCCATGTGAGCACTGCTGTGAAAGGCAGCTTTGGATATCTCGATCCTGAGTACTTCCGGTGGAATCTACTCACCAAGAAATCAGATGTGTACTCCTTTGGGGTTGTTTTGTTTGAGGTTCTGTGCGCGCGTCCAGTTATAGACACCGGGCTTCCAGAGGAGCAAATGAGCTTGCGTGACTGGGCGCTGTCTTGCCAGAAGAAAGGCATGCTCAGTGACATCATCGACCCCTATCTCCAGGGGAAAATTACCCCGGAGTGCTTCAGGAAATTTGCAGAGACCGCGGAGCATTGTGTTGCTGATCGTAGCATGGATAGGCCATCTATGGGTGATGTGCTGTGGAACCTCGAGATCGCACTACAGCTGCAGGAGAGTGCAACGGACAATTGCAACCTCTCTGAGGAGAGATCATTATTGAACATGTCATCTATGATGACCAGGGTGCATCCATCTTCCCACTCAACAATGAGCACCTCAGGACAGAAAGCTGTATTCTCAAAGCTCATGCATCCAGATGGCCGATAAGACCACACTGCACTTCGGCTTTTCTATTTATCTTTTTATGAACCTGGTAGCTGTTCTACCAGTGGATTTTGATACTTGATATACCAGCATGAGTGCTATTGTACCAGTAATTGGCCCTGTTCTTTTAGGCTACAGCTGATGTTTTTGTCTACGCTTTTCAAACAACGGCAGAAGCAAAATGCGGCAGACATGATCGATGCTGAACGCTTTTTCACTATTTTAGGCTTAAGAAGCCGTATTGTCCGAGAATCCTATTTTTACAAGAAACCGCCATGTTTGTTTTGACTTTGAACGCCTCTTAAGAAGCCGTCCTGTTTATTTTGACTTTCAAAAGAACAGAGCATTAATCTGCATGCTCCATGTACAATCTGATTATATTCCTTAGAATCAAGAATCTCAAATAATCTTCTGGTACACTGACATATCAAACCAGATTACTTTTTTTAACGGAAATACCAGATTACATATACATCTGCATATGATGCTGAACTTTGAAGACATCCTATACTTCCGAGGTTGATAGTATGCTATCTGTACTGCCAATATATAACTTTTTCATTCCTCCAACTACATGTTTTCTTTACTGCTGAAATAACTTTCGTTATCAGACACCACCAGCATGCAACAATCGATGGATTATTATCAATAAATCATGCTGTGCTAATGACTCTATATGACATCATTTGTTGCAACTTGCAAGTTTTTTTAAAGGAAACTTGCAAGTTAGACAACCTCGTCTCACAGAACAAGTAGCAATTGGCCAAACAACTATCCAATAAAGAATAAATATGCTGATTCTTACGCCTCTTCTGCAGTTGTTTCAGGGCAAAATACCACAATCTGGAAGGCAAAGCTGAGAGTGCTGCATTTTTGTTTGAATGACAAGCCTGACAAACCTTTCATACAATGTCTAATGAAGATAATGTTGGTTGAGACTCGAGTCTCTTTATTCTATTAGGTTTAAGATGAATTGAGTGAGTGGAATGGTGCCACTGCTACCCAACTTCAGGACTGCAGAGTTATCATACACGCTGAGAGAGAGTTCTCTTTGTGTGTCTATTCAGAACTAATCTTATGCTGGTTTGTTAGTTTTTTTGGCGTATATGGACCATGAGGTGTGGAGGCAGGTTTGCTCTGCAACATCCTATGTTACCTAGCTTAATAATATGTTCATTGCCTTGTTCATACTATAGTCTTCTGAATATCTTCTGGAAAATAGCCTTATTGGCACGCCTTCAGACAAAGGTTGAATAAGCACTACCATGAATGTAACTAATTTGACGGAAGGATTTGGTCATGGGATGCTGTCTTATTGGTGCACTGATACGAATTTAACTAAATGTGAAGGGTTTAGAGATAGTCTTCTGTTGAACCCTTTCATGAAATCAGCTAAATTAGCAATTAGATCACTCAATTTCAGGAACCAACCATGTAAAATCTTGAACACAAAGCTAAGTGGCCAACAAAGTCACAGGCATGGTTCCAAAAACCAGTTACTGCCAATAACCGCAGTTCAAAAACCGGTTACCGCCATTTCAAAAACCGGCTGAATCTCGAGAATTTGAGTGCTATCGTGATAGAATTTAGAAACCAATTCAATTTGAAGGACCATATAAGAAGGTCCTGTTTAATGTTGTGATGAACCATTGCAATGTTTGTGGAGTGGTTATTTAACTTTGCAAACATCGCTCGTTGGAAGGATTGTTTTTGGTAGAAATTGAGAATTTTGAGATTTGAGACATAGATTGAGTTGGGATGACCTGGTTCATTATATTCATTATATTAAGATTGCATGATGCATGTCTCAGCTAACGTGGGTCAGGTTGTGAAGAACTTGTGCCCGGAAGCAATTTCTTTGTCTTTGGATGTGCAAGGTCGCTTGGAGTCAACTATAGTGATTGGGGCTAGACTCATGGAGGAGTTAAGGCCCAGAACGATCGAGGACGCCGGGTGAAATGGTGAGCTTAAGCATGGCACGAGAAAGTCGAAAAATATTGAAGGTAAGTTCAAACGGCGAGATTACACCATGAGGTTTGGACGGTCCAAGTGAGCCGTGGTTCGATGGAACCGTGACGGGAGAGACTTGGCGGCGCATGGCGAGCTAATGGTGCACCTACACGTGGCGAGTATGAGATTGCTTGCTATGGATGGTGATGATCGGGTCGACGAGGGGTATTTTGGTAGTTTGGCCAAAATACCGGAAACCACATTGGATCAAAACCGCGGCGCGTGGGCGACGTGTTGGAGAGCGGTTTAGGTCAAGGTGGAGCTAGTTGGATCAAGCGAAAAAGGCTTAACGGATTTAGGCTTATGCGTTTTGAAAAGCGTGCATAAATGTCTTATGTGAGTTAAAACCCGTGTGGTTAGGGTTAACGGGTTTCCCCCATTGTGCTAAGTGGATTATATCCATTAGGGCTAGGAATGGTTGGTTGGGCCTCCTATATAAAGGATTGGGGTGGAGACTTGTGTTGACCACTTAATCCATTTCTCATGTGCTCTCAAGTCTAGGGTTAGGGTTAGAGAGTGAGTGCATTGTGTGCTCTTTGTCCTTCTAAGTGGAGTGGCTGTAAAACCTACCTCTTCAAGTAATCATTCATCGATCTTTGACAATCTCTTTGTCTATTATGCGTTTTTGTTTGATTTGCCCTTGATTTGGTTGGTTTTGATCCTTTTTTTTCTTTTCTTGTGATCTTGCTGTGCCAAGAACATGTAAGAGGTGGAGATAAACCTCAGGAATCCATCTCCATCCATCTAGGTAATTTGATGGCAAGATTCACGAAAAAACCCGGGTTTTGTTGATTTTGATCTCATCAAGTGACATCTTGTTTTAAAGATTTTTTTGGTAGTGATCCTTAGTGTTCTAGCTTGCTGTGACATGTGAGAATACATCTAAAATCATCTTAGACATCATCTACCCACAAGCAAGTTGTTTTCACAAATTGGGGTTTTGGCTCGATTTTGGTGCAACTTTCCAACAAACTGAAAAAGCTCCCATCTTTGGCCATGTTTTTCATGATAGTTTGTTGGAATAGGTTCACAATAACCTAGAAAATATACATACAAAATTTCATATCATTTGGATCTATGGATTAAAAGTTCTCTCGATTTTCGGATTTGAAATCGGGCTGAAAATACTATTCATCCCCTGATTTTATTGTAGCAGCGGTCAGACCGCCGTTATAAGGCCGGTCAGACCGCCTCTTGAACACCGGTCAGACCGCCGGAAAGGATTTGGTTCCAAGTTTTGTTGATTTAGGTCAATTGGAGTGATTTTTGGGTGGAGATTCTATGTTCTACACCTCTGTAGGTGTTTGAATATATAATCTTAAATACTAGAGGGAAAATCAAAGTTAGCATCATTTATCTCTCTCTGTTGCTATATTCGATCCTACACAATTATAGAGAAAAGGGAACAACACAAATTGAAAAGAAATAAAGAAGAAATGAAACAAAACACAAGTTACCGTATTCATAGCGAAACCAGCTGGTAACTGCCCGTTCAAAAAAAAAAAACTGGTTACTGGCATCCCCGTGAGAACCGGGATTCGTCCGGAATCTGGAACATTGCACCCTCTGTCACATACATTGAAAAAAAAGTGTTCAGCCTTTTACTGTAAGGCTTCGTTTTTGGATTAATTCAAAATGATGCGTTCAGATCCAAATCTATCTCCACCATGTTGTCACGTTGATTAGGCCATTTTCACTTTCCGAGTACGCCACCATTTTTCACTTTTCGAAAATCAATTATGGGGGGGCTTTTTTTTTAGAAAAAAACAAGGCCACTCGGCCCACTATTGCATGCTACCTATTACAAGATTCAACACTGTCTTATTAACACTTAGCTTGCCTTACCCTTTTTTTCCGCGTCCTTAGGGCTTGTTTGGATAGATACGAATCAGGCCGAATGGCTACGGGCTGCGCTGCACAGGTGGTTAGTTGTAGCCGCCGACGAGGCACTGGAAAGCGGAGAACGCGAAGTGTCAGACTTCGATGCAGGGGCGCGCGGACCTCATCGCGCTTTTGCGGTGGTGCTTGAGTGTGGTATCCGATGCTCAGATTATGGCAGAACCAGGGCAGATCACAAAGGTCCATTTGAACGTAGAAACGTACGTAGATCGTAGCTTTTTGAAATAAGAAAGTCCCACGTTCGAAATGGAGTGGGGTGCGCCATATTGGCTGTGGCCAAGGTTATTAAAATCATGATTTTAGTTGTAGAATTATACGATTCTATGATCTTACGAAATCAATCCGATTCAAATCGTATCTTGAGTTGTACCAGGTAGAATCGTGGTAGAATCACGATCATAGTCGTAGAATCGTGTAGAATCGCAGTGGAATCATGATGGAATCATGATAGAATCATACAACATCCAATATTATAAAAGATTTTGGTGTTTGGTTGTGTTTGATCCTTCAATTCAGGAGATTTAGAATTACAAAAATTAAATTGATTATTTATTTATTTTACTTTTGTATGTAAAATGATTAGATTATGGCAATATGGTAACATCATTTTTTTAGTCGTAGCTCTCAATGACATAGAATTTAAATCACGATTCTAGTCGTGAATAAGATACATTTATTAATAAAATTAGATGCCAAATGACCAAATATAGACTCATATCACTCTTGGAATACATGGTAAATTGAAAAAAATATGTTTGTAGTAGAATTGGGTAGGATCTTAGATTCTAAAATTTGATCCTAGAATGCGATCCTACAAAGTGTCTCTGATCTGATTCAGGATCATGATTCTGACAACCTTGGCTATGGCTAATGGTTTTTTACTATGGCTAATGGATTTGGGTTAAAAATAATTAGTAGTGATTGAAAAAATTGGTTTTAGAAGGAGAGAACTAACAGTGGGGAAAGGGAGAGATGCATGTGCGAGACGAGAGCAAGAGGAATGGGATGTGTAATACACTTGTGATCCCGTGCCTTATCCCCAGAGCAAGAGCAGTGGGGAAGTCACTTCGGAAAGCCGGATATTCATATTGGCTTCTGACTTCTTCAAACAGAAACTAGAAGCAGAAGCTGATATAAACATATCCTTAAAAGAAGGTCCATCAACCACCATCGGACTAAGTTTCTTTAAAACTAGTCAGGTGCCCATATGTTGCTATGAAACATCTTATGTACATATTTTTTTTATCAATTGAAACATCATATCACATGTAGTGATATTTACATTAATAAGAAATCATTTTATGTCAAACAGAAATAAAAAGATTTTAAACCATTGCATTTGTTTTACAGGTATATTGAATTTAGTAATATGGAGACATGATAAACACACTTACCATAGATAACTTCCATTAGTCATAGATTCGAAAGTTTATGAAATTACAAGCCATAGATCTGATGATGATGAGGTCCTCCTCCACCTAGACGTGGCGTCGCCTCTCGGGTCGCTAGCCGGCTTTCGCCCATTGCTGGTGAGAGAGAGAGATGAGAAAGGCTCAATGGAGAATTAAGAGAAGAGTGGAGGTAGGCTGTGGCAACATGGATCACTGACGAGCTGCGGCCCTGCGCTCACCGGTAGCCACTGGTAGAGAAGAGGGGAGTGGGGTTGAATACTACAAGCGGTGGCAATGGCTCAGGGATTTTAGGGCAACATTGGAAATTTTTGTAACGCCCCCATTTTTAGAAACGGGGCCGTTGAACGTCCTGCAATAGCCCAGAAGTTCAGTTGCGGACAGAAGTTGTATCATGCCTGCTCACGAACATTTTAAAAGGGTTAATTTGATTAAAATAAGACATAGCAGTCAATTTTAGTAACTTTAACGGGTGTTCTAGCCCAAAACTTAACTTACAATCAGAAGAATCGAAGAAAACTCCCCATAGGAACGCTTGATTGCAGTCGTAACCCTAACACAAAAACTTGTGACATCCTTTCTTCTTCTGGTATCTGTTGTGGTAAAAAATATAGCAAGACTGAGTACAATCAACCGTACTTAACAAGTCACATAGGGAAATGATATATATCTACTTGCTAGGATTTTCAAGAGATGAGGGTATATAGGTTTTATCTTCTTTGTGTGGATACAGTTTTATTTATAAATATTTTGAACACAGAATAGCAAAACATAAACTTTTTAAGAAATTGGGGTTTCAAAACTTGATTACCAAACTTCAACATTTTCAAATCCTTTCCAAATCTACTTATGCTTTACTGTTAGAATCACCCATTAAACACAACATCATTCACTGGAAGTACGGCGTATTCGAATACCATTTATAATCGACTCTGCAGAGTTGTCCAACTTTACCCACAAGATCTCCTAACACCCGCAATAGGGTTAAGAAAATAAGGCTTTTCACTGTTCAATTCTTTATATGGTCTCTACCCGATAAATTCTTGCTCTACACAAACTTAGGTATCCAACGGGCCAAGTCGGAACACACCCATCTGATTTGTGAGGATCTACCGTTCGTTAAGTATGGTACCATTTCCATACTACGCCCCATCCACTCGCTCTTTCCTGTAGAGGTTCAATTGAATTTGAGCAGCTATTAAACCAGGTTGGATAAACCACTGCTTGTGGTTGAGAGATCACTATATTCTTTACTTGGCATAAGGTTCTAGTCCTTATATTCTCACTGAGGCAACTTTTATCCACAAACTCTTATTTTAGTGCCCATCCGCACTACCACTTTTCCGGTCTAAGCCTTCACCCTAGGACAAGGTCATGGAACCCAACCATCCTATGGTTTCCCATGATACCTCCTTGTCTTAGAACTATTTTAAAATTCTACCGGCAAAATGCCAAATTTCTTAGTAGTGTAAAACTGTTGAGTTCCTGGTCTACCATGATTATTTAAATAGTATATTTAATATTACTAAGTCTTGTCAAGGTGAATGTGCCCATAAAATTAAACTGGACTTTATTAGGTGGTAGGTCGTAACTCATACCATGTCATTCTAAATATTTATTATACAAGAAATAATAGTGTGTACGTAACATAATGAAATTATAGATAAATAAATAATTAAAGAAATGTATGATCAAAAACATGTAACTTGCCTCTTTGTCTATATGATACTGACTTCTTTAATTGCTCTCGTAGATCTTCTAACGACCAGCTCGTTGGGTCCGTATGCTAATGCGGAAGACAAATTTCAAGACAATTTCAAGATGATCAAAAGGGTATATTTATATTGGTCGTAGATCTTCTAACGACCAGATCTTCTAACGACCAGCTCGTAGATCTTCTTTAATTGGTTGGACTGATCGGTGTGGGTTAGACAATTTCAAGACGATCAAAAGGGTATATTTATATTTTTAGGGTTTCGATGAATAGTGATGGTGAAAACAATACTAGACAAGTTCGAACTGACATCGGGGTGGGCTAGGGTTTTATTGGAGTATATTCAGGCTAAACTGAGTTGAGAATGTATTTTACAGCTCAAAATGATCAGGACAGGTATATATATATACATCTATAGTTTGGTGAATAGTGGCGGCCAGAATAGTGCATCAACAAGGGTTTGGAATGACTTCTGAGCTCGATAGGTTTTTATCGGGGTTTGATATGGGAAAACAGAGCTGAGAAATAGTAGACAGGCTCGAAATGATCGAAATAAATATATTTTGTATTTTTGGGTATGGATGAACATTAACGGGTGTAGGTACTGTTCACTAACTGGTTTTTACTGTTCACCATGGGTCTACTACTGTTCAATGTAGGTAATCGGCATCACTGTTCATCTTCTTCTTCGATCGCGAGCTATAGTAACAGGAAAACAGAGAAAAATGGTGCTAGTGATTAGTGGAGCTATGGTGATTGGCGATGGAATCCGATGTTATAGGTGGGATCCTAGGACCAAAGGGAATCCATTTTGGGGCTCAGTGGCAGCTGAAGTTTGGGCGATCGCCAACGGCGAGGTCTTCCTTCCTTGGGACTTTTGAATGGCACAGGGGGTAATGGCGGGTTAAGAGGACAGTAGCATTAGCAATTGAGCATCACAGGGGTTAAGGAAGGCTTTGGGAAGTGGTGGCTTGGATCGGGGTTCACCAGTTGGGGCTATCCATGGTAAGGCCTCAAGGTCGGGCGGTGGCGCTAGTCGCCAGCATAGTAGAGGGCTCGGGAAGCTAGGGTTGAGCTTCAGGGGTATTACTAGGAGCATAAAGAAGCTACAGGTAGAAGCAATCAAATTGGAATGGACTAGATAGAAAGAATCACAATTTGAGCTTACTTCGGGTGTCTCCGACATCGACGGCGATGCGACGGTTGTCGAGGCAATCGGGGTGGTGGTGGCTCACCTTGGGCACTGATGCATCTTAATGGAGGGGCTCAGGGCATTATATAACCGACTTAAGGTGGTGTAATACCTTGAACGTCTTTACGGCATCCCTAGGAGTATTTAGCGGAATTGTGGAGTTTCTCGGTTTTTCGGTGAATCGTGAGAGGCGGGAATAAAATTGTGGAATTGTCTAAAGTGAAAAACATAAATTAATTAATTAAAAATTAAGGAGTGGACTGTCTAGAGGGGTGGGCTAATCTATTTGGGCCAGCCAGTCCAAAGGGCCAGCCACACCCCCTTCCTACCACCCAAACCCTAGCCGTCCCCCCAAACCCCCCTTGTGCGTAGACCCCTCCCTTTGGCCGCCACCCCTGTGCCCCCTTTCACCTCTGCCTTCCCCCTCCATTGCCTTGCTGCCCTGCTACAAAAGAGAGATCAAAGAAGAGAAGGGAAGAAGAGGAGGAGAGAAGGGAGAAGAAGGAGGGAAGCAAAGAGGAAGAAGAAGAGAAAAGAGGGGTGATCTGGAGGGATCACCTAGGTATATTTTCTCACCTTAATTCTCCTCTGTTTTAGATTTATTTAGAGTTTTTGGCTTATGATTAGAGATATTCTTATGGGGTAAACAACCGATTAGCGATTAATTGTTGTCTGCGCGTAGACTAATTCGGGCTGATCGTCTGTTCGTCTAGATTAGGACATCAAGATGATTTTTCCTGCAGAGAAAAATATATGAAAGTTGTAGAGGATGTGGAAATATAGCTACTGTAATTTTTGTAGAGTTCTTGGCCGTGGGGTTTGGGCGCATCAGAGATTGAAACTCTGCTATGTAGCAAAGGAGTAGTCATAGACTAGTTTCTGATCAGGTGCAATTTCAGAGGAGCTAACAAATTTTATGAATTTTCTCACAATAACAAAAGTCATAGAAAATTATATGAACTAGCTTGTGTGAACATTTCATGATTTTTAGATCAATATACAGAGGGTGGGGTTTGGTAGAAGCTTTCTGGCCAAATCGCTGATGTAGAGTCTGTCCTCTGTTTTCCACGATATTTTACACCTCTTTAACAACAGAATAAAAATATGGTGTCTTCTTGAAAGTTGTAGTATTAATTCTTTAGTTTTTAGAAATATTTTTTTTGCTATGTTTGGCCTAGTGGATTAAAAGATACGAAAAAAACAATCAGCGCTGCTGCAGTGGGCTGAGCGTGGGAACGACGAGATGAGAGGGAATTATTGGGTTTTGGGCTTAGCGGTGGTTTATTTATCAGTTGTGGATGTTATGTTGTGGATTTGTGCTGAGTTGTGACCTGTGAATAGGTGTTTTTACTCCCGACCGTGCTTGTGGCTTCCGTCCCTTTGTTAAAGGCAAGTAAACGTAGCGGTTGTTGATACAGTTTAACTTGTTAATTTTACTATCTCTACTTTAATTAATTCCTATTAAATCAAGATGCTTTGTTGTGCTACATGCTCTCTTATATTGTGGTCTTTGTGGTAGAATTATTTATGAATTAATTGTTTATATTCTTGATGAATTGAATGTGGTTTATGTGGTAATACTCTTAATGAAACAAATGTGGTTTATGAAGTAGTATTATTTATGAATATATTGTGGTCTACGTGGAAATATTTTTATGAATCAAATGTGGTCTATGTGGCAATATTTCTTAGGAATTAATTGTGATTTATGGGGTTATATTCTTTTTGAATCAATTATGGTCTATGTGGTAGGATTCTTATGAATCAGTTATGGTCTATGTGGTTATATTCTAAATGAATTAATTGTGGACGATGTGATAATACTCTTTATTTCATATCATGCATTTCATGGTATGTCATTTGCATTGTGGATGTCGTCGCACTTAGCCACGATCGTACCGGTACAGCATCGTACATTGCCATAGTACGATACACACTCTTACCTTGTTGGGTAAGGGTGCAATGGATCATATACATATATATGCATTTTCATTGTGGATGAATCATTTGCATACATATGCAATTTGTTGTGGATAAATCATTTGCATGCATATGCAATTTCTTAGTTTTTATGTGGAATTGGCTCATGAGGGTTACTTGTGGTATGAGAGATGTGGCTATGGTTGTGGAGTGGGGTTCACCCCCCTTGTGGTATGGTTAGGGTTGCGGTTGTGGGGTTTACCTCCGCACTATTCCCTAAATCAGTAGATAGTGCTCACAGTACGTTGTTGAATCAACTCATACATCGCATGACATTCATAAAGCCATAATATTATACATCAGAGTTTAAAATACGCCATGTCGGGCGATAGTTTTACATAATGGGCCACCAAGGCCAAATACTTACAGTTCAAAAGATCGCAGTGGAAAACAAGAACAACAGCGAGACCAAATAGCCACAAGCAAGCGACTGAGGGGTAAATATGTGCAGACTATATTGCCTAACTCTAAGCAGTATAGGTGCACACTCTTCCAACAAGTCTTCTTGCCTAGGACTAAACAGTTTCAAATTCGCCTTAATTGCAGTCGTCCGCTCCATTGCTTGGTGCTTCATCGTAGGCGTAATGGTCTTGACATCCTGTCTCTAGATATGATGATACGAGGGTGAGCATACTATGTACCATGCTCCGCGAGCCAATATACAGTATGCAATTAATTAACATGCATGGCTTGTTAAAGAATAGGCTCAGATTATTTTATTTGCCGAAAATTGCTTTTAAAAAGACGTAAGATACATATATAAAAATTTCGTAAGACCTAGCCGTTTGGACTAAAATAATAGTATTTGAAAAAAAATATGATGATAGTATTGGCATAGATTACATCCACTTTTACGTGTCACCTGCACCATATATTAATCTTTCAGCATTATAGCCGCTTACATTATCACTAAGATGACACCCAGGGCTGTCCATCGCCCTCCATTTTTCTTTAACCACTCCTTCCCATAAAAATTATTTTTGAAATAGAACTATATTTGAGTTAGGTTCCCATGTCCACTCCTTAACCATGGGCACGGCTATTCAAATAGTTTTGACTCTATAGAGTGTGTACACTTTCACCACAAGAGACAATCCGCTCGTTACCCACATGATTCTATAGTCATGCGATTGAGTAGATCGTCATATTAACCTTTCAAAGCTACCTGGCCTTTTGTTCTCATCCCAACCTATGGGTTGCTCCCACTTACGGTGGGTCCCATACGTTGCACGGGATGTTAACCACTGATACTAGTGCCTCCATACTCCACTCCCCATAGCGCTAGTACGATAGGAAAACAAGTCACCTTCCAAGCGGTGTCCCTTTAGCCACAACAGGCCATGGCATTACCTCACTCCTCTCCCCAACCTGTGAGATGAGTCCAAGGTTCGATAGGTTTACTCAACCAAGTTGCACTTTGTAGATTTGTAGTTGTACTATTTTACAATGGGAGGTCCTGACCAGATTCAGTCCTCAGGGTTATGATATAGGGTCACCCGATCTTCTCGATGTAAGATGGATACTCGCGGGAGTCTTGATGAATCGCAATGATCATTCGATGCTACTGCAAGGGATGAACACTCTTTAATCCACCAAAACACACTCGCGTTGATTTCGCTGATCACCAAGCGAAGATCTATCATGCACCCAATTCTTAGCGGAAAGGCTAAACGATCTTGATTGAAGAACACTCCTAATTCTCTATAAAATTTCGGCAACAAATTCGAACAAACTTTAGTAGAGTGATATTTCTCAAAGGTGATATGTGCCCTAAAGGTTGTGAATACAAGGCTTATATAGCCACTTGGGATGTCCATATGGTCCCCAAATCGAGTACAACTCAACCTTATATTTTTTAGATTCGAACTCTCACAAAAAGGAAAGTAGAATTTACACCTGTAATATTGTTTTGGTAATAGCAGATGATTCATGATGAATTTCAATATGAGGCCTTATCCATTGCGTATCCCTTGAAATAAGCTTTCCAACGAGTACAAGAACACTCAAATCGGACTCCGTTTATAAAAGTTATGGTCTTTTTAGTAACTGCCTGTCAGGCTGTCTCGAACCGAATCTGAATTGAGTTCTAAGTTGAATCGAATTCGTTTGAGCTTGTGGGAGATCTGAATTGGACTTGAAAATCCTATCCAAAACATATACTTGAAGTTCTTGGATTCCCCCTTTGCTCTCCCACCACATGGACTTTCTTTTTCCCTTCCACATGGGCCTTTCTCTTATGTGCTCTATCCGGTCACATGAGCTTTGTTCTTGTTGGCTCCATCCGCATGCGCTTTGTTCCATTATGTCTTTGGCACCTAATGTGGTTATCATCTTCCTTGTGCCTCTCTATTTCTTTGGCTCCGGCCTCCAGCTCCTCTTTCTCAGTTCCAATATCTTCCATTTGACAAACATGAAAATGTATCATGTGATAACATGAGGTAATATTCCATCCTTATGAATAAAAACATTAAGTTTAGTTTAGAATGAGTTCACCTAGCCATATTTTATGTTGCTCAATAATTCTTTTCAGTTGAATACTGAAAAATACAAGACACGTGCGTATCCGCATCATCTCCCTTCTTCAAGAAAAGCCATCCTTGGCTTTTGATAGCCTAAAATTGTACTAAACAAAGAATACAACATGTACACATGGTATATATAATTTTCACCAGTACTTCTTCTATTTGGCACATCATGAATATCTGACGGCGAAGTAAACAAGAAGAACAACACATATGCATGGTATATGTATATATCAATTGTTGTGTCATTCCCATTATCTTGCACAAACAGATGAATATAGCAGCGACCAAAAGATGTATGCATTGCAATATTATTTGTCATATCATTCTCCCTCCCATAAGAGAAAGTCGTCATCGACTTTTCTAAGAATATGGATAGATCATTAATGGGCAAAATCTGATTTAGTTGTTCAGATATGGGGAAGAAAATTTTGAGCGCCTTCCATCTCATTAGTTGTTCAGATATGTATGTATCAATTTAGTTGTTCAACTGCGCTATTCTAATTAGTTTTACATGATTGTACATCAAAGATCGAACAAGTAGGCTTATGAAATCTTTCTAAACAGTACGTACTATTATTGAAATTCATCTCATTGTGATCATAACATGGCACAAAAGAAATTTTATCCACAATATGCAATTTCAATTCAACAAGCTTATCACATGTAATGCAAATTCTATGAACATAAAATTTGTTATCTACACTGTAATCTCCAATCAAATTGAACTTATATATGTAGGTGTAGGTACTAACTAGTGATTTTGAATATGGAATTTCAGCAATATTACCAATCACACTAGATAGCTCCTTAGGATCATTAAACATAATATAGCATAAAGAATGGTTAGGAGATATTCTAGTAAGAACTTGTTTATGAGTAATCAATTCCACATTATATAAATTGAGCATAGAAATTTCAAAACATAGAATTTTCAGTTAATAATATGAGCTTTCACAATTACTCACTTTTTCACAATTAAGTTGAGCACTAATATTGTTAACTTTGTCGTCCTTCTCAGATAATGTAAGTGATGGGGGTTTAAAATTATTAGGATGTACCCACGGGAAGCAAGCACTTCGTCCTCTCACATGGTTACCTCCTCCTTATTTGCCTTTGAAGATACTAGGTTGTTGAACGTTCAATTCTTCATCTTTAATGTCAACTTGTATAATATAAGAAGCAACGCTAGAAGTAAATATTAATGTGTTAGTTTCAAATTCATCTTCACTTTGTCTATCTTCTACTTCTCCCTTTTCTTTTGGTATCTCTCTCACACTCTCAATTTAGATGCTCTCAACTTCACATATAGTGGAATCACACAGCTCACTATTTTTGTCACTTTCACTCAATTTGGCTATGTGGCTCTCATCCTTGCATGGGTCGCGGTGTATCTCAGGAGCTATATGTAACTTTAGAATATCACTATACATCTTCTTGGCTGAAGGGTAAGTCCCGTGCTCGGTCATCTTCTCATATGTCACACTAGTATGGGCGGAAGAACTAAGGTATGGACATGGAAGGAACTGTGGTGTACGGCTCTCTATAAGTCTCTTATCCTCTTCAATGACATAATTCAAAAGATTTTGCACATTACCAAAATATTTATATTGAAGTGCAGCGGCGATCTTAGAATTCAATTCTCCTTTGAAATATGCCTTCTCTTGTGGTTCACTAGTGACACCGGCATGGCATAATGCATCTTATAGCTCAAAATAATATTCTTGAACAGTGTTACTCCTTGTGTGATACTCTCAAGATGGCGTAGCAATCTCCGCACATAATCAGATGGCATAAATTCTTTCCTCATGAGTGCCTTCAAATCTGACCAAGATTTAATAAATTTTTTCCAAATCGTTGTTGCCACCAATTATAAGCATAATCTTCAAATATTCTAGTGGCACGCATCACCTCTTGGGCTTTGGAAATCTTTTTAAATCTGAACACTTTCTCCATTTGCTATTCCCACTCAAGATACTCATCTGGATCTTCACTGTCGTAGAAAAGATTAAAGCTATCTTCTTCTTGTTGTGGATGAAGTGCCCGTATAATTTCATTCACGATGTTTGAGCGTAATACTTTCATTTGATGATTGAATTCAATGTGTCGATCTTGTATATCCATTTTGAGTTGTCCCCCCATTGCAGCTGTGCGATTACAAATTCTTACTTCATTGCACTTCTCATTGCCTGATGTTAGAAATGTCACTATAGCTATCTTCTCCACCTGACATGATTAGTGGCACAAGAAAACACAAGAACCACAAATATATATATATATATATATATATATATATATATATATATATATATATATATATATATATATATATATATATGATATGTGGAGTTTACTCAATCTCAATATTTCCTCTTCCAAGTAAAGTTCTTAACTTTCTGAAGTGAATTGAGGCCAAAAGAAACTTACACTTGATGGTAGCTACAATAGCAAGTGATGATCAAGTGGATTTAAAAGTGATCCACAATTGCACGACAAAGGATATTTGGTGGAGCTTGGTTAGGGAGTGTTTATCCTACACAATCTGAATTTCACAATGTTATTGAATTAAGTAATAATCTAAGTTAGAAAACTCTTGCCTATGTGCTGATCCAGAAGATATAAGTGAAGTGTATGAACACATACTCAATGATCAATATGACTTAATGCAAACAAAGGATTGAGCTAAAAGAAACAATAGGGAAATATTAGCTCATTTTGCATCAAATACAAGGAGAGATACTAGCCAATTGCAATAATATGAATTTAAGGGCACAAGATTGCTCAAAGAAATTAAATACATAATCTAAATTTACGGACTAAAATTAACTCACCCAAATTCGACTAATGATTTTTTTCTTCTTTTTTCTCTTTCTTTCTTTCTTTTATGCTCAAGCCGTGGCTTCTCTCTTTTTTTAATCAGCTACCTTTTTTTTACTCAAAGGCCAAACTAGGTTTTAATTGTTCCTTGATTCTACACGTCCAAAGTTGTTCAGCAATGTGTAGATAATTTTAGATCAATCCTAAAGAAATTATAAAGACTTGTCTCAAGAGTCAAGATTTAAGTTAAAACCTCAACAGACACTCAGAATTCAAACCGCAACAAACTTTAGATAGTTCGAATGTGTCGACTAGGATTCTTTGCGGTGCACAACTTCGAGATGGCTGAATCAAACAAGAAAAGGAAATTCAAAATGATCAAAGTATAGACTCACCTAGGTCACAATTGCCATGGTCTTGTTGGTTTTGGCTTGCGTCTACCTCGGATTCTTCCTTTTGAGCCTCGTACGCTAGTTTTGTGACAAACGGGAATTTAAAAACAATAAGTACAACCAAATAAACTCTCACAAAAATTCAAAAAAACTCAAAAATTCATGATTTTGGTTCCATTGGATAGAGGATGAATTTAGACAAATTTAGCAATTTTGTTCACTTTATTTGGAGTTAAAATGAATTAGTTATGATATTTAAAGTTCTCAACTTTAATATTTTAAAAATAGAAATTCAGAAATCATTAAATAATCCTAAGGAGAGAGTGCATGTGACTGACAGGTGGGGTCCATTGGTTATATTATTTTTCTTTTTCTCTCTCCGACAGGTGGGACTCACTGGCTTTATTTATTTCTTAACTCATCAGACACTGACATGTGGGGCCCACTATGGGTTATTAACTCTCCGTGGTTTCACTGACAGATGGGGCCCACGGGGATTAATTATTTTGCAGATGCTGACAGGTGTGGACTGAATAACGGTTTAATTAAATCGGGCCCAAATGTCAATGACTCATTATAACTAACTGCCACCATTAACTGCTAATTACTCCTTGCTAATCATACGACACCGATGAACAGTGCCTTCTTCCTCTCGACGACAATGGCGAAGCTCGCCGCCGGCGGAGAAGGCGGTGGCCGGACACGAGCATAAGCAAAATGGGTTGTTCGTGCCCGCGCCACCTCTAGCTGAGGTCTCGCTGGCCAATTTGGCCGGAGCCATGATCAGCGGCGAGCCCAGGCAGTGGTGGAACATGATAGCAATGGCTACGATGGTAGAGAGCGTTAGCATTCAATCGGTGGCTAGAGGAGTACCTCGGGGTGGTCACGGTGCGGAATTTGAGGTCGACGGAGCTCGGGCGTGACTGAGGAGGGTTGTCGGTGTGCGACAGCGCGGTCCGAAGGGAGTTCATGACTAGGGGGCAGCTCATGCAGTGGGAGCTTCGGTCAAGGGTCGGGATGGCTTCACCTTGCTCCTAGGATGCTTCTGCCGAATGGAATTGGTCGGAGGCCGATTCAATCGCCGGTGAGCCCGATGGCCGGAGTCGGGAAGAAGGGGCCTCGACGAGCTACAACGCACGAGAGTTCAATTGCGTTCGGTGGGAGTGAGAGGGAGGTGCGGGGAGTCGATCAGTGGCCTTGGCGGGTTCTTATAGGCAGCGGAGAGGGCTGTCCGCACAGAGGTGATTGGGCAGCCATGGCCACGGCATGTCGACGCATGGGGTGAAGGGGAGTGCTACCGGTCGAAGGAGGAGCGCTGCGGCGCGCGATCACCGCTTTTGCATTGCGGTGAGAAGGAAGGGGGCGATCTTTGGCAATAGTCTCCCTCCCTTTCTTTCTCTTTTATTTTATTTTTATTTTCATTTTTGCTTGAATTCGCTATTTTTGGGCATGATGAGCCTAATTTTCCAAGGTGTCCATTTCAGAGAACTTTATCTTTCATATTTTACATGTCACTTCTTACGACATGGGGAGGGAAAATGCTTGGCATCTTTTCATATTCACATTTTGGTTTAATATTTTCTCCAATTAAATATATTCTCTCCTTTTAGAAATGGAGAACATGTCCAAGGTATATACATTTTCCAAAAATTCAGAACATGTCCAAGGTATATACATTTTCCAAAAATTCAAATCTTAGGACATTACAAGTCTACCCCTCTTAAAAGGAATTTCGGCCTAATCCGAAAATAAGTAGGGGTAATCCTTCCTTAACTGGTCTTTACGCTCCCAAGTAGCTTCCTTTTTGGTATGGTGGTTCCATTGTACCTTGCACATCCGAATGGTTTGATTTCTTGTTTTCTTTTCCACCACGTTGAGGATTTTGAGAGGGCGCTCTAGGTAAGTCAAGTCCTTCTCGATCTCGATTTCTTTGAAAGGAGTTTGGTCTTCTAGCACCCGAAGAGACTTCTTAAGCTGGGACACATGAAAAAAATCATGTATATCTACTAGGTTCACAGGTAGCTCTAGCTAGTATGCTACCTCTCCCTTCTTGGCCTTGATTGGGAATGGTTCAACATAACATGGAGCGAGCTTGCCTTTGACTTTAAATTTTCTAACTCCTCTCAAGGGTGATACCTTTAGGTACACATAGTCTCCAATCTCAAATTGCAAGGGTCTTCATCTCTTGTCCGCATAACTCTTTTGTCTAGATTGCACGGCTTGCAATCGATCCCTAATTAGACGAACTTTTTCTTTTGCTTGTTGAAGGGTCTCTGGTCCGAAAATAGAGCTTTTCCCTACTTCAGACCAATGTAGAGGGTTTGGCATTTTCTTCTATACAAGGCTTCAAATGGGGACATCTTCAGACTAGTTTGATGACTGTTATAGGCAAACTCAGCGTAGGGCAAACATTTGTCCCAGTCCATAGTAAAATTCAAGGCACAAGCTCGAAGCATATCTTCCAATATTTGATTCACCCTTTCTATTTGACCATCAGTTTGAGGGTGGTAGGTAGTACTAAAATCAAGATCAGTGCCGAGGGCTTCATGAAGGCTAGCCTAGAAATGCGAGGTAAATTGATTACCTCGGTCTGAGACTATTCTCTTTGGTACACTGTGTAGACACACGATGTGGGACATATACAATTCCGCCAACTTGTCTCCCTTGTAAGTGGTTTTGACAGGAAGGAAGTGGGCGACCTTGGTTACTCTGTCCACTATTACCCATATGGAGTTATACCTGACTTTGGTTCGGGGTAGACCTGTGATAAAATCCATCCCTATTTCTTCCCATTTCCATTGAGGTACTTGCAATGGCTGCAATAATCCAGCTGGTCGCTGATGTTCAGCCTTTACTCTTTGACACACATTGCAGCAGGCAACATACTTGGCAATGTCCCTTTTCATTCGTGGCCATCAGTACCACTGCTTCATGTCTTGATACATCTTAGTGCTCCCTGGGTGAAGGGAATATGCAGAACAATGTGCTTCTCTCAGTATCAAGTTCTTAAGATCCTCTTGGTGAGGGACGAAAAGACGTGTCCCATATCTCAAAACCCCTTGTTGATCTTCATTCATTTTCAGAGCCTTTCCCTTGGCCATTTGGCTCTTCATTCTCAAGGCTGTTGAGTTCTCCTTTTGGGTAGCTATGATTAGTTCTTCTATACTTGGTTGGATTTCCATGGTTGCTATGGTGCCTTGCTCTATTATTACTAAGTTGAGGACCACTAGTTCTTTATGAAGCTCAGGTTGTTGTTCTTTAACCATGAGGTTACTGCAATAAGCCTTGCGACTTAAGGCATCTATTACCACGTTTGCTTTACCAGGGTGGTAATGAATGCCTAGGTCGTAGTCCTTAATCAACTCAAACCATCTTCTTTGCCTTAAGTTGAGATCCAACTGTGTAAAGAAGTACTTAAGGCTCTTATGATTGGTATATTATCACAGTGGTTACCAATCAGATAGTATCGCCAGATCTTCAAGGCATGGATCACTGAGGCCAATTCTAAATCATGAGTTGGATAGTTCACCTCATGAGGGCGAAGTTATCTTGATGCATACGCCAAAACTTTACCTCCTTGCATTAGTACACATACAAGGCCTTGATGGGAGGCATCACAATATACCTCGAAGTCCTTACGTATGTCCAGCAGGACTAGGACAGGGGTGGAGGTTAACTTCTTCTTGAGCTCCTGAAAGCTTTCTTCACAAGCCTTGGTCCATTCAAACTTCTCCTCCTTTTGAGCAATTGGGTTAGCGGCTTGGCGATCCGAGAGAATCCTTCTATGAACCTTCTATAATATCCAGCTAGCCCAAGAAAACTTCTTACTTCTGTGACAGTTGTGAGCTGCTTCCATGCTACCATGGCTTCTATCTTGGCTGGGTCAATAGATACTCCTTCAGCAGATACTATATGGCCCAAAAAGCTAATATCATTTAACCAAAACTTGCATTTGCTGTATTTGGTATATAATTGATGTTCCTTTAGCTTTTCCAATACTAGATGTAGGTGTTCATATGTTCCTCAGCATCCTTGGAATAGACGAGAATATCGTCTATGAACACTACTACAAACTTGTCCAGATATTCCATGAAGACTTTATTCATGAGATTAATGAAATAAGCTGGGTCATTGGTTAAGCCAAAGGACATGACTGTGAATTCATATAGCCCATATCTAGTGGTGAAGGCTATTTTTGGGACATCTTCGGCTCTAATCTTCAACTGATGGTAGCCTGACCTCAAATCAATCTTGGAGAATATAGCAGCTCCTCCTAGTTGGTCAAATAGGTCATCAATTTAGGAGGGGATACTTGTTCTTGATGGTTACTTCATTCAGGGACCGATAATCCATACACATTCGGACGGTGCCATCCTTCTTCTTGACAAACAGCACTGGGGATCCCCAAGGAAAGGAACTGGGTCTGATGAAACCCTTTTCCTGCAAGTCTTGGAGTTGCTTCTTGAGTTCCTCCAACTCATCTATGGTCATCCTATAGGGTCGCTTAGCAATTGGGGCAGCTCCAGGCTTTAGATTGATGACGAACTAAGGTCCCTATCTGGTGGCATGCCTAGTAATTTCTCTGGAAATACTTTAAGATAATCTTGAACTACCAGCATTCCCTCTAGAGGTACCTCTTGGAAATGATTAACCGCACGCCCCCATGATACGGTCGGTCCACTTTGACTGCTATGGTTAACCCCGGCACTTGGTCAAACTTACTTTTCTGGTGGAACAGTCTATTACTCCTTGGTGCTTTGCTAACCAATCCATGTCTAGTATAATGTCCAAGGTCTGTGAGTGCAACACTATTAGATCTGCCAAGAATCCCCACTCTTCCATGGTGATCTCTACTCCTAGGCATACTAGGGTGGCAGTAATGGTTCCAGCAGGTGAGCTAAACACCACTGGCTTCTCTAATGGGTACATAGCTAATCCTAGCTTGTCCACATACCCTCTTGCTATGCACAAATGTGAAGTCCCAGAATAAAAAAGAAGCACCGGATAGTCTTGACAGAAAACGTACCCATCAAGACTCCAGCGGTTTCCTGGGCTTCCTTAGCGGTGATGGGGTTGATCTGGCCATGGTTGGGAGTGGGAGCTGTCTGTTGGGTTGAGGGGTCTGATATCCCTTGTTTGGCGCTGATGCTTGACCACGAACAGGAGTGGTTCCCAAGTTAAACTTCACCGGCGTGGTGTTCCGGTTTGGGCATTGACTAGCAAAGTGTCCTTTCTCCCCACAGCTGAAACAATTGTACTTTGCCAGAGGATTGGTCCCGGTGGATTGGCCATTGGGTCGGGGGATCTGAGGAGTACTGCCACTGGCATAGAGCACCGTTGTGGAAGTTTCCTGCCTGGTATAGGAGGGGTTGTTGAAGAACTTCTGGATAAACCTTCCTAGTGGTCTTTGCACCACTTGTTTGCGCTTGCGGCTGGCCTCGAGGTTCTTCCTTTCTCCAGAATGAAGTCTTATTCACCAGCTGGTGGAAACTGGTGATGTCTTGTATAATCAGTTGCACACGCAACTCCTCATTCATTCCCTCAAAGAGCCAATTGATCTTCTCCTCCTCATCTATCACATCCTTGGGAGCATAGCGGGCAAGTTGATTGAACTTGGTGAGGTATTCACTAACATACATGTTTCCTTGTTTCAGAGTGTGGAACTCATTCTTCTTTATCCTCATCACATTGGCAGGGACAAAGTTGGCCTTGAAGGTGGTCTTGAACTCCGCCCATGTGATGACTGAATGAACATGTCGGGCTCGCGGTGCTCAGTAGGCTTGGTGGGGTCCTTGGGGTTCTTGACCCGCCGCTGCCCCTTGTCCTTCACTTCTTCCTCGAGTCATCTCCAATCAGAGCGTCCTCTCGGCCTCTGGTGGACAGGTAATTCTTCCACCACGATGCAGTTGCTCCCTTGAGCTGGTGAGTGGTGAAGATTACCCAATCTTCGTTGGTACACTTGGCCAGCCGGAGTTTTCTCTCCGTATCTCGAAGCCAGTCCTCAGCTTCGAGGGGCTTGTCAGCCGATGAGAATGTCAAAGGTTGTGTTATGAGAAAGTCGCCCAACTTAGTGCTATGGCCGCCGACATTATCTTGCTGGCGGTGTAGATGGCCTGCAGAAGCTGGGTTTGTTGAGCCATGACTTGAGCCAAAGTGGGGTGTTCGGTGGGGGTGAAGGCGGAGGATTGACTTCTGGACCTCGGCCTCTGTCTTGGCCCACATGCGAGGTCTCTTGACTAGCCTCAGCCTCGGCCTGTAGGCCTGGTGCAGGGCTAGCCTGAGCTCTGGTGACTCGTTGGGTTGCCATCTGCAGATACCAACTGCAATTTTGAATACATGCACTAAGTATGCAGGTTTTTGGCCCAAACCAATCATGCAAAAACCAACAAAAATAAATAACAAATCAAATTACAATACAAGGCCTATACCTGGCTGCATTCCATTCATAATTTTTAGAGTTCATACAGCTCAACACTCACATAGCACTTTGGCTGTGCCGAGCTTTTAGTTACAATAACGTACTAAACCTTAATACACAACTTGCTACTACAGGGGCCAATGCTCATTACACCACACTGAGCATTACACTAAAGGTCTACTACTCCATGAAGGTGGCTCTCAGGGAGGACTGTACGCAAATTAGCTCACTGATTCACACCACACACAGCTGCACACCCTACTCTACACCGCTGCCACTGGTCTCTCTGTCCCAATTTTTGCATTTGAACTTGTTGCACGCTTCTTTTCTCCTGCCTAATCATCGTCTATATAGGAGCATTGCTCTCCTCTACACTATTCAGTTTATGACATGTATTTATGCACAGCAGTAACCAGACACTTAGTTTGGATGGATCCAAGGTTATCTAACTTCCAACAGGCAACCACCAGCTTTCTCCACAAGTGGGAATCAAAGTCGTCCAAACTGATGTAGATAAAACTTCAGAAACTACGTTTAACTACGTTCTTCTGCATTTTTTTTGAAAAGAAAATGTACTTGTTTGTTTGTTAAACTCTGCTGCCATATAAATCTTCAACCTAGTTACATAAGCACCACTACAACCACATAACCATTTTACTCACCAAACGAATAGTGGCTGCCATTTGATCATCTCTTCTGCAGTTCTGACTCCTTTTCATGCAACCTAAGCTATCTTATCAGGTAATTTTTAACCTCATTGTCTCACCATTTCTGTCTTCGATTTCTTGTACTTGAGGTTTCCTAGTTGGCGTATGCACTTGATTTTCCTTGTTTGTTTATTTTAGAACTGTAAGCTAGACAATAGAAACTTACTCTGTCTAGTGAACTCTTTAACCTAAACCCTTAATCTACTCTTTTTTTCCTAACTGACCTCTAATCTACAATATGGGACAGTCTTAATGTTATGGGCTTTGGGCCCTATGGGGCAGCGGCCGTGCGGCAAGGCTGCAGCAGCAATGTACGCAGCCAAGCCGGATGTGCAGCAGCCGGGCGTAATCAGCAGGTGCGGCAGCAACGCAAGAGGCTGTCGAGGAGTCCCTGGCACACAAGGAAACTAGGAGCCCTGACTTACACCGTTACACGCCAAGCAGCAGATGCACGTATTAGTTGATAGATAAGTTAGTTTGGGAAATATATCAGTACTAGTTCAGAATTGCTACCTCTTAGTTACCAACTATATCTATTAGTTCAGGAGTCCTGAGAGACCATGTGGAGGTAACCCCGGTAGTGTGATGAGTAATTGACGCGTGTCCTATAAAGTCTGAGTTTGTTCCGGGTATTTTTATGCTAATTACCGATGCAGATATTTAAATTATATCATTTTGTGCGATGCTATGTAATGTATTTTCTTGTCTGTGTGACTGCAGGACTTTGAGACGGAGTCGTGGCGAGACACGGGTGACCGGACTAGGCACAGGCGGTGCTGAGGTCAGAACGGTCGGGATGTGTCGAAGACGGCGAGGACTCGGAGTGGCTGCGAGGCGTGCGCGGCAAGAGACGAGGAAGCTTCCAGGAAGGTGCAGGAGGGGCGTTTTGGAAAATACGCAAAGCTGCACAATCGGAAGCAGATTTTATATGGAATGATCCATTAGTGGAGAGGTGTTGTAACCTAATGGGTATAATTGAGTGTAAACCCATTAGTGGAGAGGAGTTGTAACCTAATGGGTATAATTGAGTATAAACCCATTAGTGGAGAGTGGTGTGACCTAATGGGTAAAGTAGTCTACTAGACCCATTAGTGGAGGCTATAAATAGAGGTGCTCTCTAGGTGGAGAAGTGCACCTTGAGAGAGAGAGAAAGAGAAATGGGTATGAGTATTAGGGTTTCCTAATGCTTGTGCTCTTGGGAGAGAAATATTTTGTGCAAGTTCTAGGGTTCTGTTCTCTCCTTGTGTGTGTTCTTGGATGAGACATGGAAGAGTGATGTAAATATTCATTTGTGATATTAATCGTTCATCGCTCTTCGTCTCAAATATGAAGCTCGTGTGTTTTATCTTGTGCCATTGGGTTGCTTTCTTTTAATTTAATGTTCTTGTTCTAAGGTACTACTATATATATATAGATTTATTTGCTTCGAACGGGGAATTGATTCAAGGCGCGTTGGCCAACTTATTCCCGAAAGCAAACTCTCTATTCCAAGTTGCTTCATTGAAGTTATTCCCTGCAATTTCTGTTATTTTGTTAGCTAGTTTGCTCCCTGTCTGTGTGTTCTTGTAGGTTGTGATACACAGTGCAATCCATCAATTAGAGCAAACTACTTTTGTTTACTTTGTTCTTTCCAGCAGCAGGAAGCTTTTTGGTGTACCTTTACAGTTTTATTTTTCTACTAAACAGATGCTCTGCTTGTTTGGTTCTTTGCATGTCTTTGTTTTCTTCTATTGATTCGCTAGCAAGCAGCAAGTCTCATTTTTCTTTGGTTCGGCCAGAGAACAGCAGCATGTTTTCTCCCTCTGGCTTTTCGGATGAATGCAGTTTAATATTTTGTGCTTCTCGGTTGTAGCAGAAAACTATTGTTGGGCTGAAGTGGAGTGCTATTCTTTTGGTTCTATTCTTAGTAGCTATCTTCGAATCGCTATCTACAGATCTCCCTTGCTTCTAAAATCTGCATGCGATTCTCCATGTTATTTTCGCCAGCAAGGTCTCTAGGCTGTTTTTCTTTTTTTTTTTTTGTTGTTGACCGTTCGGATCGGTGGCGTAGCATCAAGTTTGTTCCTTCTTTCGCCACAGCAGTGCAGAGGTGCAGTTCTTGTCTCCTGTGCATGTTTCGCCATACAACAACCAGGTTGGTGATCGCATGTGTTTATTCGGTTCTAGCTTACATCATCATTAGTACATGCACTTGTGTTTTCTTTTCAGATTTTCAAGCAATTTGCATGCAGTCTAAACGATGTTATTTTCCGCTGAAATTTTTACTGGTTAATCTCTGATTTATGCTGAATTTTTAGTATAGCATGCGTTCCAATCTTTTACTGTTTTACCTGTAGTCCATAATTAATTTTCGTGAGTTGCTTTATTCTCGCATCTTTTGAAATATTAAGTGTACGAATTTTCAGGGGTGTTTTTAAAGCGACATTCACCCCCCTCTGTCGCCATTTCGGTCCTTCAATTGGTATCAGAGCCGGTTAGCTCTAATTAATAGATCTTAACCGGTCTCAAGAGCCATGGCGACGGACAAGTACTCGACCAAGCCGCCTGTTTTCGATGGCATCGATTACCCCTTCTGGAAGAGCCGAATGGAGACATATATTCAGGCCCAGGGGTATGCCATCTGGCGCAAGGTCAAGACCCGTTTTGTTGTTCCTGCCGATGAGGACATCAATGCTAATAACATGGCTGATGTTGAGGCAAATGCTAAGGCAAGGAACATTATAATCCAGGGTCTGAGCAGGAGTGAATTTGATCGCATCTCTCATCTCACGTCGGCCTTCGACATCTGGGTGACCCTCGACGCATATCATGAGGGCACCACCCAGATTAAGACGGTTCGACAGGACCAGTTCAAGCGAGATTACAACAAGTTTGAAATGCTCGCTGGCGAGTCCTTGGATGAGTGTTTTTCGAGATTTCATAAGATTTTGAGCAACCTCCGAGCCGTCGGTCTCACATACTCCGACTCGGACAATGCTCGTCAGATGCTCTCCGCTCTTGATTTACGTGTTTGGGAAATGAAGGTGACCACGATTAAAGACACGACCGACCTCTCGACTCTCACTCTTGACGCGTTGTACTCACGCCTCAAGACTCACGAGATTGACATAGTCTCTCGAAAGTCGAAGTCGCAGTCAATGGCCCTAGTCACCGATCCCGGTTCGGCTTCTAGTCTTTCTTCTGATTTGCCGTGTGGATTCTCCCTTGCTGCTCTCTGTGACATAACTGATGATCAGTTAGAGCAGCTCGAGGATGAGCAACTGGCCCTCCTAGCTCGGAAGTTTTCCCATGCTTACAAGAGGAGGAGGGACAGAAAGAGGAGTGGGTCGATAATTTGTTTCGAGTGTGGTGGCCCCAACCACATTCGGGCAAATTGCCCCAAGCTTGTGAAGGGCAAGAACGACTACGGCGGTGTGAGCAAGAACGACTACATCGACAAAAACCGCAACAAGAAGCCCCCAGTTCACGTAGAAAGTAAGAAGAAGTTCCGCAACTTTGGCAAAGCCAAGAAGCTCTTCCACCGCGTCCTCACAGCTTTCGACGACATCGACTTCAGCGACGTGGAGGGGTGGAGCGACGCCGACGACAAGGATGATCAAGATCCCAAGGACGGCGACGACTTCATCGGCATGTGCTTCATGGCCAACGACAACGACGTCAGCGACAGCGAGCTCTATAGCGACTCCGATGAGGTAGGTCCCTCCTACGACCAGCTCTATGATGCATTTCTGAAGCTAGGAAAGTTTTATGCTAGATCTAGAGCTAGGGTCGTAGATCTTGAGAAGGAAGTAGAGAGCTTGTCACGGGAGCATACTTCACTTATATCTGCTCCCTCCCGTGATGAATGTGATGTTTGTTCTTCTTTGCTTGGTGATATGGAGAAGCTAAGGACCTCGCATGATAGTTTGTCTTCCAAGCTTGATATTATTAAGGAGGAGAATGTTAGTCTGCTTGCCGAGTTAGAACTGAGTAGGATGGCTATTACTCTACTTACTACTGATCAGACTACTTCTCCCACCTTATGTGAGGTTAAGGACATTGCTGCTAGAGGACCTTATGCCATGCTTCTTGATCTGCCTGAGTCTTGTGAAAATTACAATAACTTAAAAATGAACTTAAAACAGGCGGATCATAAAATTGCTGAATTACATGCTTCTTTGCTTGAGCCAATTGCTTCATGTTTGAACTGTCCCAAATTAATCATTAACTTGAATCTGTTTCAAAGCGGTTTCAAGAAATGGTTGATTATAACAAGAAAATGGCTAAATATGCTTCTAAGGATCCTGTTAGCTCACCATGCAAAAGCGTGATAAACTAAAATCGACTTGATTGCTTTGGAAGAAAAATGTGTGAAGTTAACTAAGGATTTATCGGAGAAGCCACAATCTTGTTGTGATGTGTGTGCGGTGTGGGAGAAGCCCAAGGGTAAGGTAGAGACGCCTAGCAACGTGAGCCAACCTGCTAGGACTGTCCCATCAGAGTCGGCTGTGCATGCACAAGCCATTCTTTCCTCTACTGTTGGTTCTTCTTCTTCCCTTACCCTCTGCTGTTCCTCTTCTCCTGCTCTTCTTGCACCTCTCTCTTCGGGAGTGTCAGATCTTATGAACACTCTCGAGAGATTTGTAGGAGGCAAGAAGAAGCTAAATCTTATTCTAGACCAATCTAAGATCTGCAGATTTAATCAAGGTCTAGGATATGATTTCTATGAGGATATGAGGAAGCATCCACCGCCGTGCTCGCACTCCATAGCACTGTGTGATCGAGATCGAGCCTGTGATGAGAAAGTCCAATTCAAATCTGCGGGCTTTGTCCAAGGGATCTCTGATGAGAAGGTGGTAACACCGATTACCGACCTCCCGGAAGGCGAAGTTTTATTGTACCTTCCGCCGAAGGATGGACACATGATCGAGAGATGCTTCAGCGCGCCAGATCGCGCGAGAGACCGTGTTGCAGCTCTTAGGCGTATTCGTGGTCAGCCCTGCACCTTGAGTATACCTAAGACCAACACAAGGTCCAGGTTTGCTACTGTTGATGCTTTTGGGCAGCATCGGGGACTTGGTTTTTCTGGTTCTTCTGATTTTCGTCCTCGATTTGCCCCAGGTCATGATATCCGCCGTCCTGAGGGTAGATCTCGTTTCCATCGAGATAGCTACCCGCGGCGAGATCAGCGTGTTGTTGGTACTCCGACTCGCTCTCCGTAGCGATCGGACCAATAACGCTTTCAGTCTTCACTAAGACCATCGGCTTTTGAGTAACAGAGCGTAGGGTAGATAGAGGTCAGTCGTGTTTAACTACTTCATCTGCTCGACGTGTTATTCAGTATTGGGTGCCAAAATCACTGTTGATTTATCCCAGTACTGAGACTTTATTCTCTGTTTGACTCAGGTTCGCCGGGCAGGGAAGGGAAAGGTTTGGCTCGTAGACTCCGGGTGTTCACGACACATGACCGGAGATTCCCGTTGGTTTTCTTCCCTTGCCCGTGCTCCCGGTGATGAGACGATCACCTTCGGAGATGCTTCATCTGGGCGTGTCATCGCCAAAGGTACTGTGCGCATTAATGATTCTTTTGTTTTAAAAGATGTGGCTTTGGTTAGTAAGCTGCAGTATAATTTGCTTTCCGTTTCTCAGCTTACCGATGACGACTTTGAGGTGAGCTTTAAGAAAAACAATTGCAAAATTCTTGATTCTTCGGGTAGTCTGGTTTGCGGGATTTCTCGTTTTGGAAGAATCTTTCGTGCTGATTTTTCTGAATCTTCTGGTGATCCTCTCAGGTGTTTAGTTGCTTCTGATTCCCGCGACCTTTCTTTACGGCATAGGAGACTTGGTCATATTGGATTTGACCATTTGACCGAGTTAGCGCCATGACCTCATTCGTGGTCCGCGAAGCTCAAGATGGTCAAAGATCTTGTTTGCGCTCCTTGCAAGACGCGGCAAGATGGTCGCCGCTTCCCATCCTCCCACCACGATCACTATGACCGATACACGGGACAGCCGCTCCACATGGACACAGCTGGACCAGCTAGAGTGCGATCGGCAGGAGGGAAGTGGTATGTTCTTGTCGTGGTTGATGACTTCGAGGTATTCTTGGGTGTTTTTCTTAGCCTCGAAGGATGAGACATTTACCCATTTTCGGGTCTTTTAGTAGGCTTTCTGTTGAGCTCCGGGTGCCTTACGAGCGATCCGCAAAGACAATGGCACGGAGTTCAAGAATTCCTACTTTGAGAGGTTTTGCGATGAGACAGTGTAGAGCACCGCTCTCTTCTCCATACGTCCCACAATGAATGGCGTCGTGGAGAGGAAGAACCGCACCTTGGTCGAGATGGCGGGGCGATGCTCGATGAATACTCTACACCGGAAGTTTTGGGTCGAGGCTATAGCCACCGCGTGCCATGTTTCAAATCGAAGTTTTTACGAGGGCACACTTGCATCGCACTTCTTTTGAGTTGAGATACGGGCGAAAGCCCATGTATCTCATTTTCGTGTTTTTGATTGCAAGTGTTTTATTCTCAAGTCCTGGGAACCTAGATAAGTTCGAGTCACGTTCTTGTGATGGAATTTTTCGGGTTACTCGACTTCTTCAGCGAACTTATAGGGTTTGGAATCATGAGTCTAGCAAAATGGTAGAGACTGCGAGGTGACCTTCGATGAGGCCACCCGGGACTAGGCCCGATATCTCGTTTGATGAGAACAGTCAAGCCCATCTTTGTGGATGATGAGGAGGATGACGATGAGAGTTGTCCACCCGATCCAGCTTTCTCCTCCTCTTGAGGTGCCCGCTTCTTCCACCGCACCTCAAGGAGATCACCCATTCCTTCCGCATCCTCGGGAGCTAGTGGCTCTGTTCCTACCTCATCGACTCATGAGGTAGAGGCCACTTCTTCTTCTCATCCAGACCTCCCAACACATTCAGCCGTCATCCTTCTGAGCAGATGATAGGAGATCTTCATGAGCGAGTCACACGCTCAAAATCTGGTTTATCTCTTTTCTGCCTACACTCTGCCTTTGTTGCCACTTTCGAACCCAAGGATGTTTGTCATGCACTTTCTGATGAGTCTTGGGTCAATGCCATGCATGAGGAGCTAGAAAATTTCGAGAGAAACAAGGTCTGGTCGCTTGTCGAGCCCCCGCGAGGTCACAATATTATTGGGACTAAGTGGGTGTTCAAGAACAAGCAGAGCGAGGATGGAGTGGTTATTCGGAACAAGGCTAGACTGGTAGCTCAGGGGTTCTCCCAGGTTGAGGGTTTAGATTTCGAGGAGACCTTTGCCCCTGTAGCCAGACTTGAAGCCATTAGAATCCTGCTTGCCTTTGCAGCTTCTAAGGGATTCAAGCTTTACCAGATGGACGTTAAGAGTGCCTTTCTCAATGGCTTTATTGAGGAAGAGGTCTACGTCCGACAGCCTCCTGGTTTCGAAAACCCCAAATACCCAAACCATGTCTTCAAGCTTTCCAAAGCTTTGTATGGACTTAAGCAAGCTCCTAGAGCCTGGTATGAGAGGCTTAAGTCCTACCTGTTGAGTCATGGTTTTGAGATGGGTAAAGTAGACAAGACCTTGTTCATTCGTCGGCATGGCACTGATCTTCTGCTCGTCCAGATTTATGTGGATGACATCATCTTTGGCGGCTCCTCACATGCTCTCGTTTCTCAGTTTTCCGATGTCATGAGCTCGGAGTTTGAGATGAGCATGATGGGCGAGTTGAGTTTCTTTCTTGGCTTCCTGATCAAGCGCACTCGGAGGGTACATTCTGCATCGAGGCAAGTACACTCGAGACCTCCCGGCGCTTTGACATGAGTGATGGCAAGCCAAGATCACTCCGATGGCGACAACGACTTCACTTGATCCGGATGAGGATGGCGAGCCGCTTGATCGTAAGGAGTTCGAAGCATGATCGGTTCCTCTTATACCTCAACGCCTCGAGACCGACATACACTTCTCTCGTGTCTGTGTGCTCGATTTCAGCTTCTCTCGCGTATCTCACCGCCAAAGCGGTGAAGCGCATCTTTCGACACTGCGAGCTACCATTGACTATGGTATTTGGTACTCTTCCTCATCTTGTCTTTCCTTCGAGCCTATTCCGATGCGACTTTGTCGGGTCAGAGGATAGACAGAAGAGCACTTCGCACCGCCAATTCATTGGCACTTCTCTTGTTTCTGGTCATCTAGGAAGCGATCCTGTTGCACACCATCCGCAGAGGCCGAGTACGTTGTCGCCGCCATTGTCGCAGCCGATACTGGATGGTTTCGACCTGCGGACTTTGGGTTAGTTATAGACGTTGTTCCACTCTTTGTGATAACACTTCGCTATTAACATTGCTAAGAACCCGGTGCAAAGCACTCTCGACCAAGCACATCGATATCGATATCATTTTCTTAGAGACCATGTGGAGAAGGGTGATATAGTGCTCCAGCCAGTGAGAGTGACCACCAGCTGGTGATATCTTTACCAAGCCATTGGATAGCTCTAGGTTTTCAGCTCATGGAGAGCTTGGGGTGGTTTGTCCTTATGGACTGTTGTGAGGGGAGCTTTATGCTTTACTATTTTTATTATGTTGATTATGCTCTTACTCCTTTCTCGTTGTATAGCATTCGGGTGCATTGGGGTTAGTCCTTCTAGCATAGGTTAGAGTGGTCTTCTTGTCTAGTTGCTCGGACATCCGCTCTTATCTTGTGATTTTAGGATGCTGCTTATTAGCTGTTTCTTATCTCACTAGATTGAGCTCACTCACGGCTTGTAGGTTCTAGCGAGGGTTGGGCCATCCTCGGGTAGACAGGTGCGTGTTTGCTCTCTAGTGTGTGTGCTAGACACCACCGATAGTCCCGAGTCATATGGGGTAGACGAGTCCTGTCTAAGCCATAGTATCCTCTATATCTTATCTATGCTTTAAAGATCGCCTGCTTGGATTTTCTTTGCCAGCTTCTCGTTTTTATTGCTTTGGTTCAGGGGGAGTTCTTTTGGGAGCTTCTAGATATTAATTTTGACATAACTCAACTTGAACTAAAAGTGCATCTCATGTTGAGGGGGAGCTGGATTTTATTGCATTTCAGTTTGCATTGTAATATAACTACATGGAGCCTTGATTATTATCCTTTATATGATCTGTTTACACTGCATTACATCTTGCCATGATCTGTACTTAATTGCTAGAATTATCATGACTTTATATGTGTAGTCTAGTCTTTGCCATGATAAGTTACTTAAAAAAAACATGCTTAACTTGAATTAATTCATGTCATGGTTAGCTTTTGAGACTAGTCTGACTTTAGTTATCCTTTTATGATTCATGCTATGTCAAATAGGCTACGCTGAATCTTGAATCTTTGTTGAGCTTTAAATTGAGCTATGTTAGTTCTTTTATGTAGTATGAATTATCATTAACTCCTTGATCTAGAACTACCTTTATGTAAAAGCAAAAAGATCTCTTTTGTGCGAAAAACCGATCTCACCAATTCTTTCTTATGAGACCGCTTGCCATTGCACTAGGCATGAACTCGGGGAGTTTTGTTGACCAAGATCATCTCCTTAAGCTTCTCGCTGGAGTGATCGTGATAAGGCTTGAGATCTAGCACATGGCTAAGAATTGTGAAAATGGTTGAAGCTTAGGAGGCGGTTGTGGATGGCTCCTAGTCCAGACTCGCTTGCTAAGATAAAACCAAAAATAATTTTGAGAAATAGTCAAGTGTGCTAAATTTGCTTATTCACAAAAAGACCAAGTATTAAAAAAAAAACTTGTAGCACTCTAAACCGGCTCAATATTAGCTTCTTGATTTCCCTTAGATTATTTGACATGGCTTGCATCATCCTTGGATACCTTTAGCTAGACTAATATCAAAACTTGACATGCTAAGAAATTGGATCAATTTTCAGATTATGACTTATTTGGTTTAGCTTTTCTCTACATAAATAGTCATGATCTTGATAGCATTCCTATGAATTATGGCTTGGTGTAATACTCGCAAAATCATTATGGATAATCTTCATGGCTCCAAATGCTTAAAGTAAAGAACACACAAGTCATTTCATTCACTCGTGCATTTTGATGAATTTATTGCCAAAAGGGGGAGAAGTTTGGAGAAAAAGCCTTCTGGAGCTTTGCGTAAAAATTTGCTCATTCTTTTTCGCTCAGCTTTCTCTTTTATCGATATGGTCTTAGTTACCTTGTTTTTCTTTTAGACCATATTTGACTCACAAACTCAACTTTATATGCTTTTTCCGTGTTTGTCAATATACTCATCAAGGGGGAGATTGAGAGACCATGTGGAGGTAACCCCGGTAGTGTGATGAGTAATTGACGCGTGTCCTATAAAGTCTGAGTTTGTTCCGGGTATTTTTATGCTAATTACCGATGCAGATATTTAAATTATATCATTTTGTGCGATGCTATGTAATGTATTTTCTTGTCTGTGTGATCACAGACTTTGAGACGGAGTCGTGGCGAGACACGGTGACCGGACTAGGCACAAGTGTGCTTTGAGGTCGAACGGTCGGGATGTGTCGAAGACGGCGAGGACTCGGAGTGGTCTGCGAGGCGCGCGCGCAAGAGATTTGCGAAGCTTCCAGAAGGTGCGGGAGGGCGTTTTGGAAAATACGCAAAGCTGCACAATCGGAAGCGGATTTTATATGGAATGATCCATTAGTGGAGAGGTGTTGTAACCTAATGGGTATAATTGAGTGTAAACCCATTAGTGGAGAGGAGTTGTAACCTAATGGGTATAATTGAGTATAAACCCATTAGTGGAGAGTGGTGTGACCTAATGGGTAAAGTAGTCTACTAGACCCATTAGTGGAGGCTATAATAGAGGTGCTCTCTAGGTGGAGAAGTGCACCTTGAGAGAGAGAGAAAGAGAAATGGGTATGAGTATTAGGGTTTCCTAATGCTTGTGCTCTTGGGAGAGAAATATTTTGTGCAAGTTCTAGGTTCGTTCTCTCCTTGTGTGTGTTCTTGGATGAGACATGGAAGAGTGATGTAAATATTCATTTGTGATATTAATCGCTCATCGCTCTTCGTCTCAAATATGAAGCTCGTGTGTTTTATCTTGTGCCATTGGGTTGCTTTCTTTTAATTTAATGTTCTTGTTCTAAGGTACTACTATATATATATAGATTTATTTGCTTGAACGGGAATTGATTCAAGGCGCGTAATAACTTATTCCAAAGCAAACTCTCTATTCCAAGTTGCTTCATTGAAGTTATTCCTGCAATTTCTGTTATTTTGTTAGCTAGTTTGCTCCTCTGTCTGTGTGTTCTTGTAGGTTGTGATACACAAGGTAATCCATCAATTAGAGCAAACTACTTTTGTTTACTTTGTTCTTTCCAAGCAGCAGGAAGCTTTTGGTGTACCTTACGCTTTATTTTTCGGCTAAACAGATGCTCTTGCTTTTGCCATGCATGTCATTGTTTTCTTCTATTGATTCGGCTAGCAGCGCAAGCAAGTCTCATTTTTCTTTGGTTCGCCGGAGAACAGCAGATGTTTTCTCCCTCTGGCTTTTCGGATGAATGCGCTTTAATATTTTGTGCTTCTCGGTTGTAGCAAAACTATTGTTGGGCTGAAGTGGAGTGCTATTCTTTTGGTTCTATTCTTAGTAGCTATCTTCTGAATCGCCTATCTACGCCTCCTTGCTTCTAAAATCTGCATGCGCTCTCCATGTTATTTTCGCCACAAGGTCTCTAGGCTGTTTTTCTTTTTTTGTTGTTGACCGTTCGATCGCGGCGGTAGCATCAAGTTTGTTCCTTCTTTCGCCAGCAGTGCAGAGGTGCGCTTCTTGTCTCCCGTGCATGTTTCGCCATACAACAACCAGGTTGGTGATCGCATGTGTTTATTCGGTTCTAGCTTACATCATCATTAGTACATGCACTTGTGTTTTCTTTTTCAGATTTTCAAGCAATTTGCATGCAGTCTAAACGATGTTATTTTCCGCTGAAATTTTTACTGGTTAATCTCTGATTTATGCTGAATTTTTTAGTATAGCATGCGTTCCAATCTTTTACTGTTTTACCTGTAGTCCATAATTAATTTTCTGTGAGTTGCTTTATTCTGCATCTTTTTGAAATATTAAGTGTAGGAATTTTCAGGGGTGTTTTTAAAGCGACATTCACCCCCCTCTGTCGCCATTTCGGTCCTTCAAGTCCACGTTGTGTTACAGGTTGGAATACGTATGCTACTCGGTTTGTGAGTCCTATATATATGAGGACGCGTGATGTACTTTGGAAGGCAAGCAATAAAAAAACATTGATCTTCCAGTCCTGGAGTCTCAGAGCCTCAAGGTCGCGAGAATCCCGCTAGGTTGACAAGGGCGAGTGTCGTACCCTTGGTCCTCGGACCATATCATATCACTTAACCATTTACTCTATCTGGTGAGGATTCAAACATTTAACCTCTTACACAATATGGGACAGTCTTAACCACAGATCTAATATATGGTCCTCAAACTTGCTCACATGACATGTGCGCGCTTGCACACGCATGTGCGTGATTGGCGAGAGAAATTGTTGGGTTACCTAACATCAGTCATCGGATTATGATCCATCTGACAAATATGAAGGTATTGTTCATAACTGTTGAAAATGTAGGCAATATTTTAATTCCAAGTTTTAGTAGGAGACAAAAACAATATACTAGTGATGCACAACTAACTACTAACAGTAGGCTACTCATCATACTTCGGAATAAACACAAGAAAAATATAGTATCAAAGTCGACGATCACACGAACGACTTCATCGCTGGGCTTGATGAAGAACAGGAAGCAGCGCAGGCGTGATGCAGTGAAGACTTGACGCAGTGCAGGATGTAGTAGGAGCGGTCGCGCAGATGCGCTGCCGAAACCTTATTGCCGCCTGCGCGTTTCTCTGCGACAATGGTTCGAGATCCCGCTCTCCTCTCTTCCCGCACGCCGAGAAGAAAGGTCGACGAGGTTCGATAGCTCAACACTTCGCAAAGAGTGGAAGAAGACAATGGGAGAAAGGAGTGAAGGAGATCGGTTCAAACTCGACGCTCTGTGCCTTTTATAGACGCCTCAATTACTCTCTAGTAATCGACGCTATTATTCACCGTAATCGGCGCTATTATTCACCAGAATCGACTCCATTATTCCTCGTAATCGACTCCATTATTCACCGTAATCGCCGTATTCAAACCGAAAAATAAACAGTCTCATGACCAGTAAAAAAAGAGAGAGACGGTACAAGGTTTAGCAAAAATAAGGTGGACATGGTCTGCCAAGTGGCGCACCACGTCACGGCGCAGTCGCGCGTCGCAAGTCACAAGTCACGCGATTTTCACGCGAAAATACGCTGAATACACGCGCGGCAAGGCGTGCGCGCTGCAGTGTGTTTAGCCAAAGCCACCATCCACTTCCATAATTCAAGGAGTAGGATGGACTCCACCTTATAAATTGGTCTCCCCCACTTTGCCTAAGCAATATGGTACTAAACCTTGCGTGCTTTGGAATTATAGAAAATAGGCCTTGGGCCTAATTTCAACAGTCCCCCACCAATTCCAAAGCAGAAGCACAGATATGTCGAAAAAATTGTATCAAGTGTTGTTTAATATACCGGTCTTATAATGTAAGTCCCGTATGGGTTGAACTTACACCTAGATTAGCAAGATTCGCCTTCTCACACTAATGAATGGACTATGCCTTGAATTCACAGCTTTTGAATCGACTTCACTTGAAACCTCAACGATACTAGGCTATCAATGAACCACGCCTAAACGGAGCGTTATATGGTCATGCTCCTTATCCGCTCATGAGCTTTCTAGAGAATGCCCTTCTCGTGAATCGCACCAAACAGCTTAAGCTCAAGTAGGTGTATTCTTTCTAGGTATCCTGCAGCTAATACCTTTCCTCATGAATACATTAAGGTTTTATACCAACCTTCCATACAGCTTGAGAGTACTTTATTTATTTTGGATATGGGTACAATTAATATGTACTCTCTTGTTACAATATCAACTTGTTTTTCCCATTACCTAAGTCACGGGATCTCCGCTCATGAAGGCATGGGTTACCATTGTGATGTAACTAAATGGGCCTCATTCCCATATCCATAGAAGCAATGTAAATCGCTCTCCGTGCTAATCCCTTGGTAAAAGGGTCTCGCAGATTTTTCTCGGTGTTAATATAATTCACACCTATTACTCCGAGTTTCTCAATTTTCTCGATGATTTAAGCCTACGCTTCACATGTCTAGAGGATTTCATATTATCCTTTGTACTTGTGACTTTGGCCAACACGCTTTGATTATCACAAGACATCAGATTGCCGTATTGGTTTCTCAACCAACGGTAAGTCCATCGAAGCTCTCTTAGCCATTCAAATTCAACGTGGTCGTGGTCAAGTGCTACAAGTTCCGCTTCCATGGTTGACTCACAATATAGTCTGCTTACAAGATCTCCATGAAACCGCAGCACCAAATAAAGTAAACACATAACCACTTGTAACTTTGATCTCATCAAGATCGAGATCCAATTGAGTCACTGCACTCTTCTAATACGTATGATATCCAAGATAATGAATTCCAAAAGATGTTGTGCCTCTCAAGTAGCGCAACACTCTTTCAAGTGCCTCCAGTGATCATCTCCTGGTTAGAAGTAAACCGACTTAATTTGCTCACAAAGAAATGAAATGTCGTCTTGTGGCACCACTAAATACATAAGTGACCCAATAATTTGTGAATATTTTAATTGATCTTTTCCTAACCCTTGATTCTTTCAAGCTTAATACTCGCATCATAGGGTGTTGGAGAAACTTTACAATTTTCAAAGCCGAAGCGGCTCAATATTTTCTCAAAGATAATGAGATTGGCTCAAAGTAATCCCATTCTCATTCTTGATCAATTTAATATTCAAAATAACATCTCCTCTCCTAAATCTTTCATATCAAAACATCGGGATAGGAAAGATTTGACTCACAATTACGGTAGTGTTTGTTCCAAATATAAGTATGTCATCTACATACAAACACAAAATTACTCCTTGACCCCACCATAGCGGTAATATACACATTTATCACCTTCATTCACAATAAAGCCAGCGTTGTCAAAGTCTTATCAAATTTTTCGTGCCATTGTTTAGGTGCTTGCTTTAAACCATACAAGGATTTTAATAGTCTCAGATACCTTATTTTCCTGTCCGTAAATCACAAAACCATCGGGTTGATCCATATAAATTTCTTCCTCCAACTCTCCATTAAGGAAAGCTGTCTTTACGCCCATTTGATGAACATACGCACTATAGGAAGATGCTAATGCAAGGAGTACTCGATGGTGGTTAATCTAGCGACAGGAGAATAGGTATCAAGAAATCTTCTCCTCTTTCTCGGTGTAACCCTTAGCTACAAGTCTTGCTTTGTACTTCTCAATAGTACCATCGGACCTCGCTTTTTTTTAAAATCCACTTACATCCAACAGGTTTGCACCCAATAGGAAGATTGGTGATCTCCCAAGTCTCATTAGCCATGATTGAATCCATCTCACACGGATCGCCTCTTTCCAATACTCAAGATCGAAGATGCATAAGCTTCCAAAGAGTTTTTGGCACATCATCCACGAGGTATACAATAAAGTCATCACCAAAGGTTTTCTCAACCCTTTGTCTCTTGCTTCTTCGAGGAGCTTCGTGACTAAATTGTTGTCCTCCTCGTGATATCATAAAATGGTTCGTAAATGGTGGAAAGTTCGAAGTTTGATTGTTCTCATTTTCGATATTATCGATGTGAACATTCTCATCCGTGTTGAAGTATCGCCATCGTTCTCATAGGAAAGATATTCTCAAAAATGAAGCATCTCTAGACTCCATTATTGTATTAACAATAATCTCAGAGTTTCGATTTAACTACTAACAATCTATAGGCCGTGCTATTTTGAGCATATCCTAGAAAAATACAATCGATCGCTTTTGGTCCAAGTTTTCTCTTTCGCAATGGTATATTGACTTTTGCCAAACACCCCAAGTTCGCAGAAAATTAATATTAGGTTTTCTCCCTTCCATCCTCATATGGAGTAATTTCACTCCTTTTAGTGATTACTCTATTTAGGACGAAAGTTGTGTCAATATAGCTTCCCCACCATGCCTTAGGCATACCGAACTCTCTAACATGGCATTGACCAAGTCCATTAGTGTCCGATTTTTCCTCTCACTATCCCATTTGATTGGGGTGAGTATGGTGGTGTGAACTCATGGATTATTCCATGCTCGTAATGCACTGGGAGAACTCATGAGAGACATATTCTCCTCCACGATCAGATCTCAATCTTTTTATTTTCTTTTCTAGTTGGTTCTCAACCTCAGCCTTATAAGTTTTAAAGTAGTTTAAAGCTTCATCCTTAGTTTTTAGCAAATACACATAGCAGTAGCGTGTTGCATCATCAATAAAAGTTAGAAAATATCTTTTGCCTCCTTTTGTCAATAGTCCATTCATTTCACACAAATCTGAATGAATAAGATCTAATGGTGCCAGATTCTTTTCATCCTCTAATCCCTTAAAAGGTTTTCGAGGTGTTTTGCTTGCACACATGACCGCATTTTGATCCTTTGATAATTTCACATTTTGGAATTAAATCTAATTTGGACATTCTCACAATACTATCAAAACTAATATGACAGAAACGGGAATGCCAAATATTTGCCTCACATTTATTTAAATTTGTTGCAACATTCAGATTATAACAATACTCTAAAGTATTTAGGCGGAACAAGCCTCCGCTCTCATAGCCTTTACCAACAAAATTTCCAAACTTAGACAATACAATTTTATTCGACTCAAAAACTAGCTTATAACCATTCCTACATAGAAGAGAACCACTAATGAGGTTCTTATTTATTGTAGGAGCATGCTTTACGCTCTTTAAGTGGACAATCTTCCTGAAGTCACTTCAGATCCACCGTGCCAACACCAAGAATGTAGCATGCGAGCCGCTTCCCATTAGGACGGAGGAAGCCCCTGCTGCTGGTAAGAAGAAAACAAGGAAATATCGAAACATACGTGAACATTAGCACCAGATCCACCCACCAATCGCTGGATTGACATGCTGAAAAAACAACAGTGGATTACCATACCCTCCTCGGTTGAGGCCTCGCCTATTATCACGTTGATGCCTTCTTCTTTGGTCGCTCACCATCTCTCGATTTTGCGGAATCGATACCCTTCGCCATATGACCATCTTTTCCGCACACAAAGCGGTGATGTCCTTGAAATCCTTTTTCTCGCTTTTCTTCTTCTTAAAGCTAGTTGTCTTGTTCGGTTTGTTGGATTTGTACTTCTTTGCTATAGTCTTTTCTCAATGAAGTTTGCATTGTTCGCCGGATGTGCTTGGTGCATCCTTTGCTCTAGCTTTTCTTCCACATCGAGGGCAGCAATGAGATCTTCAACAAATCTCTTCCTCTTGTGTTTCAGTTAGTGGCAAAATCCCGCCAAGAAGGTGGGAGTTTAGCAACAATGCCCGCAGACCACAAACTTAGGAGGTAACACACCCTCAGTGCGCAATCTCACCGACTAGTAGCTGGAGGTCATGAGCTTGTCCAACTATAGACTTAGTCTCATCCATGCTAAAGTCGAAAAATTGCTCACACATGTAGAGCCACGACCACCTCTGCCTCTGCATATTTGTGCTCTAGTGCATTCCACAACTCGTGGCGGACTTATAGTCCATGTACACATCGTAGAGCCGATCTGCTGAGCAGTCAAGATGCAACCAAGAGCGATTGTTTGCACTATCAAATTGCATGTATTGCTCAATCAGAAATGGATCTGCGGATGGACAACCCACCACAGTCCCAAAGACATGAGCCAAAACTTGACTCTAGTCCGCCATCTACGAAAGTTCGACCACAAAACCTCTCAGGTTTCATCGCATCAGAAGCGCTAACCATTTCTGTATTGCAACAAATTCCACAATAAGGTTTCTGGATTGTTGAAAATGTAGGCAATATTTTAATTCCAAGTTTTAGTAGGAGACAAAAACAATATACTAGTGATGCACAACTAACTACTAACAGTAGGCTACTCATCATACTTGAATAAACACAAGAAAATATAGTATCAAAGTCGCATGCGATCACACGAACGACTTCATGCTGGGCTTGATGAAGAACAGAAGCGCGCAGCGTGATGCGATGAAGACTTGACGCAGCGCGAGGATGTAGTAGGAGCGGTCGCGCAGATGCGCTGCCCAGAAACCTTATTGCCGCCCCGTGCAGGTTCTCTCTGCGACAATGGTTCGGAGATCCCGCTCTCCTCTCTTCCCGGTGCACGCCGAGAAGAAAGGTCGACGAGGTTCGATAGCTCAACACTTCGTACAAGAGTGGAAGAAGACAATGGGAGAAAGGAGTGAAGGAGATCAGTTCAAACCTGGACGTCTCCAGGCCTTTTATAGACGTCTCAATTACTCTCTAGTAATCGACGCTATTATTCACCGTGGCGGCGCTATTATTCACCGAATCGACTCCATTATTCCTCGTAATCGACTCCATTATTCACCGTAATCGCCGTATTCAAACCGAAAAATAAACAGTCTCATGACCAGTAAAAAAGAGAGACGGTACAAGGTTTAGCAAAAATAAGGTGGACATGGTCTGCCAAGTGGCGCACCACGTCACGGCGCGGTCGCGCGTCGCAAGTCACAAGTCACGCGATTTTCACGCGAAAATACGCGAATCTGCGCGCAGCGGCGTGCGCCGCGTGTGTGTTTAGCCAAAGCCACCATCCACTTCCATAATTCAAGGAGTGGGATGGACTCCACCTTATAAATTGGTCTCCCCCACTTTGCCTAAGCAATATGGTACTAAACCTTGCGTGCTTTGGAATTATAGAAAATAGGCCTTGGGCCTAATTTCAACAATAACATCATTCATCAAGGTGCCTGACTGAATGTCACACAAAGTGTGAACACGTTTCGATTTGGATTTGTTCCAAGTGTGTGATTTCGAATTGAATCCCTTGTCAATTATCAGTTGGTTGGTCATACATGATACAACTGATATTTCATTTGAGAATTTATCTTTTTTTTAAAAATTTTTTGGGAATTTATCTTGTTTGTTGGAAATGGATACTTTTTCAACTGATACAACTTTTTCAACTGTACACAATATAGACAAAAGATTAAGGGCAGCAAATGTTTGTTTCTCTGATCTCTCAGTAGAATTAATAGCTTCTACTGCTACTTCTTAAAGTTTCTAATATTTGTTGACTTTTTAGTAATCTGCAATTTTCATTGAATTTTCTGCCTAGTTCCTTCAGATTGGAGCAATTTATATAGTTCCTTCAGATTGGAGCAATTTATATATACTCCATATTTCCATTGTTCATCTTTTGTACTAAGATTGGGATGTCCTTTTCTTTTCTAAAATAAAAAGTTTCAGGTCAAACACCTTGCTCTCTGGTGGTATCATCTTCACAAAACAACAGTGCTATACAAGACCCTCAATTTTCGACACTTGGTACAGTCTAATCTGCTGGCATGATAAAATTGTTCTTGGATGTATCTTATAGGAATTTGCTCCAACAAACTCAACTTTTTATCATGATTCTCGAGTTACCAACTTTTACAATAGCCTTCTTGATACTGCTAGCAGCCCTCCTATGTCACCCATTCTTAGTTGTATTTCCACTTGCCATGCAGGCCAACAACAACCCCGATGTCTGCAGTCAGATCCACCTTAATTGTTGTGCTTCCAGCAAGGCCAGTGATTCTGATAGTTGCATCTGGGTTGGAGATGCTGTATCCAATTTCGTGCCGTCAATGAATGGCCTTGCAGCCAATGCGTCATACCTAGACCCCTCACTCGGGAATCCATGATCCCGTACATGTCCGCCCGTATTTTCACGTCCCTTTCCACCTATTTGCCTTCTTTGGTGTCTTCACAGACGGTTTCATCCTTCTGCACAACTTCAATGCCTCCCAAACCGCTCAGGCATTGAATCATGCCTACCTTGTCCGTGAATTCTCCGTGAACGTTACGTCAGACATTCTCCACCTCACCTTTGATCCATCCGGAAACCAGAATGGCTCTTATGCATTCGTGAATGGCTTTGAGATTGTGCCAACACCAAACAAGTTCGCAGCAGGGATGCCAACCTTTATCTCTGAAAAACTGACCGCATTTCCAATATCTTCTGACACAGGCTTCCAGACAATGAATCGGCTCAATGTTGGTGGGCAGGCCATCTCCCCAAAAGACGACTCGGGATTTTTCCGCTCATGGGACAATGATCTCCCTCATATATATAATGGTGACTCTGGTGTGACAATCTCCATTGACCACAATCTCACCATCAGCTACCCAGCTACACTGCCAAATTACACAGCACCAGTGGGTGTGTATGCGACAGCACGGTCGATTGGGCCAGATGGTCAGGTCAACCTGAAGTGCAACCTTTACATGGATTTAACCCATCGATGCAGGATTCTACTATCTCCTGAAGTCCCATTTCTGCGAGGTCCAGTATCCAGCGACCAGTGTAACCCCGAGGGTGTTCTCCATTTACGTTGACAACCAGACGGCATAGGAGCAAATGGATGCCATCGTTTGGAGCCGCGGGATTGGTAGGCCGGTGTACGATGATTACGTCCCCAATATAGATGGTTCTGGTCAGATGGAATTGTGGGTCTCACTTCATCCTGATGCATTTATGATGCAATACTCGATGGCCTTGAGGTGTTCAAGATGCCAGTTTTGGCAGTGACAATCTTGCAGGGCTCAACCCTCCTCTTCATCCAAAGACTGACGTGAATCGCATTGGCGAATGCAAATCAGAGGGCACCATCGCGCTAACAATTGGTGGAGCTGTTGGTGGATTTGGTTTTCTGTTGATTTGTTGTACTGCCATGTACGTAATTTGTAGAAGAAAGAGGATGGTAGCTAAGGATTGTGGCGAGACTGACAATGGGCACGATACTACCCTTGCCAAATATAACCATACACTGACACTGCCGTCCAATCTTTGTCGCTGCTTCTCACTCCAGGAAATACAGGGTTGGTTTGATATGGCTGTGCCTTATGGTTTTTAGCTGAAAATTTTGAATTTTAGCTGTTTGTAACAGAGATTACGAAGAGAGATACTCGTTTACGATTTTAGATGGTATAGATGTTGGGTTTTTTACGTGTACTATAATTAACTTAGACACCATCTTGAAAAAATACTCTGTTTAAAAGTTAGATAATGTAGCAAAAGTTAAAAATTGATTTTAGAAACCAAAAAAAATAGACACACAGGCTGCTACCAATTACTTTGATGAAGCTGTACTCCTTGGCAAAGCTTTATACCGCGGCGAAGTGGTGGGACAAAGGCGGCGATCAAGCATGGCAACATGGTTTCCCTGGAGGGCATTCATGAGTTCGAGACCGAGATTGGGACTTTGTCTTTGATTGGCTACTGTGAGGACAAGAGTGAGATGATTTTGGTGTACGACTACATGGCTCGTGGAACCGTTCGAGAACCCATGTACCTCTGCCATGGAAGCAGCGTCTTGGGATCTGCATTGGCGCAGCTCGGGGGCTGCATTACCTGCATACTGGCGCGAAGCAAACAGTCATCCACTGTGATGTGAAGCAATAGTGGACCCAGGAATAGAATACAGCTAGGACGACATTAAGAGAACAAAACAAACAGTATTACCCAAAAGCAAAACAATCCATTATCAAACAACATTGCAATTGCACTAATAAGCGTATATGATACAAAATAAAAGCAATAACTACAATTCGCATATAAACATATATAGATAACGGTCAAACAACATTGCAATTGCACTAATAAGCGTATATGATACAAAATAAAAGCAATAACTACAATTCGCATATAAACATATATAGATAACGGTAGGGCATTGAAAAATACCTCACTAATGAAGCCAATTGGAGATCAAGTTGAGATTGTGCGTGTGCGGTCGCCATTCTGCTTTCCATGGTACTTTTGCTTGAAACTTTGCTAAAATAGCTCTTCAAATACATTTCTACCAAATCAAATAGTCAAACAATGATAATATCAATATATTATAAATCCATTTGATTTTTGGAACTTACAAGAGTAAAGACCACATATGTACCCTTAGATCAAGAACTGATTTTCAGCAAGATCCAACTCAGTTACTAGATTAGATATTCTAGGTAAATTTTGACAAGCTATCAAAACAATGTAGTATCCTACCTATCTTTATTACCTTGTTATATAGACATTGAAAAGTAATCATGGTGAACTGGTAAATTTTATGTTAACAATGATGTACCATAAAGAAGATAAGAATAGCAGGAATGTGCAATCCTTATATACATCCTACTCAAAAAATGGTAAAATCTTAGTATCTGTACAGCTGGTATAAATCAGCTACTGAATTGTGTCATAGCACACAAGTGTTTGTCAGTAAACCAAAGAAATGCTCGTCCCCCCCTTTTTGATCCATTGACAAATCGACCACCACAAGCAAACAGATTAAGCCCCCAATTGATCATGGGCTGCACATCAACCACCACAGGTCCACAGCCCACAGGCAACGGAGGAATTGACGCAAATTTAACCCCAAGTTGAATCGTGCATAAAGTCATAAAGAGTGAGGGGAGTACCGAGAGCGGACTCAGCGGAGAGCCCAGCTACCTTGCCACTTTGCCAGAGTTGCAGTCCCACACGCGAACGCAGCCGCCGCCGTCGTCGGCCGCCGCGAGCCTGAGGCGGGGTAGAGCTTGTCGGAGTGTCAGCACCTGGGACACGCACGGATGCACCTTCACGGCTCCGCGCCGCCCCGCCCCCATGCCACCGCCTCCCCTGGCCGCTGCGCTCTGGATCTGGAGGAGCACGGGGAGAGGGTGGGAGGTGGCGGTCGTCGGATCTGGAGGAGCACTGTAACATTCTGTTTTTCTGAGATTTTTAAAAGCCTGGAATTTAAAAATAAATTTTCTGGAATTTTTTGAATTTAATTGAAGCTTCAAATGAATTTTTAGAATTTTCAAAGATTTAATATGATTAAAATAAACATTAACATAAGTTAAAAATATTTTATTTGTGTTCTTCAGGTCTCAAGGAATTTTCTGGTATTTTTGGTGAATTTTTGGAAATTATTTGCTATTTTCTAGAGCTTTTAGAAGTTTATTTGAATTTCTGGAAAAGAAAAAAATCCCAAAATCCCTCCACCGCCTGATCTTTCTCTCTCCTCCACGCGTCGGCCATCCGACCGCGATCCCGCCACCACATGCCTCCTCCCTCCCGCGCCCGCCCGCCCGATCTCGCCGCTTCGCCACGCTGCCGCGCATCTCACTACGACACGCGGCGGCACCAGCCGCTCTCGCCGCCCGCTTCCTCGACCGCCTCGATCGCGCGCGTCGATCGATCCCCGCTGCCCGCTCCGCCGCCTGCCGCAAACCCTAACCCTACCTAAGCTGCGCCCTCGCTGTTGGATCCGCCGCGATGCATCCGGCCGTCCATGCAAAACCGAGTCCGCACTGCGTGTCCGCCTGTCCCGGATCGATAACCTCGGCTTCGCGTGCCTTTTAAAATGCGCCGCCTCGGTTCACGTGCACCCTCGCGCGCCGCCGCTCTCGCCCGATCCCGCACCAGCGCCGCCGGAGCGCTCCGCCGCCGCCCGCTTCCACTCGCGCCGCTCGGCGCCGCCGGCTGGAGCCGCTCGCCGCCGAGTGTCGCCCCGTCGCTGCCGTTTTCGCGCACGGTGAGCCCCATCGCCCTCCGCCCTCCGCGTCGCCTCCTTACCGCCGCGATCCGCGATCGCGAGCGCAAACCCAGCCCGCGCGCTCGCGCGGCGTGCGCCGGAGCCACGCATCGTTCATCGCCGTTCTCCCGCCTCCGCTCCGCGCATCCGCGCCGTCCGTCCCGGATCGGGCTGCGGCACCAACGACGCCACCGTCGCTCCTCCGCCGTCGGATCCCCGCTGACGCCTCCGCCACGCCACGCGCGCTTCGCGACGCCAAAGCCGCCACGCGCCGCCGATCCGCCTGCCGCCCGCGCGCGCCGCTCCATCCCCGCCGTCGCGCAGCGCCATGCCGCGTCATCCAAGCCACGTCAGCCCTAGCTGACGTGGCATACCACGTGGCATGCCACATCAGCGCCACGTCAGCCGAGACCGCCCCCTGGTGCCACGTGGCAGCCACGTCAGCCGCCACGTCACCCGTGCCACGTGGCAGCATATGTTGCCGCCACATCGCCGGCCCCGCCGCGCCAGCCCGCCGCGCCATCAGGTGCCTTTGTGGACCGAGTCCACGGTGGACTCAGAATTTCGTGGACCGGGTCCACAGCACAGTAACTTTTCCGAATTTCTCGATTTAATTTTAGGATTCATTTTCCGAGAGCCCGTTCTCCTCCGACCTAGCTCCGATTGACCCCGTTCTTTTTTCTAAATTCATCTAAAATCGAGCTCTAGCTGTTGGTTCTAGTTTTGTGAATTTTGGAGTTCGTTTACTTATCATTTTATGTGTTTCTTTATTTTCGGTCACTTTCTCTCTCGTTAGATTCGGATTCCGGAGGAGCAGGTTTCGCGCCCGAAGACCAGGAGTACCCCGCTGAGCATAACGAAGGCAAGTCGTGTCCTTTGATCATGTTGAACTCAGTTTTGCAATCTATTATTTAATTATTTTATTTTAAACTATATCGCATTGCTATTTTTATTCAAACCTTTGCACTGGTAGTTATCGTCTCAATTGAGATTATACCTCCTTGATACTTTGGAATACCATGATGCCATTGTCACCATAGGTTGGGTAATTTATTAGTGATGCTAGATTATTTGTCACATGGGTGGGTACGATTAGACTGCTTAGCTGGCTTATATTTGCGATTGATCTCATCACACATGTTAATTATTAATTTGACTTAATGACATATGGAACTGTGGTTGGTGCCACGTGTATTGAAATTTGTGCCACGTCATTGGTGTGACGCTGGCTTGGTTGTACAAATTGGTTTTCACTCAGGCGAGTGATCGTGCGCAAGAAAGGGGAGGTGCAGTTGCACTTCGGGGATGTGGTAGCTTCGCCCGGGTAATACTAAGGACTTAATTTTGTGCGCCATTGATCTGAGCTTAATCGTGCAAACCACATGTCTATTATGAGATGGACCTGGCTGACTAATTTGTAATATTTCAACTCAATTCTGCCATTGTGATGGACATGGTTGTTGATTACCATGTGGCGCAAGGGGGGGTGTGATGCGAAACCCTAGCGGGCAGGATTGTGTTGAGGTAGAGCATTGTAAAGGCCTTGTTGTGATTTCCTGAGATTGAGGTTAATCACATCGTGTGGGTACAGTTGTGCAACCTCTGCAGAGTGTAAAACTGTCGGGACCCGGAACAACAACTCCGAGCCCCTCTGTGTAAATCGCACTATCCCAGAAAAAGCTAGTGCACACAGTTTTAACAGCAATGTATATCACGCAAAAATAACCACGAGATATTATTAAACGAAAATACGGCCTTAAGGCCAAGTCTTACAATAAGGCACCAGGCCAACAAAGTAAACAAAACAGCGGAAAGGAAGTAAAGGTGGCAGCACAGCCGATCTAGCCTCCCACAGGCGAATGACTGTAAGACGCATCCTACTCGCTGAAGTAGTCCTCACCGTCGTAGTCGCCCTCGAAGTCTGGCAACAGATTTAGCAAGGTGAGTACAGTACTCCCAAGGTAAGCAAGTAAATGCCTACGCAAGTTACACCAGGAAATATAACAGAGTTGATGCATGCATAAGGGATTTCAAAGGAAGCTTAATAGGGTAATGTGCGGGAAGCGATACTTGAATTTAAATACAATAACTTGAATACGAAAAGCTGAATTTAAATACAATATATGAAACATTGTTTTTAACAAGTAATACCGTTAGTATAGGCTCCAACCCACACTAACCTATCCACGGGAATCCACCCGGACCATTACCAAATCCAACGCTTGTTTGCCAAAACCAAGTTTTATGAAAATTCAAGTCTAATGCGGAAGACTCTACTCAAGATGTCCATGACCGTGGACACGGCTATCCGTGATAGTTTGTTACTCGCAGAGGTGTACAGCTTTACCCACAAGACATTCCTCTCACTTGAGCCACGCGATCAACACACCGCCTTAGGTGTGCGGCGAGAGTTCATGACAAGGTCGTTCGATGATTCATAGCCAACATAATCACGCCGCCACTAAGGTTTCACCACAACTCGAATCCACGAGTTGGAGCCCCTCTGGTGCCATGTGAGACTTCCCACACCTCACGCCGCGCCACATTCACCTATAGCGAGACTATAGTTGGAACTTCACAAATTACTTAGCCAGTCCGTCCCATACCGGACTTGTGGTAGTAATGAAGTGACTTCAAAATAATTCACGTAAACGGTCCTTAAGTTGATTTAGGCTCAACCACATACCCCGCACGATAATCAACCAGTGTCACCAAACACGAGGCATACGGCACCCACCACCTAACCATTAGCCTAAGTCCAAAACATGTTTTCTATTTTCATTTGTAAATAATTTCCGTAAAACCACCCTTGACTCACCGAAGTCAAGTTATCGATTTTCAAAGTCCGTCATTTCATGTGAAAGATTGATCCCACCTAAAATTATACTAAACCAGGCTAAGCATTTCTATAAAATTTTCTAGTCAATACTATGGTACTAACTAGTTTTCAGCTAGGGTGACAAGGTATAGGAATTCGAAATTCAAATTGGCTATATACAAAGGATCATGGGTATATCTAAAATTCAAATCAAATTTGAATTATATTTGAATGAAGATACGCATGCATATACAGTAAAACAATATAAATAATTTAAAATATTAGGTTCAACATGGTCAAAGGTGTAACTTGCCTTGATCGAAGTCCTGCTGCGATTCGTCGAATTCAAACTCTCCGGAATCGTCAATATCTAACGAAATAATCAATTCAAAGCAAATTGAAAACGAAAATTCAAATGAAATCCAAATAACTTCCAAAAATTATAAAATAAATTGGGAGACAGAATTTTGAATTTTGGATGTGGGTCAACAATTTTTAAAAAGGAATTGAGGCTTTTAAAAGAAGTTGGAAGTTTTAATTTAAATTTAAACCTTGGAATTACAAAATATATTCAAATCAAATTTAAATAAATTTCAAAATTATTCCAGAAATGGATAGATCATGATTTTAGAAAAATTTAGAAATTTGAATGGGTCAATTTGGAGTTAAAATGCAAAAGTTATAGCCTTCCAAAGTTTGAATTCAAAATAAAAGAAAAAGGGTATTTTCTGGATTTATTTTTATACCGAAAAGGATTTATGACGTCAGCACGAATTATTTTTCTAAAGGAAATTATAGATTATGACGTCAGCCCTAGGATTAATATAATCGGCAGGTCGACAGTGGGGCCCGTGTCATGGACCGAGTCCATGGACCCGAGGGAAGGTGAGGTGGCAAGCGCGCGCGGGAGCGGGTGGCGCTGACGTGGCGCCACGGGTCGCCGCGTGGTCGCCACGTGGTCGCCACGCCACGCTTTATGCCGACGTGGCGCATGCGCGCGAGGTGGCGAGGGCGTGCGGGTGGCGCCGCGTGGCGCCGATCCGCCGCCACCGGCTGCCACGCCGCCGCAACTCGCCCGACGGCCGACGTGGCTGGCCGGCGGCGGCGGCGCTCGGGGCCCAATGGTCGCCGGAGCTCCGGTGAGCGGCGGCGCCGGCCGAGGGCACCAAAATGAAGAGGAGGGTGCGGGGATCGCATCGGTACCTTGCGCGGAGGCCGAGGATGACCGGAGAGGGAAATCGGCGGAGAGGGGCGGCGGTCGGAGAAGGCTTCACGGCGGCGGAGTAGCTCCGGTGGTGCACGTGCCCGGGGAGGTGGTCGCCGGTGTTCGCCTGGGCACCAGCAAGGTCGGGGAGGCTTCGGCGAGGGGCGAGGGGGCTTGAGCCGGCCGGAATCGCTCACCGGGAGTAGCCGAGCCGGCTGGGATTATGCGCCCGGAGGCTCGGGGTGGCGGTGGGGGAGGGGAACCTCGGGTGCGGGTTTTATAGGTCGGGGAGGAGGTAACGGCCGCGCACGACCCGCCGGTTTTGAAACGGCCGGGGAGGATGAATGCGCCGGTGAAGGGGGCGTAATTGGGGGACTTTATGCCTGCAACGGATCGGGAGGGGTTAATTTGAATCTGCGGTGATGTGGGGGAATGAATTGGCAAGAAACCGGCTTTTCAAAGCTTCGTTTTCAAGCAATGGCGCGCAGCGGCGCGATCGCGCGAGGAAGAAAGGAAAGGGGCGGGGCGAAGGGCCCGACAGTGGGGCCCGCATCGCCGAGAAGAAAACGGAAAGGACGGGGCGATGGTCGGATGACCGGCGGTGGCAAAGGGAGGCGCGGCGGTCATTGGATCCGAGCGAACCGGTAAGTGGGAGGAAGGCCATGATTCAATCAGAATGGGGAAACATCCGCGGCTGGTCTTGGGCGAGGGATTAAGTGGATCGCGACGGGCGGGATGTAATCCGGACAACGGCGAACGCCCCGATCAAACCACGTGGCGGCAGGAGCGAGAGGGAGCGGTGAAGCGGTAAGTCGCGGAAGCGGCGGGATTGAACCGGGCGAGAGGTGGACGGCCGATGCTTGCCACGCTGCCGATCCGCGGATGGGGAAAGGCGGATTGAACCGTAAGTGACGACGGCGCCAAGATTAGATCCGGCGGGTGGAGGTGGCTCCGATGGCGATGACACGCGCGCCCACGGGAGGGTTTGGGATTTGTTTTCTTTTGATTTTCGAAATGCTAATAGGCTTTAGAAAACTCTAAAAATACCAAATTAATTTTGAAAATCCAGAAAAATTCAGAGAACTATCCGAGCTATTCTAGACTTAATAAAAATATGTCCCACTCATTTTAACAAGTATAATTTTCAAAGGTACAATTTGATTTTAAAGGAAGGTTTTAATTCCTTCTAAAATCTAGAAAAATTAATATAATCTCACATTTGACTTAAGGAAGTGAAATACATTTGTTTTAGCTTTTAGTAATGCAATAAATTTATTTTTGACTTTTATAAATTAAAGTTTATAATTTTTCTCAAATCAGACTTTAACATAACTCTAAAAATCCAATAAACTCCAGATTAAATTTTCAATAAAGGGACAAAATTTTGGGATGTTACAAACCTACCCCTTAAAGGAAATCTCGCCTCGAGATTTGCTCAGCTAGCAAAAGAGATGGGGATGGCTGGTCTTTAAATCTTCTTCTCGCCCCGGTGGCTTCGCCTCTGTGTGGTTGCTCCATCGAACTTTGCAGAACTGATGGTCTTCCTTCTAGTCCGACGCTCATTGCCTCGAGAATCTTGATTGGTTGCTCCCGATAGGTGAGGTCATCCCGAGGTCCAAGGTTTCAGCAGGCTTGCTCTGTGGGTACTCGGAGGCACTTCTTTAATCGTGAGACATGAAAGACATTGTGCACCCCCGACATGCTTGGCGGCAAGTCTAATCGATATGCGATCGCACCTCTTCGGTCCGCATCTTGAAAGGGCCCACATATCGTGGTGCTAGCTTCCTCTAACTTGAAACCTTTTCACACCTCCGAGTGGGGATACTCTAAGATAGACGTAGTCCCCGACCAAAGGTCGTCTCGACGACGTTATCCGCGTAGCTCTTCCGCCGAGACCGGCTATCTTTAGTCCGCTCTCGATCTTCTTCACTTGATCTTCTGCGCCTTGCAGCAGGTTTGATCCCGCTTCTTGGGGTTCACCTTGCCGATCCCAAAGCAAGGGGTCCTGCACTTTCACCATACAAGGCTTCAAGGGTGCCATCCGCAGATCGGCTTGGTAGTCTGTTATTGTACGAGAATTCCGCATAGGCGTTGAACGGTCCCAACTGCTCTCAAATCCAGCAGACAAGCCCTTAGCATATCCTCGAGTATCCGATTAACTCTTTCTCGCTTGACCGTCTGTCCGGGATGGTAAGCGCATCAAACCGAAGCTTTACCCAATTCTTCATGCACTTTGCCAAAATCGAGAAGTAAATCGACTACCTCGATCCGACACTATCTTCTTGGGTACGCCATACGTGCACACAATTCGAGACATGTACAAATTTCACCAACTTGCTTCCCGAATAAGTGGTCTTGATCGGTATGAAGTGAGCCACTTTAGTCAATCGGTCTATGATTACCCAAATTGAATCATAACCCGATTGCGCCCTTGGGAGTCCGGTTATGAAATCCATACCGATTTCTTCCCACTTCCATTCTCGAATCGGCAATGGTTGCAAGAGTCCCGCCGCCTCCGATGTTCAGCTTTGACTCGTTGATGTGTGTCGCAGTTTCAATGAACTCTGCGATTTCCCTTTTCATACTAACCCACCAATATCTTTCCTCGATCCTCGATACATCTTGGTACGACTGGTGGATTGAGTATGGGGTATCATGAGCCTCCTTCGTAATCGTGTTTTGATTTCCGATTATTCGGCACAGACAGATGCGTTCTCGAACCAAACCGCGCCATGTTCATCTTCGCAATCCCGGTGCTTTGCCTCTTCTCATATTCTTCTTGATTTCTTGAATATCCTCGCCCACAACTGAGCTTCCTTAATTTGATCGGCAAGCCAGTCGCACTTCCGTGTGGTGATGGTGCTTGGTCCCATTGGGTTTAGACTTAGACGCGACTCCTCCCCGAGTCGGGTCCGGTCTTCTTCCGATATCACCATGTTTGCATAAGACTTCCCGCTAAGGCATCGGCTACCACATTCGCTTTTCGGGTGGTAATGTATACCGATGTCGTAGTCCTTTATCAACTCCAACCATCTTCGCCGCCTCGGGCTGAGTTCTCGCCGGGTGAAGATATACTTCAAACTCTTATGGTCCATGTATACTTCACAATGGTTACCAATAAGATAGTGGCGCCGATTTTTAAGGCGTGCACTCATCGCGCTAACTCCAAGTCATGAGTAGGATAATTGCACTCATGAGGCTTGAGTTGACGCGATGCATAGGCTACCACTTTGCCTTTTGCATCGTAACACACCTAAGCCTAGGCGAGAGGCGCCACAGAAAACCTCGAAGCCTTTATGCACGTCTCCGCAAGACAAGCACGGTGCCGAGACTAGTCTCTTCTTAAGGGTTTGGAAACTCGCTCACAAGCCTTCGCCCATTCGAACTTCTTTTCCTTTTTCAGAATTGGGTCATTGGCTTGGCTGTCTCTGAGAATCTCGCTATGAACCGACGGTAATAACCCGCAAGTCCAAGAAAGCTCTTGACTTCATTACGGACTTTGGTGGCTTCCACTCCATTATCGCTTCTACTTTGGAAGGATCTACGCGATTCCTTCTACATTACGATATGTCCGAGGAAGGCAACCTCTTTTAGCCGTAATTCACACTTATCGAATTTGGCGAAAAGTCGATGCTCTCTAAGCTTTTCCGAGTGATCCCGAGGTGTCGCTCGTGCTCTTCTTCATTCTTGGAGTAGATGAGGATGTCGCCGATGAAGATTACTACGAACTTGTCCAAGTATTTCATGAACACACTGCTCATCATGCTCATGAAGTAGGTCGGTGCATTGGTCACCCAAATGACATGACCGTGAACTCATAATGTCCATATCCGTGGAAAAGGCGCCTTGGGAATGTCTCTTCACGGATCTTCACCGATGGTATCCTCGATCGCAGATCAATCTTGGAGAAGACACCGCTCCTTTCAACCGATCGAATGTGTCATCGATCCCGGGAGGGGATATTTATTCTTGATGGTTACGCCATTGAGTGCTCAGAGTCCACACATAGCCTCAAACTCTCATCCTTTTCTTGACAAACAGACGGGTGCTCCCAAGGTGACGAACCAGGCCGGATATACCCTTTGTCTTCTAATTCCTTGAGTTGATTCTTCAATTCGCTAACTCGTTAGCGTGCATCCGATATGGTCTCTTGAAATCGGGCGGTGCTCGGGACTAGGTCAATCACAAATTCGATCTCCCTATCCGGTGGCATCCTGGCGGTTCCTCGAAAACATCCGGGTATTCCCGCACGATCGGCACTTCCTCCAAGACTTGGAGGTGGAAGAGGGCACATTCTTCCGCTTCTAACTGGGAGAGAAGATTACTTCCACGCCTTGGTCATTGGTGAGGGTGATGGATCTGTAGCACAATCGATCCGACCTCGATTCTTGGCAACCAGCCATCCCGAGAATGACATCTAATCCTTACGATTCCAAAACCAAAAGATCGGCGAGGAATCGGGTCCCATCTATGAGCAATTCCACTTTGGGGCACAAGGTCCTGCTCTCATTTCTCCTCCAGGAGTGAACTATCATAGGGTTGCTAAGGGTTACCCCGCCAACCCATGCTTATCCACAAAAGTTTTTCACACAAAGGAATGCGATACTCGGAATCGAAAAGAACGATGCCGGTATCGAATTGACAAGGAACATACCCAGCACGACATCCGTGCACTGGGCCTCTTCCGCACACATGGTTCACTCGCCCCTTGATGAAGGTCCGCGCCTGCTGCCCCGGTTCGACTTCCGAGGCTCCACGGGTTGCCGCCGCTTGATCTTCTTAGGCACGCCTTGGCAAAGTGCCCTGTTCCTGCAGAGTAGCAGTCAATCCGCAAACGGCGGATCGCTTCTTTCCGTGTCCGCCACCGTTCTTTGGTGCGTTGCTTGGGAATCACGCGGCGGTTGGCCTCGAAACGGGCGGTGGTTGAGGACTTGAACTCTTTGATTGGTTCTTGAAGTTGCGGCCCTGGGTCTGAACTTGTTTGAGTGAGGAGGAGTACTGCGATTCTTGAAAGAACTTCCAGAGTTGTTCCTCTGGTCCGCCATCCTTTTCTTCCGGGTCTCCATTTCCATGTGTTTGCCCTCCTGGCGGATGGCCTTACTGACTAGCCGTGGAAGTCAAGATAGTCACCGATATCGCTTGTACCGATATGTTGTCATTCGTGCCCTCCATGAACCTTTCTTGCTTGGCTTCATCGGAAGCCACATCCTCTGGCGCATAGCGGGCCAGTTGGTTAAACTTCTGTACGTACTCATTGACAGTACGACTTCCTTGGCGCAGAGATCTGAACTCCTTTTTCTTCAATGCCATGGTGCCGGTGGGGATATGAGCTTTGCGTAAAGCTTTGCTCGAACTCGATCCACATCACCGTCTGCGGGTTGGCGTAAGGCGGTGAAAGTGTCCCACCATTGAGATGCGGGCCCGCTCACCGATGGGAGGCGAACAGACTCGCTCCCAATCGGGCACCGCATGTCCAGCTTCTTGCCAATCGACTGAGCGATCGTCGGCGGCCCATTGGTTCAAAGATCGCCGCGAAGGTGGGTGGCTTGATCCTCAGGAACTCAGAGAGACGATTGGGAGGCACTTGGGCAGGTTGATGATGAGCCTGAGGGTTGTTGATCGTCTGGGCTAATAGCTGGATCAACGGGTTTTGATTGGCCATCAACTGTGCCTAATCCGTCCTGCTGCAAGGGGGTGGTGGAATCGGAGCTGACTGGCTTCCTTGTGCTCCGGGGTTGGCGTTGTCCATGTTGGAGTTTCTTCTTGTGTTCACCATCTATTGAGACTTTCAGATTTAGAGAGAGAACTAAAGGAAAGGTTCTAGTAACAATCCCACCAAAACAACACACAAGAGCAAGGAAAACACGAATAAGAGTCAAACAAAACTTTTTATTTTTATTATAATAGTCTCGTGGCTGTTTACAAAGGTCTACAGCTCACGGATAGCGCCTAAGACTCGGGTTGTCTACACACTAGCGCTGCGCTCGAGTCTCCTCGGAAAAGGCCCGGAATCAGTGGAACCTGCATCTTCCGCACGGAGCTCGGCAAGTTCCTCTTCGCGTGCGCGGAGCTTCTGCTGTGCGGTGTGCAGCTCGTCCAGGGTGGTCTGGTACATGTGATCCATGGACTTGGTGTACTCCACCAGTCGTATGAGGCGGGGGTTGCTCTCATACTCTGTAGACGAGAAGTCGCTGGCAGCCCACAGGGGAGTCTTCATGGGGAAGTAGCGGAAGTCGGTGCGCAGCAAGTCTCGAGCGTAGATGTTCCGCAGCTGGCGAATGGCCTCTCGGGCTGCATCCTGAACTCCATCGAAGAAGGTGGCTCGAGGTAGGGGTGCGTCGAACACGTAAATGGCTCCGTGTGCTTCAAATCCTTGAAGATCTTCACTTCCACCCTCCAGCGTTCTCGCTCCATACATGCCAACATATCCCCGGTAGAGGGGTACGGGCGAAGTTGAGCTCTTGCATGAGGTTGTACGGATCGTCGGCGAAGAGTCCTGCAAGGGTTCCATGGGAGACGCGGTGGGTTGCTCCATCTAAAATTTGGAAGGAGAGAGGAGTTAGTAATCGGTTTTGGTAAAGAGATTTGAGAAAAGGAGAGATAATTTAAAAGGGCATTTCTTATTAAAATATATCCTTAAAGCTGGTCTCTTGCTAAGGTCACGTCTTAGAGTCATTGTTGCTCGATACCATTTCTGTCGACCCGAACAACAACTCCGAGCCCTCTCAGGTAAATCGCACTATCCTGTGAAAAGCTAGTGCACACAGTTTTAACGAAAGAATGTATATCATGCAAAAATAACCACGAGATATTATTAAACGAAAATACGGCCTTAAGGCCAAGTCTTACAATAAGGCACCGTGCCAACAAAGTAAACAAAACAAATGAAAGAAAGTAAAGGTGGCAAGACAGCCCATCCAACCTCCCACAAAGAATGATCAGAAGACGATCCTACTCACCAAGTAGTCCTCACCGTCGTAGTCGCCTCGAAGTCCGCAACAGATTTAGCAAGGTGAGTACGTATACTCCCAAGGTAAGCAAGTAAATGCCTACGCAAGTTACACCAGAAATATAATGAGTTGATGCATGCATAAGGGATTTCAAAGGAAGCTTAATAGGTAATGTGCGAAAGCAATACTTGAATTTAAATACAATAACGTGAATACTAAAAGCTGAATTTAAATACAATATATGAAACATTGTTTTTAACAGTAATACCGTTAGTGTAGGCTCCAACCCACACTAACCTATCCACGGAATCCACCCGACCATTACCAAATCCAACGCTTGTTTTGCCAAAACCAAGTTTTATGAAAATTCAAGTCTAATCTGTGAAGACTCTACTCAAGATGTCCATGACCGTGGACACGGCTATCCGTGATAGTTTGTTACTCTACAGAGGTGTACAACTTTACCCACAAGACATTCCCTTTCACTTGAGCCACGCGATCAACACACTTGCCTTAGGTGTGCGGCGAGAGTTCATGACAAGGTCATTCGATGATTCATAGCCAACATAATCACGCCGCCACTAAGGTTTCACCACAACTCGAATCCACGAGTTGGAGCCCCTCGGTGCCATGTGAGACTTCCCACACCTCACGCCGCTCACATTCACCTATAGCGAGACTATAGTTGGAACTTCACAAATTACTTAGCCGTGTCCGTCCCATACCGGACTTGTGGTAGTACGAAGTGACTTCGTAAAATAATTCACAGAAACGGTCCTTAAGTTGATTTAGGCTCAACCACATACCCCCGTGCACGATAATCAACCAGGTGTCACCAAACACGAGGCATACCGGCACCCACCACCTAACCATTAGCCTAAGTCCAAAACATGTTTTCTATTTTCATTTTTAAATAATTTCCGTAAAACCACCCTTGACTCACCGAAGTCAAGATATCGATTTTCAAAGTCCGTCATTTCATGTGAAAGATTGATCCCACCTAAAATTATACTAAGCCGTGCTAAGCATTGCTATAAAATTTTCTAGTCAATACTATGGTACTAAC